>JAHWGI010000908.1:0-302978 GCA_029379305.1 Frankliniella fusca | reverse complement strand
ACTCTACCGCGCCGGAGTTATTTTGTACTCCCTGTGCACAACGGGCTATGTACTATTTTGTGCTACGTACAACTGTGCACATACGTAACTTACGTACAATTTTGTGCGTAATTACGTACGAAATTATGCGTAATTTATGTCCAAAATCACGATATTGTGCGTAATTATGTAAGAATATTGTGCGTAAGTTACGTATGTGCACAGTTGTACGTAGTTATGCACAAAATAGTACATAGCCCGTTAGTGTATACACTGTGAAAAAGAATCGTAGGATTACGGGAAAATTTCTCGCGAAGGGCGATTAGAAAATTCAATTTACTAATCGTAAAACTAAACTAGAAACCCGAGTGTGTGTATGTCACACACTTCTAGGGGTGCGAATGTCCATTCGAGCACTTGAAGGACCAAATGTTTGACTCCCAAGGAAAATTCACACCTTTAACCTCCAAGTGTGCGAATGGGCATTCGCGAACATCCAAGTGCACGACATTCGCACACTTGTTTCCAGTGTACACACAATACCTATCGACTTGAAATTCAATTAAGAGCAAGCATGGGCGGTCGTGAATTTACAACATTTTTCGTAAGTCTTCATTTACAAAATATATCGTAATTCTACACAGATATTTTTTTACAGCGTAACATCCAGCTCTCTGTGCAGGTTTTATTTCAGTGAATAGAGCCTTTTATGTTTTAATCACTGCAACACTCTTAAAAGCTTACGGTGACTTGCACTGCACTGTAAGCTACGGTGAACTTGGCATCGCCGTAACTTTCGGCGGATTTCATCGTAGGCTACGGTGACATTCACCGTACGGTGACATTCACCGTAAGCAACTGTGAATGTCACTGTAGCTTACGGTGAATCAGGGGAAATGACCGTAATCAACGGTGACATTGGTCGCGTCCTAAAGGCAGCCTGAAATGTAGGCAATATGAGATGCAAAACCCCTGCATGTAGGCAACACACAGCACATCGACCCTCCCGCGTCATCTGGACTTTAAACCACCCCTGCTCTGAAACGCTCTCTCTCTCTCTCTCTCTCTCTCTCTCTCTCTCTCTCTCTCTCTCTCTCTCTCTCTCTCTCTCTCTCTCTCTCTCTGTTTTGGTGCACCGAATGTCTAGCTCTTGTTTTAATTTGTGTAGCGTAAAACCATTGAACAAACCACCAACCACATATACAACATTACAGAAGCAGTGATAGAAGTTAGCTCGCGCATTTCACTGTCGTAAGTTCTTGATTTTCCTTGACACCCAGGCGGAGATGATGCGAGCTATGCTCAACGTAGCTGCGCATTACGCTACGCAGGAGGCTTACCATGCTGCCCTACAAGGTGCATTGGTGGCCACTCTCCGCTTCTTCGATGCTCCCCTGGATGCTCGGCGGGCGGCGCTTGAAGCTGGGCTGCGAGCTATGCGGGCTCGAGCCGAGCAGCAGCAGCATGAGGTCCGAGAGGCGGAGGAGCAGCAGGAGCCGGCTGTGGAGCAGCCCCTCCCTCAGCCCCCAGTGCAGCAGGACGGGCAGCCTGCAGTCCAAGAGGTGGAGGTGGAAGTGCACCAGGAGCCGGCTGTGGAGCAGCCCCTCCCTCAGCCAGCAGTGCAGCAGGATGGGCAGGCCGACGGCAACGTGGCGAGGGCGCGTGCTCCGTCTCCACCTCCTGTGCCAGGACCACCCACACCACCTGCACGTGCACAGCCGCGTGGTCGAGGTATGTTCAGAAGAAATCATTGGGATAGATCAGTGTACGACAAACTTGTGTACTGAAACTGAAATGCCAAGTGTGCAACACTAGTAAGTGTTCAACTGTCAATTCACTGTAAAATTCTTACGAAGATAATTCTTCGCAGCGTTGCGAAGAATTTGGCTGCTTCGTAAGGCTTCGCAATACGAAGTATTTTCTTCGCAAGCCCCGCCTTGCGAAGAAATTTCTTCGCACACTACGAAGAAATTGCTTCGCAATACAAAGCAGCCAAATGCTTCGCAGCTTACGAACGATTTTCTTCGTAATGCGAAGCATTTCTTCGCAAGGATTTAACAGTGTTTAACGCGTGCTAGAGTTCAAGTCAGCAGTTGTGCACTTGTGATGCGTTCAACACTGTGCAGTGCAGGAACTGCCAATGCAAACCGTGCTTGAGTTTAACTTTCGAGTTGAAGATGCGTGTTTAACACGCGTGTTTAACACGTGGATTCGACAAAAAAAAATGTATACCTAAGTGAAACAGCTAAAATCCCTCTCGTGTGAAGAATAACTTGCATCATGTAGACGGTAAAACACTAATAGCGTCAATTCTTACAATAAGGACACAAGTGGACTCAGGGTCTCGTCAAACCGGAAGTCTCACACTGCAAAAGTTTCATTCAATTTCCTGCGTAATTTTTTATTCACGATTTACGTTATACATTTTAATTTACGACAGGACGTTCTTCATTGTGACTGAACTTGAAGTCCATTCATGAGTGCTCGTCACACAACACTTATTGATTGTGAATTTACAAATAATACAGGAACCTTTTTCTGCTAAGCATTGTCCTGTTTTTCATACTGTTACAGGTGGATTGCAGCGTGTTGGTCGTCCCCGCGGCCGCCCACGCATCCACACGGGCAACACCCCACCGCGCCCCCGCAACCCTGTTGGGAGACCCCCCGGGCCCGCTCGCCGGGTGCGTCACGCCCGACCAGCTGCGCTCGCGGGGGCAAGGGGAGGTGCCCCAGCGCATCCGCGTGGTGCTGGCCGAGGGGTGCCTGGCATTCAGCCCATAGGTAAGTCCTTTCTAGACTATTGCAAGAGATACGCTTGTTTAAAATATTCTGACACTATTCCTTAATTACGACAGATAACGTGATTGTCCTGGACGACGACGGTGCTGATATATTTCAGGTGCCAGATGACGACTGGGACTTTCAAGCTCACGTCCAGGGTAAGGTTCCAGACACACCTCAAGTTTTCGCTAAGTTTTCACCGCATTAAGTTGCTATCCGTCTTTCCATGAAGGTAAAAGAAATATGGGGTGTCCGTTGTTGCCTCAGCAAGTGTGATTTATCCACTGGTAAAAGTAAGGCGTAACTGTACGCTTGAATGAAGCATACAGTTACGCTTGAAGACGTTACGCTTCAAAATGAAGCGTAAGAAAGAAATTCTCACACATTTAGATAGGACGAAGAGGGGATCAATCTCAGTACGCTTGAGAACGGGGCGTAAGGCCACGCTTTAGTTTTACCAGTGCCACTGCTTTAAAGTGTTAAACATGCATACCGCAGACTGGGCTTCATGTTTTTGCAGGGAAATTTTGCAGGGACATTAAACTCCACTTCTGTTTACATTTCTGTGAGGGTGCTAAGTCTCACTGTTTAATGTGTGCATGCCATCACATAAATTTTGTGTATTCTCTTGTGCATCGCTCAAGTAAAATTTCTTACACACTGTACCAACGAAAAAGGTTTTTCAAGCGCTGACGTCATTGCGATCATTTTATGATTTACGAAGTCAAGATTTTTGTACATACGAAGTCACTAGTGATGTCAAAAACGTGACAGTGGCATCCTTATGACCACTATAATGTGACGATTTTCCGAGTAGCTCATGTTCATAGGGTAGTTACATACAAAAATTGCGCATAAGTGCGGAAGGATTTTCGCCCAAGGGGGCCTCCACTCCGGCAATCTGGTGTTCCTCACCCCAGCAATCCGACGGTAATCTTAAAAAAAATAAAAAAAATATAAAAAAAAACCTACTATCAAAGTCATGCGTTTTGTCTGCATACAGGAGCAAGGTAGAGCATTTTGCCTATTTACAGGCGTTGCACTGTGAAATATATGTTCGTAGATTCACGCTTTATTTTGTAATTTACGACTTACGAAAAATGTTGTAAATTTACGACAGCCCATTCTTGCTTGTAATTGAATTTCAAGTCGATAGGTACTGCTGGTAATTTTATGATAAGTGATCGTAATTTTACAACTGCACTTCGAGGAAAATTTTCCCGTAAACCAACGACAATTTTTTACAGTGGGGATGCAAAAGAAGCCCAAACTTCACGCTTACAATCCAACAATTTCGGCAATCCGGTGTTCCTCCAAATGAGGAGAGGAGGCCCCCTCGGTTTTGCCACATGCTGCGTCGTTTGCCCTGTTTACAGTAATTTCCCATTTCCCTTTTCAGAAGTGAACAATCCAGCACCAGCTGCAGTGGTTGCAGAGCCACCAGCTGCAGTGGTTGCAGAGCCACGCCAGCAGCCCCCTGTGCCTCCCCCTGGGCCACCTGCTCCAGCTCAGGCTCAGGGGCGAGGGGTCTGTTCCCTCTGCATGGAGGGGGAGGCAACTTGCCTTGTGGTGCCGTGTCACCACATGTGCCTCTGCGAGGACTGTGCCGAGTTGTGGCCATTTGAAATGGACAGCTGTCCAAACTGTGGAACCCTGATCACAGAACAGCCCACAAGGGTATATTTAAATCAATAAACAGCGTCTTGTAAGTTTCTTCGTTTCGTTATTGGGCGCATTACCTACACTTGTCTTGAATGGTTTCTTTTCTGCCTCTTGTATGGGGAAGAAAACGACTGATACTACTGACAAAGTTTTCTAATACGGTCTCCCCCACCCCCCACCCCCTTTTCTGAGAGCCCCGGAGCGACGAAAAGCTCGCCGAAGGAATGCCGGAGAGTGTTTCCAATCGGTCGGGTTCTCGACGCCGCAACCCTACCTCAGGCTGTCCCATTTTTAGAGGTGAGGTCTCTGATGTGTTTTGGGTGAAGATTACATTAAATTACACATCCTGAAGTACGCCTGTGCCAAATTTGAAGTCTGCTCCGAAAAACCAACTGTGTACAAGTATTCACTACTTACTATACCAGGTGGCTGACGGACCCCGGGCACTTTTTGCACTATGCAACCCGCCCGCACCGCTCCATGCGGGATTGCATACCCATCAGGCGCTGGGGACCGGTTTCAAGCGCGGACGCTCCGCTCCGCCACTGTTGTTGCAGCCAACGCCCCGAAAGGGCCCTCTCGCGATTCGCGCGGTCTACGGTAGGACGTTAAGGGGGGAGGTTCGCGGTTTCGCGGGAGTTGCCCACGAGTCCGTCAGGAAAGCTCGCGGTCCGCGCGTCCTGCCGTGAGGGAATCTCGCGTACCGCGGATCCCCCGCGGGTCCTTCGCGAACTGAGAGCTACCCACCAGAAGGATCGGCGGACCGCGACCTTTCCCCGCGAAGGATCCGCGGTACGCGAGATACCCCCCGGTCGCGCGGGCGGGCGCTCTGGGCGAAAACGCGCAGCTCTGCTTCTTTCATCAGGAGAGCGCTCTCCTCGCCCTGTCTCTCTCGCACTCGTGGGGGGCGTTGTTTAGGTGAGAGAGAGACAGAGCGAGGAGAGCGCTCTTCTGAATCAGTCGGCTGACCGTGACTAGGAAGTTTGTTACCCTGTGAGGGTGGACGTCCCAGATGCCAGCCTGGCCTGAGTGTCCTGGCCTGCAGCTGCCCTCCAGGCTACTGACCTTGTCGGTGTGGGTGGGGGTGGGTGCCGTAGCCTCGAGGCCGTGGGCGTCCGCCGCGCCCAATGCCCAAGGGGGTTTTCACTCGAGATTTTTGTGCGCACATTACTTCAAATTACGGTTTTACGTGTTTTGCGGTGGTATAACGTGGTATTACGGCGGTATTAGATATTGGTAGAAACGCGTGTAAGGTAGGCAAGCCATCGTGCGCACGTGGTTTTAGCGAGCTGGAGGACACGGGGCCAATCCGGCGGCCGCGGGCCAGTGAGGCGAGCAGCGAGGGCCGCTAGGAGGGACATGAAAGCTCGCCCTTCTCCTGCTGCCCGCGAGGGGGCCACCACTCCTGTAATCCTGTGTACAGTTGTCAGTGTAATCCCTGTGTAATCCGTGTAATCCTTAACTAAATTTTGAAGAATTATCACTAAATTTCACCTAATTGTTCTTATGTAGTGGTTTTAGTCCCAGGAATTCATGTGTAATCCCACAAAATTCAGGTGTAATCCTTGTAATCACGTAATCCTGTGTACATCCTAAGCCGAAGTGGTGGCCCCCTCGGCTGCCCGTCGTGGGAGGCACGCTAAAGCTTGGTGGTGGTAAGGGGCGAGCACCAAAGCCACTCACCCTCCCGCTCAAAAGAACTGCAGCCACGTTCAGGCAGGACGGCGAGCACCACCAGCAGCATCGCCAGCTGCAGCTGCGTCGTGTTGCCGGGGCGCTGCGGCGGCGGCGCTCAGCATGGCGACCTGCAGCAGCGGCACCAGTACCATCCTGCCCTCCTGCCGGAGAGGGCCGCGGAGGCGCTGAGCACAGAGACGACGAGTAGTGCCAACACGCGGTCAGGACAGGGCAACAGCACTCCAGCTCTTGTGCCCGCCCGCTGCTCCTACTCCTGCCCGTCATGGGCGTCGGGCCGGAGCTTGCCACTCAGACCAACCGGGTGCTTGCCGCCCGCGTTGCGACCTCGATCCATGGGACTCGCCCAACTACTGCAGCCGCACTATCAAGTGCAGCTCTTTTAGAATTTGTGCCAATTTAAGTATGTGAATAGAAAACTTTGGTGTTGTAGATATTTTCAGAAAAAAGTTAATCTACAATTATCAGGTATTCTTTAGGATATTTTGTGTACTAAATTCATGCTCCTTTTCCCCGGGACATCTAGTACGGCTGTTACACAAAAGTTGAGTAGATTTGGAGGACTTCAGAACCTTGTTTTGGAAGTCTTTGACGAAAAAAAAAGAAGCAGAATTACGTGTGTTACGCGTACAACGAATATAGTGCGCTGTATTACCTGGGATAGTGTACACTGTACTACGCAAGAGAAAACCCCTGATCCGGTCTGCCTGAAGGTTGTGAGCCTTCCACTGATTAAATCATCATCCGTGCCTGGAAGTAATGAAAATGAAATACAGTTCTTTTTGTCTTTTTTTTTTCTTTAGGGAATAACATGCTGTTTCAGGGTAAGAAGTTTCGTGCAGTGCGTGTGGAAATATCCATTTGACAATCATAACGGCTGAAAAGGGACGTGCAGTCCTGGTGTGATAGCGTAAATAACAATTAGTTTTGTGTTGTGCTTGTATTACGGCAAAAGAAATTAAATCTCTTCGGATATGAGTCCAAACAACGTTTAAACTGTGAATGTAGACCAAAAATAATCGAGGCTTATCCTTCAAATTTGCAGGTGTACAAAGTTTTGCAGTTAACTCCCCAGAACTGAAAAGTCCTCCAGCTCCAAGCTGTCATGTAACGCAATAGCTAAAACTGCATGGGTGACAGATCAGAGAGGAGAGTTAAAAGAAACGCTACATCTAGCAGGATATAGAAAACCTGTACTTTAATCATTGAAAATATATTACTTGGCATACTTCTCCGTCCATTTCTTTGCTTTGAAGCAAAAGACATCTGGTGTGTCTGCCTTTTCTCTGGCAATTGAGGGCACAATTGGATCATCTGCAATAAATAAAGAAAATATATGTTTTCAAAAATATTTTTGCTTGCCAGCAATGGAACGCTGCAAAAAGTGGATTTACTGGCGCCCCATATTACAGTGGAGTGGCACGTATAAATCAATGTGAACAATTACAATCTTAAAAAAGATTTAAAACTAATGAAACTTAGTAACGAATCATAGTAAGATTATGCAACTTTGCATTTGGACTTTGTGCCACCTGGGTTGAAATACTTAATGCTTCATTTACGGAACAAGTATCATTTGCTGTCTTTTAGTGACAAGGGAGTAAAGTCTTAGAAGCTGCAAAAGTTAAACTAACTGAAAGGTCAGTGTCCGATAAGCTACCTCAGCATGAGCATTTATTGATGTTTAAATGGTCAAGAATTTAGCTTTTACATTGAGGCAAGGAAAATGTATTTCTCTTAGTTTCATCACTCTCATGTAAGAACTTTGAATAGTGTCTGTTCCTTATGCAGCACTTAAAATTTTTGATGAACTTACCCAAATTAGGGTCAGTGAGCAGGCTTCTTATTGCCACCATCAACATGCTCAGGGTTGTCCCAGGCACCCATTTTCCCTCAGACCCTGATGCGGAGGGCTTCAAAATGTTGTAGTCGCAGATGCTGGTTTGCTGCTCAGGTATTCGGTACAGGTGATGTGAGGGAAGCACGGGATGATAGAACAGTACACAAGGAGTGTGGAAACGGAAGTGCTCTTTATTATATCTCGTAGGTTTGAAGGTAAACATTGGGAGCGCTCCTAGCGGCACTCGTCGTAGGTCAGGGTCAGCACTCCCTGTAAGTGCTGCCACCTATATGTGATTGTGTGTATTCACAACATCTCCCCCTTCCACCGTCGTTTTGTTTACTCCTCAGCTTTCAGCTTTGTTATGAGAAGGGTTAGAGAAGAATCGAGAGTGAGGGTAATATTTCTATTTATTATTTGTATTTATTTATATAACATGTTATATTTTTATAATGAAACTGAAATTTCCTTGGAGTATCTTTCTCCAGGACCAAGTGATTGGTTCTTTGGTTTACAAACAAAATAACTTAAGTCTGATTTTAATCTTCATAACCATACAGTCTAGGTCGCTTTATACGTCTGCCAGACCTGGAGCGTGTTGTTGGAGAGAAAGGTGCTTCAGTTTCGACATCGGAATCTCCACCAAGCAAGTCTCCTTTTCCTGTGGCCGGGATTTCAGCTCCCAGTTCAGCGTCGCTGGTTTCTGTGGACACAGGATTTTCAGAATGAGTCTCAGGTGGTGTTGTATCAACCTTTTCTCTCTGCTGTGCTATTAGACCTTCAATGTCAACAGGTATAATTTTATCATAACTGTCAGGAATAGTCTTTGATGGTCGAAGGTGATACGTGTTTCTACGTAGGAGGCTCCCACCCATTATTCTGACCATGTAGCTTCGTGGAGCACTATGTTTTCTTATGACAGTCCCTTTAACCCATTTGTTGTTTCGGTAAACTGTCACCTTATCACCAGGTTGGTATGCCACCGTCTTATCCTTAGCATGTTTGTCATGATAATTTTTAACTTTAGCTTGTTTTTGTTTTAGCTGGTCCCTAACATCTACCACTTTTGGTTCCAGGTTACGTGTCAGTACAGGCACTAATGTTCGACAAGTTCTGCTCATGAGTACCTGTGATGGAGAGACATTTGTGCCTGACAATGGAGTGTTGTTATACTCAAGCAGAGCATCCAGGTAATGAGTTTTAGCCTCAGCACTTTTCTTTAATAACTGTTTTGCTATATGCACCCCTTTTTCAGCTAACCCATTGCTCCTTGGATATTCTGGTGAGCTTGTAACAATTGTACTTCCTATGGCTTGAGCATACTCATGACATTCTTTCGAATTTAGAGGATTATTGTCCCCATAAATTATTTCAGGAATTCCATGAATTGCAAACACTTGTCGTAGTGCACCAATAACTGAAGCACTAGATTTAGTGTTAAGTTTCTTTATTTCTAACCACTTTGAAAGGTTATCTACAATTACGAGGTAGTTATGGGATGTTAGTTCCATAATATCAACACTGATTTTTTGAAACGGGTACCTTGGAATCTCCTGGGGTATGAGCGGCTCATGTATGTTAGCAGGTGCATTTCTTTCACAGATCCGACAACCTTGCATCATAGTAGCTATGTCATTTGACATGGCAGGCCAGTACATGGTCTGCCTTGCCTTAGCTTTAGCCTTCTCAATCCCCATATGAGCTTTGTGGAGTGTTTCTAATGCCTTTCTCCGCAATTGCAAAGGGACTACTATCCTATCACCTAAGATGACCAGGTCATCTTCCACAAAAAGGTCATGTCTCACCTGCCAGTACTGTGCAGCAGCAGGCTCAACTAATTTCTTATTCAAAGGCCAACCCTGTTGATAATATTTTTTAACACATGCCAGCCCTGTATCATTATTGGTTTCTCTAATATACTCAATCCTCTGCTCAGGTTCCATTACTGTGTACATTGTGACTTCATGTACAATTTCCATCATTTCAGGGTCATCCTCTACTGGGTCCACCAAGCACTGTCTAGACAGCAAGTCGGCCAGATAGAGATATTTCCCTGGTAAGTACTCAACCTGAGGCTGGAATTTGAGCATTTTTAGACGAAACTTTTTCAATCGATTATTAGTAATTACTGATATGGGTTTCTTAAATATGGATACTAGTGGCTGGTGATCCGTTTGAAAAAGTACATTATCTAAGCCATAAATGTATTTCTCAAACTTGTGAGCAGCAAATACCAATGCCAACATTTCCTTTTCAATTTGAGCATACTGTTTCTCTGTTTCAGTGAGTACCCTAGAGTGTAAAGCTACAGGTTGCTTGTCTTGTAACAGACAACAACCCAGCCCATATTGGCTGGCATCCGCTTGTACCACTGATGGTTTGCTACTGTCAAAAGTGACTAGTACTGGTGCCGAGCCCACACAGTCTTTCAATTTTTTAAAAGCTGCAGCATGTGGAGGCAACCAATGGAAAACCACTGATCCTGATAATAACTGGTACAAGGGAGCTGCAATTTGAGCCATTTGAGGAATAAAGTTTCTGAGGTAATTAAACATTCCCAGCACACGTTGAAGTTCCTTCTTAGATTTAGGCTCCTGAATTGCATCCAAAGCTCTAACTCTATCGGGATCCACCCTAATCTGATTCTTGGACCATAGATGACCTAAGAATCGTACTTCAGTTTGTCGGTATTGTATTTTAGCTGGATTAAACCTAACATTTTGTGCATTTGCCCTTTCCAGAACCTTGGCCAGCTCCCTGTCATGCTCCTGGAGATCTTTCCCAGTTATCAAGCAGTCATCGATATAGATCTGGGCTGATGTACCTTTGAACACCTGTTCATTATAGAACTGAAAAATCTCCGGCGCACAACTGAGGCCAAAGGGCAATTTCAAAAATTTATACAACCCAAATGGAGTAGAGAAAGCACACAATGAGCTGGACTCGGAATCCAGCGTGGCATGCCAGAAACCTTCCTTCAAGTCCAGTACTGTAAATACAGCTTTATCTTTTACTTTGTGTGCAATTTCCTCAACTGTGGGTATAATATATTTTTGTCTAACTATTGCTTTATTTAGTTTTTCCGGGTCAAGACAGATCCGAAGATCCCCATCGCCTTTTTCCCTTACAACAAGATTACTGACAAATGTGGGTACTTCATGAGCATTGATTGGGGCCACTATGCCCCTATCCACAAGACTCACAATTTTTGCCTTCATCTTGTCAAGCAGGGAAAAGTGATAGCGCCGTGGGGGACACATTTCAGGTTTTACCGTCGGGTCTATCTGAATATGAACTTTGGTAGTAAATTCCCCAAGACCCGTGAAGAGCTTGGAATATTGTTCCAAAAATAATTCCTTAGTTGGTGGCAACACAATCGACATCTCAGATACCAGATTTATTTGTTGCTCCGGGTGTTTGACCCTCCTCACTAAGTTCAACTCCTCACAAGCCACATTCCCCAGAATAGGCCGATCATCTATTTTGGATATTTGAAAGGTGTAAACTTTTTTATCCCCATGATTTGTTTCCACCAGGAGATCCACCTGGCCATATGGAGAAGTGATAAACTTTCCATATGAACTCAAGCGTACATTTGTAGGTTTCACAGTATAATTTCGATTAATTAATTGAAACACCGTGAAGGGTATTATGTTAACTTCAGAGCCTCCATCAAGCTTGAACCTAACATAATGCTCCCCTTGGAGACGAACCACTTCAGTGTATTCTTTACGGGGGTGAGAACTTTCTCCACTAGTTATTATGCCCTCAGAGGTAATTTTTAGCATGTGAACATACCTCACCTGTGGGGTTTTTGGCTGGATGGGTTCCGTCAGCAAAGCTTCCTCTTCACTGTTGGTGATTTCCTCCGCCAGGTGTACTGAGTGAGGCTGTCGCAAGTTGGTCTTCTTAGGGCGTGGCTTTCCATCACAGACTATTTCATAGTGATGCTTCCCTCCACATTTCTTGCATTCATGGTTCCATGCTGGGCATTGACGAGCAGCATGCACAGAGGTGCACTTCCTGCATTTGTAAGTGGGTGGTGCCTCCTTCTTCGCAGGTGCATGGTGTGATCCACGAGTAGAATATGGAGTAGCTCTGTGTTGGCCACGGCCTCTAGATGAACCTCCTCGTCCTCTACCTCGTTGAGTCTGATGTCCATTGACTTTGTCAGCCCGGGTTTGTATGGACATCAAGTCCAAAGCCATTTCATTGCCCGATTGCCTATTGGTGGCTTCATACGCCTTGCATACGTCAACTATTTCATCCAGACTCAAATTGGATTTAGATCGTAATGTCTCCTTCAGGCGACGATCATGCACTCCCCATACAATGCGATCTTTCAACATGCTATCTTCAATAGCTCCGTACTCACATTGTTTTACCAGGTTGCGCAGATCTGTGATCCATTGTGAAAAGGATTCAGTTCCCTTCTGATTACGAGAATTGAATCTCTCACGGCACGCCGTGACGCACTTTTTCTCAGCTGCGTACTGATCAAACAATTTGACCACACTTTCATAATCCTGAGAGTTGTCAGTATCAACGACATCCTTCCCTTCTGCATCTTTTGTATGAGTGATCAATTTATGAGCAAAAGAGTTATAGACTTCAATGGCATCCTCGCCTGCCTCACCCATGAGGTGGGCGAATTTGACCTGCGGGGTGGCTTTATCCTGCCCAATGGCAATGAGGAAAAAGCCAAATTTCTGCTTAAAGCGTTCCCATGAGGCCTGAATGTTGCCTGAGCGGAGATTGACCTCTCCGGGCCGTTTTCCTTGGTACTCGCCCGTCATGACAACACGTGTTTGCACGCACTGGACGATCAATGCCCGTCCAAAAGGAAAAACACAAGGGCGATGAAAACGACACGCAAACTTCGCACAAACGTAGATTCGCAAAGCTTCCTATTGAGACTGCGCCATGTTGTAGTCGCAGATGCTGGTTTGCTGCTCAGGTATTCGGTACAGGTGATGTGAGGGAAGCACGGGATGATAGAACAGTACACAAGGAGTGTGGAAACGGAAGTGCTCTTTATTATATCTCGTAGGTTTGAAGGTAAACATTGGGAGCGCTCCTAGCGGCACTCGTCGTAGGTCAGGGTCAGCACTCCCTGTAAGTGCTGCCACCTATATGTGATTGTGTGTATTCACAACACAAAATGCTGAGGCATATGTAGCCAGATGAAGAGATGTTTGGATGATAGATTCTGGTGATAAATTTAACCTGTTGCCAAGAAACAGAAAATAAAAGACTTCGGAGGACATAAAAATTCTAAGCAGATACAGCTCCGCATTTCAGCTCAATGATACAGAAATTGTAACCATTTTATTGTGCAATGTTGAAATATCTAATATGTCAAAAATCAACACAAAGGAATTTCATTGTTAAAATTACGCGACAAATTTTTTAAATTAATAAACTTCATGTCGTGTTAATATGAGACTGCTATGAATTGAATTTGCTTCCTGTTTTGCTCTGTACAGCACAATGATCAATCACGCCCATATGTCCACCAACAGAAATGAGTCTATTACTAAATAATTTGCCTTCAGAAAAATATAAGTTTGTAATAATTTCATTTTCAAACAAAATTATGAGGCTATACAAAAAAGGTTAATTTTTCGGCTCAATATTATACAAGGTAGGTGAACTTACTTTTGGAGGGCAAAGAGGATACCCATCTGGGATGGTGATGAGGAGCTCGAAAGTTCCTCCTTCATAGGGGGAATCTGAGGGGCCAGAAATGGCAGCATCCCACTCCAACATATTTTCCCCTTTAGGACTCAGCCTGCAATTAAAAAGTAAACACTAAAAGAATGACCCAATATACCAAGCACAGTCCCATCAAACTTAATTTGTCCTGACTGTACCTCAAAACGCCCTCAGGCAAAGCCTCCTGGGCCCGCTTCACCTCATTTTGCAATCTATGAGTAAAAAAAAAAATGATTGAAATGAGATTACTTAAGAACCACTATAAAACACAGCTAATGGAAATAAGGATTTTAAATAGCCATTCTAATACGCCATGTACCTTTTCAAAAGCAGCATGTTGTGCGTTTGAAGCTTTCAGAGTTACAATTTACACTGGCGAGTTCGCGGCTACAAGCAGGACAAGGACAGCACAGGACTGCTTGCACTGGCATACGCAGGCACAATGAAAACGACGGAGACTCCGAGCCCCGAGACCCGCGCGAGGGCTTAGAAGAGAGGAGGGGGCAGGCCAAGCGGAGGGGAAGGCCGAAGGATACACAGCAGGCGGATTCAGGGTATCGTTCAGTAGTGTCTTCTCTCTCACCCCTTATAGGTCAGCCCTGTGAGTGCAACAAGGACATAGAGACGAAGTCCGCGCGCGGCATCGCCCAGCAGACGAACCGAATGTGCGCGCCCTTCCCCCTCCCCCCTCCACCCGACCTTCTCCCCTCCATCTCCCATCCCTTCCCCTCTCCCCTCCCCTCCCCTCCCCTCCCGGTGCATCCCGACACCGATGTGTTTTGAAATTGCGGCTGCTGAACATTGTACATAAATTTAGTGTATCGTGGTGATTTAAAAGTTGATGTCTGTCTGCCGTTGAGTGAGTGATGTGCATGTCGCGGAGCGGTGGGAGACAACGGGAGCCGTTGGAGCAAGTCCGTTCCGGCAGCCGGAGTGGGCAGGCGCCAAGTGACTGCTCAACGACTTTTCGAGATGAAAATCGGAGTTTCTGGCCGTGGAATGAACGGGTCTGGTGTGTTCATCGTTGAGGTGAGTATTGTTTGTGGTGTGGATGTAATTTTTACGACGGTTCGATGTTTGCGTGACGGTAGGTTTGTATTTGTTTGGGACGGGCAACCTAACCTCACGGTATTAGGCTGAGGTTCTCTTTTAATTCGATCATTCCTCTCGTGTGATCAATTCGAAGCCAACATTTGAGTTGTTTTTTGAGTGGAAAAATTTCGTCTTAACGCTTCGCTCTGATTGTCATTTCTTGACGGTGTTTTGATTGGGCAATGTTGCACTTTCTGTATGGTTCACAGGTTCTCATGAAGAATTGTTGTGAAGCTAGTGTTTCTCTGGTGTGCAATTCTTGCAAATTTTTTTCGTGGACATCAATTCGTGCTGAGTGAGTTGTAAATTGAGGCAATAACGTTTGCTGTTTGTGGCAGGTGTTGTTTGACAGTGCGAGGTGGTCAAGCCAATTCCTTGTCTCATTCGCTTCTGAGGGAGGATGATTTCTGGATTGGATCTGAGTAATGGATCAGAGGCGAATATCGGTGAGTGGTTTTCCTTTTACTATTCAAGTTTTTTTTTGTTCATGCATTATGTTGAAGTTGGAGCCGCTCGTTGATGTCATCTTTACACGAATATTTTCAGGGTGAGGCACCAGTATGTAGTTGTTTGCGGAAAGTGTGGGCTGAAGCTGGTCTGCTTTGTGATGAGTGAGAAGACTGCAGGCTACACATGTGTAGCAATGACACGCTCCTAACCCTGTTCTCCAGGAGCTACCTCACAGGGCTGTTTGTTGTTTGAAACGTTACTATTGACATGTTGTCAGGTACGATATTTTACTGGTGTTGTGACTTCATCTGAAGTGTGTACTTTCCAAGTATATTGGACTGTAGAAGAGAGGTGATGGTAGTCACTTGGAGGTGAATGGAAAATGTTACTGTTTCTGTTTTGCAGTGCTGCTTGAAGTGATCACCCCATGAAAGTTTTATCGGCATACCTGGAGATGGGATTTGTTGATGCGAAGAAGAATACCATCGAATGGTAAGTCTGTCTTGCTCTCATTTTAGTCGATGGTTATTGTGTTGGGATGGGAAGGATAAAAAAATGGAGCTTTGTTTCCTATTCTGTTGTTCTTTTCAGTGCAATTGATTCTAATTCTAAGAAATATATCCGGTCATTCACCCTGGTGTTGAGGTGCAAGATCTTGGAGTGATAAGACTTTCAATGTAACGGAACCCTCACATTTGGCCTGAACTTTGTAACGCCCCTTGAAGTCCTGTGGAAACCTAACTTTAACAAGAATTTGCAGTGTGCGAGCCTCAAACTGCAAAGGTATTTCTTTGATTATGCCCTTAAAGGTATGAGAATATTTATGATAGCATGTTTCATCATAGGGAGGATGAAAAATTAAATGTCACTGACAGGTGTGCACTATCAGACTGTGAGTTGCAAATAGTCTTCTGGAAGTTGAGGTCTGAGTTGAGTGAATGTCTGGAGGAAAGGGTGTGAGTCAGAACCAGCAATGCTGTTAGTCCTCTCTTGCAGTGCTGTGAGTAGTGGTTTGTCTGTCAGTACTATTTTATAGATTTCAGTTTCTTTCACTCTATGTCAATCAAAGTAATCAAAATATTTTGCCCCCAGCCTGAGAATGTTTATGACTTGTGATTTTTCTTGATAACTGGAACTTTTCTAAGAAATCCAGAAAGAGATTAGTTATATTTGTAATGGAATGACACTGTGGACTTTGTTGGGGGTAAGTGACTTATTTTTCTACATGATAATGCTGCAAATTATTTGGGGAGTGGAAGCACTCATTTGTGTTCATTTTGTTTCTGCTAGGATCTTACACCTTTTGAAGCTGATGGCAGTTTTCTTGCCTGGTCATGAGATTTGAGTTTGGAAGAAGATGTGATCTTTATGTTCTGAAAGTAAGAAGAGTCCTTTAAAGGAAAGGCACAAGATTTTGTTTTTTAATTTTTTATTTTTTAAAACTTGAATGGTGAGCTGTTCCTTCAGATATATTTCACAGTTAACATGGTTTTCAAGAAGCATTTATCCTTATCAGAATATTTATATATTAATAGCAATTTGCTTTCTTTTAAGGGTTCATAAGACATCAAGTTCCTACTCCAGAGGTTGCGGTGTCATGGAAAGCGTTATGGAGATAAGCAGCACTCTGGCTACGGTGAGTTTGTATTTTGTGAAGCTCATAAAGATATCTTTTTCAGATGAAATGACTGTTAGGTAGTTTTTATAAAGTAAGTTTTTGAAAGGTCAAAAAGCAAGAGTTGTACGTTCCAACACTAGGATTGTTTGGACTGCAACGGTTCATACCAGGTAGCGAATTAATTGAACTCCCCGTTACAATTCACCTTGGTATTTTCTAATAGTGGGCCCTTTGGCACAGTAACGCAGACCAAGTATCTTGGCCATCTCTCATAAAAGTGAACAAATAATCTGATTGATTTAAATGGCTGCCTTATAGAGAGGGGAACTTTATGCTTGGAGCATTGGAGCATAATATTTCAAAACTATCCGAAAGTGGTAATTTTCATCTGTTTTGACTTCATGACCCCTGAAATGCACTTTTTTTAAAAGCATAATGGAGCATAATTTTCCTTTGAAGCAGCATAACGATCTTTTTCGAGCATTGGAGCATAATTGCTCAGAAAAGCTATTAGAACGGTATCTGTGCTACAAGGAATTACTTCGTTAATTTTAAAATGCGCGCTGAAAGCGGTTCGGGCGAGGAGGGGGAGTGGGTATCACTGGTTTTCAATTACTGTGACGTCACATTCTTTTTCATGTGAAAACTGTCACATTCCTTTCAATATCAATTTCACATTCTTTTGAATGTGACAATAAAATTTAGCCCGAATATTCTGGCGGATTCACGTTGAAAAGAATGTGACATTACATTTTAAACAATGTGACACTTTTCATATGAAAAAGAACGTGACGTCACATTAATTGAATAACATTGATGGTGTGGAGGGGGACAAGCTTCGGCGTCGCTTTCGCTTCCTAACCTTACGTCCAAACATGTGATTATTGATTCTTCCTTCCTTATCCTTTACTTTACTTAATATTCTTACATTTTATAAGAAATAAATTCTTACCTAACCATTTACATATTTTTTAATTTAATAACTCAGCCCTTACTATGGAAATCACAGTTAATTCTTTATCTCTAGAGGGACGGGGAGGGGATAGCATGGTAATAAAAAAATTTAATAAGCATAATGGAGCATAATTTAGGATTAAAAAAGCATATTCAAGCATATTTCTGTCAAAAAGAAAAAAAATGAAAGGTAAAAAAGCATAATCGAGCATAAATTTAGGTTTTTTGAAGCATTTTTGAGCATAAATGGGGAATTTCTAAAGCATATTCAAGCATAATTGGCCTCAGTTTTGGAGCATAATTTAGTGAAATAAAAAGCATAATGTTCCCCTCTCTATGCCTTGATTAATTATTTTACATCATTCACAATTAGAGTGCTCTCAGAATGTCTTCGCCTGTAAAATAATTGGGACGGGGTCCTCAAGAGTTTAATTTGACCTAGACATTAAAGTCTATTTAAATAACAAGCAAAGCAGTTTGGGACATGCCCTCCACAGTTAGTTTGTGCTATACATTCAGTACATACTTTGAAATTGGACTTTAAAACTTCTTTAACCTTCTTTTACCAACAATTTGGAAATGATATTGGGACGGGGTTAGAGCCTCAGAAAATATTCATATACCATGGATCAAATAGCAAATTGATTTAAAAAGAGATTCTTCATGCCCTTGATGTTTCACTTTCAGTGGCTTATAGAATAATAAATGAGAATCAAGTGCAGTGAAGCAACATTATACGAGCACCCTTATTTGTACTTGGCAAGCATGCTCTTTTTTGAAGCGTGCTTTGTAGTTGACTCCAAATGGAGAGTGCCATGCACACACTTGGGTTTCTAGAGTGATGTAGTATTCTCCAGCAGAACGTGCTGAATACATTTGCTTGTAAGGTCCTTTTCATCTTGGCTCGTTGCCCTTTGATCTAATAAGGACAGACTCCCAAGTGTTGCAATTCAATTTTGAAAGAGGGGTAACGTATTGGCTTGGGATTTGAAAACTTACAACAGGAGTGTATTTAGGACTGAAATCCACAATAGCTTCCATCTCATTGCTCTTGCCGGAAACTACTTTTTGTATCAGTTCAAATAATAATAATTACAAAATGACACTCATTTTGAAGTGTGTGTGGATGTTTCTAAAATAACAAGGTGATGCCAGGGAAAAGTAAATTTCAATAAGCAATTCATATTTGGCCTGGCTTGGGTGTTCTACCCAAAGTGACTGGAATGTTAGAATTCAATTGGTTTTAGTGTTATGTTTTCTTGCACCACCTAGTGCCTAGCTCCAAATACGATGATGTGTGTGATTTATACGGTCTGCATAATATCTGTGGGAAAAAGTCACGTGACTATTTCCCACAAATATTATACTGACCATATAAGTCACACACATCATCATTTTGTTGTGTGTATTTGGAGAAAAATGAATAGATATTCACCTGAAGTTAGTGCTGGAAATAAGTTGGTGCAAGAACACATTACATGAAAGTAAATGGCATCGTGGGGACTTTTGCAACTTAATCAAAGCACCAGTGAAATATCACATTGCTTTCTATATATATTTTTTGTACATTTAGAGATGAACCGGATGAACTTCATCCGGTTCACAATTCTCAGTGCTCGTTATGAATACAGTTACATTTGAAAGTTTACGTGAAAAGTTTTAATATCAGACATGTTTGACATTAGTTTACGCCTCTACTTTTAATTAACATCTTTGCATCTTGTTTCTTCTTTTAAAAGAAGCGGTCGTTATGCTCTCACTACATACCTTCACAGGTGATTTATGTGAAGTGTTCTGGAGGAATCCTGTACCTGTAGTAGCCGGTCAGTGGTCAGGGAAAGGGGGGGAGAAATGTATGAGAGCAGTATTTATGCCTTTTAATAACCCATATGTCTTGTACATAAGAGGTTTAATGTCCATTCTTTTTCCCACAAGTAATTATGGTGTCATGTTGATTTCTGTGAAATGGCCAAACTTGTTTTCTGTGTGTCTCTTTTAATTTCTCAAATTTAGACATCCGTGGTCAATTTGCAATATTTATCATGAGACTGGTTTAAAGTTTTTGACATTTTTTGCAATTTTCTTCTACTTTCAAAGGAAGCTGTTAGTGCTGCTCCCTTTTTCTTTCTTGTTATTTTTATTGTGTCCAACTCTGTTTTTTAGGTTTGCTACCCGTCAGCTGTCTGCGAATCTCTCCTGGGCACAATGCTTCTACTAAAGTGACAGACCAGAAGTCCCTGGAGCTCTGCATTCCCTTCAAATTTCGGAAGTAAGAAACTTTCACTTTTTTCAACAAGTCTTTTTTATTTATTTTATTGAGGGTGGGGCAAGCCCGCCTGGGTCGTGGTCGTGCCCGTCCTCCTCCGGGCCGCCGCCACGGCCGGGCCGGGCCGGGCCCGATGGGCTGCTGCGAGCAGAATGTCGGTGTCGTCCTCCAGGCCGCCGCCACGGCCCGGCCGGGCCGGGCCGGGCCCGATGGGCTGCTGCGAGCAGAATGTCGGTGTCGTCCTCCAGGCCGCCGCCACGGCCCGGCCGGGCCGGGCCGGGCCCGATGGGCTGCTGCGAGCTGAATGTCGGTGTCGTCCTCCAGGCCGCCGCCACGGCCGGGCCGGGCCGGGCCCGATGGGCTGCTGCGAGCTGAATGTCGGTGTCGTCCTCCAGGCCGCCGCCACGGTCGGGCCGGGCCGGGCCTGATGGGCTGCTGCGAGCAGAACGTCGGTGTCGTCCTCCAGGCCGCCGCCACGGCCGGGCCGGGCCCGATGGGCCGCTGCGAGCTGAATGACCCTCTCGGGCAGTGCCGTGGCACTCCATCACCGGGATGGTCAGAGAAGCTCGTGTTCAGTTCGGCCGCGCATACGTCGCGCGCCGCGGCCGACGCACGGTGGTGCAGCTTTGTGGGAGAGCCTTGGCCTCGACCTCTGCTCGCCGATGGTCCACCTTCCGGGCATTCCCGCCTCGCATCCGCCTCGCCAGTGGGGTGGGACGGACTTTTGGCGCGGCCCGGACTGGCCTGGCCCGGTACCTCCTGGACGCTTGCGTTTAGTTCTTGTGGCCTTACTTGCTTGCTCCTGCGTGATTGCTGTGCTTTTCTCTGTGCTTGCTGGAGTTAGTACATGTACTTTCTTTCTCATTAGCGTCCTTTTTCGTGGGAGCTGATGGGCTTGCCCCGAATCGCTATGGCTCCCCCTCGCCCCTCTGCTGCTTTTGCACAGCCAATCAGCTGCACAAGCGTTTAGTACCAGGGCCATGCTGTGTAGCCACACCGAACCTCGCTCCTTATCTATCTGTCTGCCTGCCTGCCTGCCTGCCTGCCTGCCTGCCTGCCTGTCTGTCTCTCTGTCTATCTATCTATCTATCTATCTATCTATCTATCTGTCTATCTATCTATCTATCTATCTATCTATCTCTCTTTCCATCTATTTATCTATCTATCTATCTATCTATCTATCTATCTATCTATCTATCTATCTCTCTTTCCATCTATCTATCTATCTATCTATCTATCTATCTATTTATCTATCTATCTATCTATCTACCTATCTATTTTTGTTTACTGTGTTACGTTTTACATAAAGATGGAATCAATACCCGTTTCTATTTTTCTCCTGCAGAGTGCTGTGCAATAAGATTTGAAGGCCATTTCCTCCTCTTCTTTTCCCATATTATGTCAATGGCAATATTTTTTTACGTGAAGTGTGAATTGTTCCCCCAGGTGAGATTCAGGTTGCTTTCACAAATCTTGCTCCCTTCACAAACAGTGATAGAAACTAAATATCGTGAAATTTTTTTTATACATTCCAGGACCTACAAATCTGCACGTAAAAGGTTGCCAGTATCTGCGATCACATAACTGCTTTGGATGAAAGATAAGTACCCCTTGAAGGAACTTTGCTTTGCCATGACATAGGTATCATCTTAGAACTTCAGAGTTAGGGAGCATTGAGCTGGATGTTCATGAAAACAAAGCCAGCTAGTGTGTTGTTCTCTTTGGTTTCAAAATGGATTCAGTTGTCTGCAGACCATAAGATACTTAAAAGTGCCTAACACACAAGCCTAACTCACAAGATTTTTTTCTCTCTTTTTTATGCCTTGAGACCCACATGATGTCCTCTAGCACTCACTCTGACTGGTAATCAGAGTCATAGTTGGTCAATTTTGAAATTAGTAAAAAGTTAACGTATTGGCTTGGGATTTGAAACCTTATAGGAGGAACATATTTAGGACTTAGGTCCACAATATGGAGCTTCTGTCTCAATGCTCTTGCCAGAAACTAATTTTTCTATTCCTAGAAATAATTCAAAAAAATTTCTTTGAAAAAAAAAACAAAGAACGAATACATCTTAGTATTTGTGTGTGTGTGTGTGTGTGTGTGGATATTTTTACAATCACAGGCTAATGCCAGGAAAGACTCAGACTCGCCTGGCCAGCAGGAGGGCGAGCTGTTGTCTTAAACTCATTTGAACTGAGATGTGAGTGTGCCCTGCAGCTGTTCCCTCCGGTTACATGTGTCGACAGTGTGTCTCTCTTGGTAATGAGTTTGCTCACTTTGTCCCGACCGATTTTCCAACTGAACTTGCTTTGTTCTAAATGGTAGTCGGTGCCGGACCTCTGCCATCGTGGGACATTAGTCTTCACATTTTCCTGGAGAGGTTTCAACTGATTGGCATTTACACTTGCAGTCTCGGTGATTTTTTGTAGTTTTACACTGTAGGCCCAACAGAGTACTTTTCTGTTTGCTGTATAGGGGAGTGACGCTGCAATATTATGCTGATAGTTGTTTCAATCGAGACAGCCTTTAATACCCCTCACTTATTTTGTGTGCTGTTCTTATTTTGAGATATGTTGACAGATTATCATGAGTGAGTGAGTGAGTGGGTGAGTGAGTGAGTTGGAAAAATACTGCCACTGCCAAACATCAGACTCGCCTGGCCAGCAGGAGGGCGAGCTGTTGTCTTAAACTCATTTGAACTGAGATGTGAGTGTGCCCTGCAGCTGTTCCCTCCGGTTACATGTGTCGACAGTGTGTCTCTCTTGGTAATGAGTTTGCTCACTTTGTCCCGACCGATTTTCCAACTGAACTTGCTTTGTTCTAAATGGTAGTCGGTGCCGGACCTCTGCCATCGTGGGACATTAGTCTTCGCATTTTCCTGGAGAGGTTTCAACTGATTGGCATTTACACTTGCAGTCCTAGTGAATTTTTTGAGAAAACAAAATCATGGGAATCTGTGTATAGTCATTGTGCCAGGCAGACCACCCCTTCTCTCATAAGCTGTTTAATTGGGAGTGTCCTTTAGTAGAAATATATTATTTATCGAAAGTCTAGTGTTTAAAGTACAGTTTTCTCTGGGGCTAAAGGCGTAACTGTGCGGGGATGGTTGGTGGAGTTTTTTTTTCTTTCTTTTTTTTCCTCCCTCTTTCCTGTGGCTGTTTTCTAATGCATTCCTCTCTTTGCAGCTGTGGTCAGAGCGTTAGTGGAAAGTTGTTTCGTCACGTTTATTTCATCCTCTATCCAAGCGAAAATGAGTTTCAAGTCGAACGCTTTTCTGACACATTTGTATGTAGCCGCTTTAATGTCATACTTATCACAGCACTACCATATAACTCGACTTCTTGACTTGTTGTTGCAGGGGAACAAGCTTGCGCTTCCTGAGAATCGGCAGTCGATGGCGGCCACCTGGCCCCTCGCTAGGTAGGCAGCCCGTTCAGCACCCATGCTAAGCGTTGCCGGAATGTCAGGCGTCTGGCAAGTGACTTACCTGTCTGTTCGTCTGTTCATCTCCTCTTCCTAGGTGTTTTGCATTTCTTTTTCTCCGCCCGGCGCACTTGGTCTCTACCCAGACAACACGTACACAGCGGTCGGTAGCGTTTCGTCAGCCTTCTCGCGGCAGTAGTGTGACAATCACCGTATATCGAGTTCTTTCCACCCTTTCCCACTCCACAAATGCGTACTCCTCGATCCCTCTGCATCGAGCATTGCCAGTGCCAATGATTATGGCAATGTGCCACGAGCGGCACATTTGTATGTGTATCAGTATCAGTATCGCTTAAAGCAAGCCTTGTTTTGAAAACTGCGAATCATCACTTCATTGCCCATCCACTCTAAGTGCTTGTTACTGTTTGCTTCACTATTTGCGTTTAGTTCTCTGGTCAATAATTATGCAACATCCAAAAAAAGGCGCTATTTTTGGACGTTTCATAATTATTGGCGTTTAAGGGAGGCTATCCGGATGTCGGAGGTTTCCTTGCAGGCTCGCCCAAGGAGTCTCTGATGTCGCGCGAGTGCACTGGTCAGACGAGGGTGCAGGGACAGAGCCCGGATCTCGAGAGAGGTCGCCACCGTTGGGTGCGAGCTTGGCCCTAAGCCTCGGGCTGTCTCTAGATTCCTTTGCCTGCCTGGAATCGCCCCTCTGCTCGGTGCACTGTACGCTCGGCCCTAAGCCGCGGGTCTTTCTCTCTCCCCTCTGGATGTCTGCGCCAGGGTGCCTGGACACCTCTGGTGGCTGCTCCGAGGTGGTTCATTTACTTGCATCTTTAGATTTGATTTTAAAAAAATGTATCTTTGTTTTGGCAGTTTGGTGGATTTTTCCCTTAAATCCATTTGTAGCGTTAAGGTCAATAATTATGCAACATCCAAAAAAAGGCGCTATTTTTGGTCGTTTCATAATTATTGGCTTTTAAGGGAGGCTACCCGGACGTCGGAGGTTTCCTTGCAGGCTCGCCCAAGGAGTCTCTGATGTCGCGCGAGTGCATTGGTCAGACGAGGGTGCAGGGACAGAGCCCGGATCTCGAGAGAGGTCGCCACCGTTGGGTGCGAGCTTGGCCCTAAGCCTCGGGCTGTCTCTAGATTCCTTCGCCTGCCTGGAATCGCCCCTCTGCTCGGTGCACTGTACGCTCGGCCCTAAGCCGCGGGTCTTTCTCTCTCCCCTCTGGATGTCTGCGCCAGGGTGCCTGGACACCTCTGGTGGCTGCTCCGGGGAGGTTGCCTGCTGTGTTATGTTTGCCTTTTTTTGAGTTCTACTAGTTAATTGTATGGCACCTTCATTAACAATTCCTTTTTTATAGTACGCATTTGTGGAATTTCTCCCTTTTTTCAAAAGTGCCGTTGTCGCCCTGCACTACCTCTCGAGAAAGCGATTATTGTTTTAATTGTGGAGGAGGGAAAACACAAAAAACAAGCCCGATAAGGGGACAACTTCTACTTAATCTGCTTGCTTCGCCGTAGTTCTGACTCACTGAAGAATTCCGTCTGTCGCTGGGCTATTTTTAAAAAAAATAAACTCTTAACTCTGCGTTTTGCTCTGTCGTATCCTACCTTTGATGTCCTCGGAGTGGGCGCGTACGTCGAAACTTGAAGGGCTGGTTCTGTGAAAAACTGTCAAACGAATAAATTTCAAGAGTTATTTCCTTTTGTGTTGTTATTGTGTTCCTACTTTACTGCACTGTTCGTCAATTAAATAAAGGAAGCAATGCAGTCATTGCCTATTTATCCCGTTTATTTTATCACCACACCAGAGTATTTGTGCGGAAAGCATTACACTGATCCCGTAGAATTTCGTCTTAGCTGCATCTGCAAAACTTGAATCAGGACAAAGTTAAGACATCGCTTCACATTTGGAGAAAGAAAAAAAGGAAAGAAAAAAATATGGAGAAGTTGCGTCAACAGGTTGGATTAATGCTTCACTGTAATTCAGAGTATTTTTAGTGGACACACTTTGAGATGTGACATACCGGGAGTCCCAGAGAACACACGGCAGTGTTGCGGGATTGCATACTCGCCAGAGCTGCAGGGGCTATGGCGCCTTACGGCCGGAGTGGGTAGGTAGACCCGCATCGCTGCCGTGTGTTCTCTGGGACACCCGGTAGTGTTCAATACCTTTTAGAATGCTTATCACTGGGATCTCCGAGTGTTCGAACGATATTCCGGTGCCTGCCAAACCCTTCATCATACAAGTTTTACTTCAGGGCTGTTTTAAATCGTCTCTCTTTAGGAAGTGATTTAGACTGGCTGTAGGTTTCAACAACACTAAAGTTTTATTCTACCTTTGAGAGAGAAGAGCCGAGTAGGTGATCCGTACTGTCATTTTAAGTAGGAAGATCAAGAAAGCGAAAACTGCACATTGCTGCATCACCATACGAGTAGGTATACGTGACAGTAGATAAGCCGATAGTGATTTTACTCATCTGCTGGGACGTGACTAAGGTTTTCGCACACTTCCACGTGAATCGGTATTTTGCCGCACACAACTCAATGCACACCCTGGCGTTCACACTCCAGTGACATGACTCATTAAGTTAGTCTGTCGGGTTTTCTACAGGGTCATTGTACGCTGCAAACCGAAGTGTGTACTTAGTACACACAGATTTGTGTGTATTTGCAAACCTAAAGGTGTGTACTTCCCATAGTACACACTTAAAGCCCTCAACAACTCTTGCAAGTACACGCCGACGACGAATAAGTGTGTGCTATAGCAGGTACACACCTCTAAGCGTATGCTCGCAAGTGCACACAAATATGTGCGCACCGAGTACACACTTCGGTTTGCAGTAGATGGTTTTGTACTTATGCTTCACGCTGGGTGCACTGCACTTCGCCCCGTGTGGATAGGCAACCCATTCGACGCGGGAAATTTCCCTCCTGCTATCACGCGGTCTTGCGAAGACTCTGATTGCTAGAGGTCTAGGAAAATTAATCGGAAATTATAAAATTATTTTCTAAATATTTTCCATAATTTTTCTCTAATTTTCGGAAATTATTTGGAAAATACGCCACAGATGTACATTTGATAGGACTTTGGAAATTATTTTAAAAATAATTTTTAATTAATTTTTAAATAATTTAAAATTATTTTCAAAATAATTTCTTCTATTTTTGATTTAATTTCGAATTTCCTTGGAAATACCACGACAAATGTGCATCCGAGAAGATTTTATTTTCGGACTGAAATGCACTCTCGGAGAAACGCAGAACCTACCGGCTCTTACGATTGTCTTGTACACTTAAGAAACAGCTCGGAAAATTCAAAGTACTTCTTAAAAATTCATCCAAGTTTTGAAATTGGGACATGGAATTTTCGTGTTTAATTTTTACTGGAGGAATTAATATTGAATTTTACCCGGCGGTATATAGCGATATGTCTTGTTGAGTGCCTAAAGTTCAATGATAAACGTGCTCCTTGCGCACTAAACAGCTAGTAATCTTCATTGAATATATGCTTCATATTGGTGACTTAGCTTTGTTCAGCATTTGCGTCCCGAACAATATTTCTTTAGGCCTTGGCGACTCGTTAGACTCGAAAAAAGGAGTCATAATATGTTTGAACGCGCAAATTGCTGAGATAAAACAAGTAGGAAAAATGGCATTCCTAGTTAGTGTCTGATGCGTATGTTTCCAGGATACATGATAAAAACACACACTTAAAAGCTTACGGTGAATTTCACTGTAAGCTACGGTGAACTTGGCATCACCGTAACTTACGGTGGATTTCACCGTAAGCTACGGTGACATTCACCGTAAGCTACAGTGAAATTCACCGTAGCTTACGGTGAATCAGGGGGCATGACCGTAATCTACGGTGACATTCACCGTAGCTTACGGTGAAAATTCACCGTAAGTTACGGTGATGCCAAGTTCACCGTAGCTTACAGTGAAATTCACCGTAAGCTTTAAATAGTGCATGAATGTGAGAAGAGAAAATAACTTCGGAAACAGTGGCAGCAATGTATTGGATACTCGTGCCATTGCGAGGTTAACTTATGGAGAGCGAACCTTTGCCATTAGTCCCGATGCACCGATACGGTGGAATTACGTGTCAACGTCTGCAAGTAGCACTTCGAGCCCGGGCTACATTCTTGGGACAGGTTCAACACTTTTGCCTGGTTTCCGTCGGATTGGTGGTCAAGTTACGCCCTTGTATGATGCAACGAGATCCAGGCAGAGCGGTTATGAAATAATTGCGCCGCGTTATGAGCAGGTCCAGTTGCCAACACTGCCCGTTGGGCGCAGAGGACTTGCTACTGCTTCAGGGTACGACTATCCTGACAGCGGATCATGGACACAGACAATGGAAACACTTCCATCCAGCAACAAGAAAAAAAATACATGTGAGTTCTTCTTTCTATCGTGCTGGTACTTGTATGTACCAGTTATGTCAAATGTATTATACGTGAAACATAAAACATGCAAATTAATGAAAGATGATTCAATTTCTTAAAATTCTAACTTTTCTTAACTTCATGTATTTGTCGCATTACAGGCTGGGCATTGTCATCAGATGATTCACAGAATTATTTCAAGATCTATGAGAATGGAGGGGGTCCTATTCAGAGGGAAAATTTACGGCCTACCCGCATTGCTTGGAATCATAGGAATGACGAAAAAGACGCGGATGACGACTTTTTCACATTCCTGAAAGCATTGCTTTCAAGTGAATGTCGTACTAGTCTGAAAACAGAGCGTGTGGGGAAGTACAATAGTTCAGTGTTGGAGTGGTACCGTGGAAGATCCGACACTGTCTATAAGTGTCTTCAATGTGGCCTATTTTTTGTAAATGAGTATATCCTCAATTCACACATTAAAAAAAAACACAGTGGCAAAATGTCTATCAAAAAAATGTTGAAGAAGATTCTAAGGGAGTTCTTTTCATCGTTTGGAAATGTTTTCATCGGAACAGAAGTTCGTAAAGAGAATTGCAAGAAGGAGGTAAGGATCAAATTTCTTTATAGTAATCAAACTCTGACCGCATCCTTGGTACATGAAACTGCAGTGTTAAATAAACTAAACAAGTTAGAGAAGCGTGACTAAAACACAACTAAAATATACTCGTGCTTTCCAAGCTTATTTCTTATAATATTCTATCCTATCCCTTTTTACTTACAATGTTAAAATTTTATTAATAATAAATGAACTGTATTTCATGTATTAAGTTTTCTTAATATTTTTGTATGTCTTGTGTGTAGATAAAGTAGGAAAACGAGTAAAAAATTGATTGTGACTGATATATTCTTTTTACTCTTTTAATGAATAGGAATGTGAGGAGGCCAAATCAGAGACATCCGCAATCATTAATGAACTCACTGAAACAAACCAGGTACCCGATCAGAAAGTTGAGTTAGTTGTGGGCTACGCTGGGGTCCCACAACAACCACCTGGTGCAAGTGAGCCAGAAGGAGAATCTGCGCCTGTTCGTATGGACGCACATGGTGCAGAAGATGGAGGAGTATTCTTCGGGGACGGAAGTGTTCAGGAAACATTGACAATTATTGAAGGCACAGAGAATGTAAGGTTTTCTTCCTTCATCGTTTGACTTTTTTAATTACTTTAGGAAAAATGGGTACCCTAGATTGATATTGTTTCTCTTAGTTGCAGCTAGAGCGGGAGCGAGAGCTACCTCGACAGGAGATTTGGGCCACTCCATTTCGTTTTGCGGGAAGCCGTTCTCTTCGCACAGAATCAGCAGGGGATTGCCTCTTTCAAAGTTTTGCGTCAGTCGTTGGTGACGATTATTTTCGATTGAGGCGCCAGGAGCTACTTGAGTACTTTCGGCAGAGATGGAACCAAGCGGACACTTACGATATGTCGGCCTTTGGAAATGAGAGAATGACAGTGCTGTTACGCGACATACCGAGGAATGCAAATGGTGAACCGTTTGCAACCTGGGAAGAGTTCGAGTGTTGGTACAATGAGGAAAGGCCAAAGCATACTCAGGTAGCGATACCGCTTATCATTTATTAAAATTAGTTACTTAGATGTTCCCACCTTGTATAAGCAGTATTTGCGATATCTTGCAAATGTGTTGCACGCCGACGCGCCAGTCTTCATGTACTTAATTTTCACCGATAAACAGGCGTTAAAAATGCCGCAATTACAGGCGACAGCACACCTTTGATCATGTTTTAAAGATATAGTTAGAAAAGTTTTCATAAATTTTAAAACGCCAGGGGGATTTCACCAAGGGTCTGAAACCTTCTGATATTTGGCGTTATTCACGTTATCTTGTAAAAGTCACGTGCTAGTTATCCTATCGTGACTGTGTCCCGTTTCGAAATCAGTTGAGTAGTGTATCCCAGTATGAGTTATTTGGAGGTCCTTCTCTGAAATCAAAAGTTTTAAACTGACACACACGAGTGTTAAACACAGTGTTGAACACTTTTAGATGTTTGGTTCTAATGTTGTCACGTATCTTAGGAGAGAAAAGTGATGCACAAGTTCTGTAGCTTCACATATCAGTACAATACTTTATACTTTCTATAAAATACACAGGCTGTAGCAAAGAGTTAAAAAGTGTTAAACACTTTTAACTGTGTGTCTGTTGAACGCATTTCATTTCAACGTAATGGTACGAAGTAACAGTAAGCGGAACGTTTCCTGGTGGTTGCACAAATACTAATAGTCGTTTCTGTGCATCGTTCTGTTTCATGTCCTATACCGCAAGTATTTCTTGTATCCGTTTTTAATAGTATCACGATAAATACGGTTCGGGCAAATAACGCAAGGGACCCGTAGCTTAACATAACAAACATCATTTGTTAGTTATAAAATTTAACATAGTTGTAAATTAAATTTAAAGTTAAGTTACTTAACGTAACGGTTAAGAATTGGTTATTCTCTTAACGTTAAAGATATAACAAATTTCTTAACGTTACAAGCAGCTTTCGTTTATTTCATTTCTCATGTCGCACCGATGCGAAAAACCACATAACTTAAAAAAATTACCCAACTACTTTGTGTTAAATCTGTAACGGTTACTCGATTATCAGAAGTGTATGTGTTAATTCTTTATCTGTTAAGTGTCATGGTATGCATTATCAGTTATCGGGTAAGAAATTAACGGTTAACAAAATGTTATGAGGTGCTGGTTTGTTAAGTTACGAGTCCCTGAATAACGCAGTAGTAATAGTACACATGAAAAACTACAGCAGTGTGTACCATTACTCCGCGGTACTTCAGTCACGCACCGGGTGACGCAAATTTGTTCTGTTACGGACTTCTGCACGAGCCACACTGGAAATTCGTATGTTAATATGTCGCTCACTTGTAGATGAGCGAATAAATTTGCTCACTTGTTAGTGAGCGAATAACCATTCGCACACTTGTTGGTGAACGAGGAACCATTTGCTTACTTGTAAGTGAGTGAAGAACTATTCGCTGCCTTCTAGGTGTGCGAAGAACTATTGCGCTCACCAACTAAAGAGCTAATAACTATTTGCTTACTTCCATTTACTTAAATAGAGTTAAACTCATTCTCATATAATAAATGAGAAAAATATTTGAATCCATCATATAATTCAACCTGTCCAGGATTTTTTTCAGGGGGAAATAAAACTGCACACAAGGTGCTATTCGAATCAACTCCTAGTTAGTTTTTACGTTTGTTTGCACATATGTTAGAAATTCCCATATGATCATTATTTTGATAACTAAGAATAATACAATGAATTTCCGTTTAATTTAAAGGGTTAGAGGTATTAAAATACAGCTAAATGTGAGGTCAGCTCGTACATTTAATTGTATTTGAATACTTCTAGCCATATAAATTAAAGGAAAATTCATTATAATGTTGTCATTTATCAAAGTATTGATGTTTGGGAATTTCTGACATCCACATGTACTACAAACAAGCGTATTGCCTTAGCTATGACCTCCATGAACATGAGCACTGCGTACAATGAGTTAAGTAACTTGTTCAATGCAGTATTCTATCCATATGAGAAAAACAAAAAATTGTCTAGTTGGCAAATTTGATAGATTCAAACAATTTTCCCATATATTATATGAGAATGAGTTCAACTCTACTTTTGTAACAGCAAGTCGATACCTACAATGCAAACAAACGTAGTTCCCGAGCCCTGGTGCAGACTGACGTACTTCTGAGACCCTCGGGGCAAACTAACGTACTTCTGAGACCGTCGGGGCAGACTAACGTAGTTCCTATCTTTTTAACCAAGAACTACGTTAGTCTGCCCCAAGGGTCTCAGAAGTACGTTAGTCTGCCCTGAGGGTCCCAGAAGTACGTTTGTTTGCCCCGAGGGTCGGGAACTACGTTTATTTGCATTGTAGGTATCGAAGTGAGCAAATAGTTATTCACTCTTTTGTTGGTGAGCGAATAGTTCTCTACACACCTAGAAGTGAGCGAATAATTCTTCGCGCACCTAGAAGTGAGCGACTAGTACTCGCTCATTCCAAGTGAGCAAATGGTTCTTCGCTCACCAACAACTGTGCGAATGATTATTCACTCACCAACAAGTGAGCAAATTTATTCGCTCATCTACAAGTGAGTGCCATTCGTTCATTTAGATTTGCAGTGCATGGCTTTCTGTATGATAGCAATTCAATGATAATTGTTTTAATTGAAAAATTGTTGGCTACGCTTCACTTTTGGTTGTCATTTGTTGGGTTATGTTTCTTCTTATTGTTGACAGATGCGACTCATGGTTGTCTTGATGACTATTTTGCGTTGGGGCCAGTCTTACCATGGAACTGTTATCCCTGACTACATGATTAAGTCTGAGGGCTTAGTTCATTTTATAAATCCATCAGACTACTTTGTGTTTATGTCAAAAGAAGGAGAATTTGGAACGCAAAATGAAGTGGTCAACTTTTCACATCTTTTTCGAATGAGAGTTCGGGTTGCTGATGTAAGTCATTCCTTTGCCATAATAAATGCGAGAAAATTACCTGAGTCTTAACATCAAATTATTTTAGGTTTCAACCAATGTGACTATTGATTCCATTGATGAACTGAATGAACATTGGCCATGGTTCGCACTAAGGTTTAGCGGGGAGAGCACTGAAGGCCTTGGCGGACATTACGAGCCATTTGTAGACTTTAGAGACATTTTTGGCGTACCTGTAGGTAAATGTGTAGGTGAGTGTCAGCAATGCAGATGTCACTTACAAAGATATGTTTTTGGCCTATTTATTATGATCCTTTTGTTTGCAGTCGGACTACAGAACACTGAAGACATAAGTCGCATCAATGAAGGTATCTCACCGAATGCCACATCACTGGTGCGTATATGGATCGTTCTCTTATTTTGTTATTCTCTTAACGCTTGTGGTGGAGTGAAAACGGTAACTTTAATTTGACTTCAGTTCACTTAAAAATAATAAAAACAAATTTAATTTTATGTTAAGTGTAGGGTTTGTATATGAATATATCATCTCTGCTTTAAAAAAAAAAATGATACACGTAAATGTACACCATTTCAAGAATTCTGCTCACCAGATTGAAGTCAAACTTACCACACCGTTTTCTGCAGGTATAAAACTACTATTTACGCATTCAGTTCGCCTTGTCAACGTTTCGATAACTTTAAAAAATGATTTAAAATCGCGAGGTGGGCACATCAGCCACCGACCATGGCGGACATGCTTGCTTGGCCTGCTTTCGCGTTGTTGACACAACATGCCAACCAAATAAATTGAAAAAAATCACTGCTCTCATAACGTTACGATTTGAACTCATTCTTTGAGGCACACATTTAGTTGGCAGAACCGGGGCAAGTTTCAGTAAAACTGAAGTAGTTTTAAAGAAGGCAGTACGGTGGTCACGTGCGAATTTCAGTGGTGCTATCTCATTCTTGCGCTCGAAACTAAAGGCTGGCTTTGTTTGAACGCAGACTTTAGAGGTTTCTCTTTCGCTCCGTGTTGGCTCGTCTCGGCCTACCCCCTCCACGAAAAAATATCCCCTTCCCCTGTTCATTTTGCCTGACGAGCCGAGCATTACCATAGAAACTCGAATTTCAATTCAAATTTACAAAATTTCTGCAATACAGATTTCAACTAGACTTCAGAATCAAATGTACCAGATTACATTCTAAAGGCATGCTTAATACTATCGAATTCCCTTCAGCAGTTTTTTTTCTGTCGTAAGGGGCCATATGAAACAAAACACGCACGTTTTCCAGCGATTTTAGAAGGCAACTCCGTTGCCTAAAAACGGTGGGGCTGCGGGTAGCCTCAGCGCCCAGCTTGCGACAGGTAGATTGCGGCGCGAGATATTCGACTGCAGCGCGCGACAGTGACAGCGACAATGGCATGAAGGCCTTAGGATTCGCCCCAGGGACCCGTAACTTAACATAACAAACATCATTTGTTAGTTATAAAATTTAACATAGTTGTAAATTAAATTTAAAGTTAAGTTACTTAACGTAACGGTTAAGAATTGGTTATTCTCTTAACGTTAAAGATATAACAAATTACTTAACGTTACAAGCAACTTTCGTTTATTTCATTTCTCATGTCGCACAGACGCGAAAAACCACATAACTTAAAAAAATTACCCAAATACTTTGTGTTAAATCTGTAACGGTTACTCGATTATCAGAAGTGTATGTGTTTATTCTTTATCTGTGAAGTGTCATGGTATGCATTATCAGTTATCGGGTAAAACATTAACGGTTAACAAAATGTTATGAGGTGCTGGTTTTTTAAGTTGCGGGTCCCTGATTTGCCCCTAGAGCTTTGCTTCTAGTTATTCGTTATCGAGATTGAAAATTAGCTCACTCAGTTTATTGCTATTTATTATTTGTCAAGGGATTTCTGTACCAAAGGTATCATCTGCTTAGAATCGAAGTCAAAATGCACTTCATATTTATTTCTGCAAGTATTAAATGGGAGTAGAAGTTGATTGAAAGCACAAGTGTATTTCATTACGCCAAACAGAAATGTTATTAACACACAATGTTCTAAATGAACCACCAGCGCGGTTGCGTGGGAAAGAGGGGGATAGTCGTAATAGTTTGAGTGACAAAGAGGGAACTAAAGTTGGTCGCAGGGGGCAACACTGCTCAGCACGCGGAGAACGATGGACGAGACGAGAAGACGGTTCGTTTGCCCTTTAATTATTTTTGTACTTCGAAACTTTCTCTGATAGTATAAGTGAGATAAAACATTATATTAGTACTTTCTTTAAGATAAAAGTATCTTGGATAAATGTATGATATGCTTATTAAGAGATGGCAATAATACAACTTTGGACGATATGGCAGCTGAGATAGTATATTTGGATTCAAAGATACGTAAATTTGAAAGGAAACGTTGGACCGAAAATTTGCTGAGGAGTTTACGATAAGATTTCTCAAAAATAGTGAGACAAGATAACAATAAACTTATATTTTTGTGTTGGTATTGTGATGCAGGTAGTACCCGGATCCCTGTCATCCACCATTAGTACTCCAGCATGCAGCACGGCATTCGACGGTGCATTTGACGTGCCTTTGACTACATCCACTAGTACCTTCTCACCGCATCGCAGTCCTATTCGCTTCAAGGACTGCATTCCGTGGATGTCCCCAATCACAACGCCCTGTAAACGAAGATACTCTTACCGGAAGAACAGGCTACTTAACACCTCGTCTGAAGACGATGACTCTGTGGCATCCCCTCCAATAAGCCCTGTGCATCACTTACAAAAGAGATTGTACAGCCAGGTCCTTGCAGGGACAGCATCACTAAGTCTTACTCCACCGCTGCATCATCGCGCAAGCACCATACTAGACGTAGCCCTTGTGGCCGCTGATCGGCAAAGCCAACCTGGTCTGGATCTCAGCAGCAGCGGCAGCCAGGCAGATAATAAGAAGACCACAAAGAGGCTGTCAAAAGCAGAAAAGAAGAAACTGGCAAACCAGAGAAAAGCAAAGGCAATGCAGTTAAAGAGAGAAAATGAAGTGGCTAAACTCGCAGAGAGAGAGCGAAATGCGGATGCAAAGAGGAGGAAACGAGAGACGGAATCTTTCAGACAGTCCGAAGCAGAAAGAGACGCGGTGGCTAGGCGAAAAGCGCGTCTTGACAAACTACGCCGGCAGCAGGAGGCAGAGCGCGACAGAGAGGCGAAGCGTATTGCAAGGCTGGATGCTGAGCGCCGGCAGCAGGAGGCAGAGCGCAGCAGAGAGGCCATGCGATTTGCAAGGCTGGATGAAGAGCGCCGGCAGCAGGAGGCAGAGCGCGACAGAGAGGCGAAGCGTATTGCAAGGCTGGATGCTGAGCGCCGGCAGCAGGAGGCAGAGCGCAGCAGAGAGGCCATGCGATTTGCAAGGCTGGATGAAGAGCGCCGGCAGCAGGAGGCAGAGCGCGACAGAGGGGCGAAGCGTATTGCAAGGCTGGATGCTGAGCGCCGGCAGCAGGAGGCAGAGCGCAGCAGAGAGGCCATGCGATTTGCAAGGCTGGATGAAGAGCGCAGGCAGCAGGAGGCAAAGCGCGACAGAGAGGCGAAGCGTATTACACGTGGAAACGTACACAATCGGGAACAGGAGGCCGCCAGAGACTGCACAGCCAGACAGTTAAGAAGACAAGACCCGGCTGCAAGACAGCACGAGCATGTACTCCGGGCCATTCGTGGAGCAGAACGGAATACGTTTCCAGTTATGGAAGCCGAGTTCCGTATGAAGTGTAAGGAGGGGCCTACGCACATTTGCTGCTGCTGTGGCCAGCTTTGGTTCAAAGCCTCTATTACAATATGGTCTGAAGAGCAGATTGCTGAGAAAGTGCACGTGGATGGCTGGAGTGACGCGTGCGGCGTGCAGCGGTCTAGTGGTGACCCGTACACGCTTTGCGGAACATGTAAAAAGTATTTCATGCAGGAGAAACGGATTCCTCCGCTAGCATTGATCAACGGCCTACGCTTCCCTGACGTGCCTCCTGCGCTCCAGGGGTTGCGGCCCTTGGAGGAGAGGCTGGTTAGCCCCCGCATTCCTTTCATGCAAATCCGTGAGCTGGGGGTATGTCGCCAGTATGGGATACGTGGTAGCTGCGTAAATGTCCCCGTAGACATCAACAGGGCCGTGTCCGCTCTGCCTCGACATCTGGGTAACGTGCAAACTGTGTTCGTTAAGCTGGTCCGGCGGATGAGAGACACCCATGCATACGCATCGGACCACGTCCGCCTACCTATTGTCTTTGAGGCTGCACGGTATCTCATCAACACACCGCTCTTCATCCAGTACGGCATCACGCTGGATGAAAACTGGCTAGAGCAGGTACAAATCGAACTAGACCAGCTGCAGCAGGACCTTGACCGGGAAGACGACAGAGAAAATGCAGATGACCCTGGAGAACACGAAGATGACGCGGCGTGGGAAGACGTCAACGAAGAGGACGAAATGCTGGCGGACCAGGAAACACTGCTCGATGACGTTGACATCATTTCCCCGGATACCGGTATTAGTATAGCTCCGGGTGAAAACAGGATGCCAACATCACTTCTTTTCGACAAGCACGTGGAGGAGCTGTCATTTCCAACCATCTATTGTGGGCTGGCGAGGAATGTAGCCAGCAGTGTCAGTATCACGCAGATCGCCAAAGCAGAGGCCAGAATGTTCGACAGGCGGTGCGCGGCTAATATTCCCAAGCTGTTCCTGTCCTTCTGTCGCCTCCGCCGCCACAAGATAGCTGCACAGGTCACCCTGGCTCTTCGCAAGACAAGGTACCGCACTCACGTGACTGTCCGCGATATGCTGAACGCAGAAACTGTTGAACAGCTTATTCAGCATAACGATGGCTACAAGATTCTGCAGGTAGACCGCTCCAGTCCCGCCTACTGGGAACGCAAGAAGAAAACTGTATTTGCAATGTTTCGCCAGTTTGGTCTGCCAACGCTTTTCATCACGTTCTCGTGCGCTGAGACTCGTCTTGTGGAGCTTTTGATGATCCTTAGCAAGGTGGCCACAGGCGTAAATATCACGGAGGACGAAGCGAGAGCTATTGCCTGGCAGGATAAAGTGCGGCTTGTGCAAGCCGATCCTATCACCGTGACGCGATATTTGCACCGCAGATTCAAGGAGATGTGGAAGGTCTTGGGTTCCAGAGGGGGTCCATTTAAGGACTACAGGATGTGGCACCATTTCTTTCGCGTGGAAATGCAGCACCGCGGATCAATGCATTATCACTGCATCCTCTGGCTTGAAGGTGCCCCACTGTTTAATCCGGCGAATCCAGAGAGTGAAGAGGAGTGCGTTGAATTCATCGACGAATTGATCACGTGTATGCTAGACCAGGATATGGGTGAGCTGCTTAACGTCCAGTTCCACCGGCACAGCAGGACATGCCGGAGGCAAGTGGGGGGTAGGCGCGTTTGCAGGTTCGGCGTGCCCTTCTCGCCCATGCGACGCACTCGCATCCTGCTGCCTTTCGAAGAATCTGTCCCGGACGACGTCAGGAAGCAGTTGTCAGCAGAGTACCATTCTCTTCAGCAGCGCATTCTGGCGTTACACAAGGAGACCCCAGATATTTCATTTGACGAGTTTCTCGAAGCTATCGGAATGGAAGAGGAACACTACATAGCAGTAGTCCGTTCCCAGGTTCGGCAGCCAAAAGTCTTTCTTCGACGGGACCTGAAAGAAATCAAGCTGAACAGCTACAATAAGCTGGCTCTGCCGTTGAATGAGGGCAACATGGACATACAGTTCATGCCTGACCCTTACGGCGCTGCAGTTTACGTGGTAAATTATACCGGTAAATCAGACCGAGGCATCTCCAAGCTCATCAAGGAGACGGCTGACAAGGTGCGGGCAGGACATGCACCACTGAAGGAGCAGCTCCGTGCAATCAGCAATGTGTTTATCAACAAGTCGGAAGTGTCTGCCCAGGAAGCCTCCCTACACATCTTGGGCTTGAGCATGGCGGAGGCATCGGTGGCAGACATATATATCAATACATCACCACCAGAAGAGCGGGTCCGCCTTCAAAAAGCTGCTGCAGAACTGCGCCGTATATTCGAGGAAGATCCAGGCAGTACGGACATCTTTGCCGCTGGTCTCTTGGAGCACTACGTGCAACGCCCTGACGACTTAGAGCAGTGCTGCCTGGCTGAGTTCGCGGCGATGTTCACATTTCACTCTAAACCGCGGTCTAAGAGAGCCAACGCTGCAGCTGCGCAAGATGTGTGTGTTGAGGAGGAGAACGAAGACGATGTTGAGGTCAACGAGGAAGATGAGACACGTCCTCATCCACCGATAGCTGAGTGTCTGGTTAGTATTCGATAGGGAAGGTAGTACGTGCAATTTCATTACATCATTCACGCAAATGCAAATGTGTGAATGGCACACATGTGCAAAACCACATACGTATGGACGACTTTATTTATTTGCTAGCAAATACATTTCATAGGTACGAACATTTGCGTCATCGACATATTTGAATTGCCGTGTTCTATCTAAAAATTGCTGTCTTACCCATGACGAGTCGTTAATCTATCGGTTGCACAGTAAAACGTCTAACACTATTGCTCAGTGAATGATGCGATTTTTCTGCACATATCATGCATATTCTGATCTGAACCTTTCGGGAGAAGGAATATAGTCTTTTAAATGGACAATGTTTTAATTTGTCTCCTAATATGCTAGCCCTTCGTTTCGCAGACAAATGAATGCCTCTGGTTGGGCAGTGACTCAAAACAAAACATTATGTGAGCACAGAATTCTTTCCAATTGCGCGTGCGTAAGCTTTCTTGTGTGCACTTTCATATGTTTAAAATAAGATAAAACTTGTGCATACTCCGTATGCGTATGCGAGCACATTTTTATTTGTCAATTTAGCTTAATGCGCTCACGATAATTCTGCAACGAAATTAAAGTTTTATCACTGAAAGCAGAACATTTTTTATAGTTCAATAGAGCAATAACGAATCATTTTCTACAGTTACTTGAATGGATAATATGCGTCTCGTATTTTGTAGTACTTCAGTATAGTAATAATATTTAGAAGTAACAATGAAACGCCTTTTTGAATTTTAATTTTTATGATAATTTTGTTTGCATTGTTTTCATTTTTATTAAAGGTTGCTGTTGCTCAAAAGGATCTCCAGCTAAAAGACAAAAGTGGCTACGTAAGCAGGCGAGCCCCTGACAAGGAGGGTAGGGACAATCCGAAGGTAATCCGCTACCGAAACTACAGTCCTGCCACGGATCCGGACAACTTCATGAGGGAACAGCTCATGCTTTTCTCGCACTGGAGGGATGAGAACACACTTGTGAGCAACACGCGTGGCCTGTACGAAGCGAACTTGGACGAGGTAAAAGCCAACAGGGCCAAGTATGTCAAATTGGACATCAACATGGAGGAGGTCCTTGAGGAAGTTATGCGGCGAGAGGAGCGTGACGAAGATGGCGACAACGAGTTGGATAATGCCGTCCCAGTAGACTAGCACTTATTTCACGAATTTCATCTTTGTTAAAAGTTCCACCCGGAATTGTGCGAATAGGGGTGAAAAAACATCCCTGGTCCAGTCGGGGGCCGGTGCGCATAAATTTGACCCTCCCTCAAGGGGCCTAAATGCTCGATTTTGAAGAAGTCCGATTTTGACGAAACAAACGTCGCCTTAAGGGTAAACCATGTGAGTTATGGCCCTTTCAGGGCCGAAATTTCGTCCATTTCGACGTATCTCAACGCGTTCAGGCTGTAGCGGCCGCGCGCCGCCGCTCGGTTTCGGGACCGCGCCGGCATGGCGCGCGGGCGCAGCGCGCGCTGCCCTGCCGCTGCTGCTGGGCGCTGCTGCTGGGCGATGCCGTACCTGCGGGGTTCCCCCCCTCCCCCCTCCTTATCTGCAAGGAAGAATGTAAGGTTGGTATTAAATAAAAAAATTCATGAATTTTACATAAACAATTGTGACATGTTTTTATGAGCTTATGATTTTTAAAGTTTTACAGGATTTTGAAAAAACAGCGAAGCAGATTCATAAATTACTTCTCATACAATGCAATTAAAGTTTTTTTCTCATTATTAGGTTTGGCTTTTCGGTGCGAGTGCACCGACACAAGCAAGTTTTGGTAACTGTCTTCTTGTTTTGTTACAGTTTTATTGAAATCTTTAAAGAGCTTTACTGCACGTTCTCCCGTGTCGTTGACGACTCTCAGGTGAGTGACCACCATCTTGCCTTCCTGGTAATCTTCTCTTGAAGCCCATTCTTCAATAGGGCAAGATAGAAAATCACTCTTGATCCCTAGTACCTTAAAGAAACCCATTGAGTTCTGTGTGACCAGATCACTTAGTGTCATATCAGGTACATCAGAAAACTGCACTAAGCGCTTCCTCGGGGGCTCATCCTCCCCCTCGTTGTTCTTCATGGCAATTACGATTTTTTCTCGTTCCAAAACTTCCAATTTTTCGTCAAAAACAGTTATTCCAAGGAACCTTTCACTCAGGTACCATAAGTGTTGAGAAAACCTAGTCAAAGTCGCCTCTGCCACTCTCTTGTGTACCTTTTTGTACTCAAAAAGTTTCTTCAAGGTTCGAAGGTCGTTGAAAGGGGCGCGAACGCTCTGAGTTGCGGTAAACCATGCTTCAATATAGACAACCATTACAAAACTAGCTACTTGGACAAATCCGTCGACCTTTGACTTTGGCAAATTCAATTGCTTCCGAAAAAGCACTATTTTGAGAGCGTAAATTGCGACGGCCATCCACCTGGCGCTGCTCATCGGCCCTGGGTGAGTGAATTTTACTCCACGTTTTGGCTGCCCTCTGAGGTAAATGATTGTGAGCTCAAGCAGCTCACGGTAGTCGGCGCGCGGGTGGTACTCCTATCGGCGAGTAATAAAATTTAAATTAAAGTTGTGCCCACGTGCACTCGTAGGCCACCTCCCCCTCCCGCCCTCAGATCCCTATCCAAAATTATTACTCACCTCTAGTTGATTCTCAGCAAATTTTATGATGTCGTCGGCAAAATTAGACAGTTGTCGCCGGGACAGTGCCAAAGTAGAAAATGTAGAAAATTTCGACAAATCTAAATTTGTCCATTCTGCTAAAAAGTCTTTGAACACTTTATCCTCAGGTCCACTGGATGGCCCCATTATTTCCCGAAAGGCGGCTTCCAGCATCCGCTCCATTACATGGTGCCTGCAAGGGAGCCACAGCAGTTCGCGCCCAAGATACAGTTCCAGTCGCATAGCAGCCCCACTATGACAACCTACGTGGGAAAAAATTGCAATGACAACGTGCGTCGAGAATTGCGGGTAAGTTACTTGCGTGCATATTAATTACCTGAGTTTACATTAGTGGTGTCGAACGATGCTGCTTTTATTTTTGATGACAACCCCCACTCTTCCAGGACTTTTATAACGCCTGCAGTCACCGACTCGGCACCTCCAGAGGCGATAGCAGGGGCCCCAAGAACTTCGTTAGTAGTGATTCCGGTAACGACTACAGCCTGCCTTTCGAGATCAGCCTTTTGTCCTGGTCCGACTCCGTCCAACTTCTGCACCTTCTTCCCGTCAAAGTGAACGGTAAGTACGTTGTCGGCATTGAGATTTGTTTTAACCGAAGTCGCGGTGTCTTGTCGTATCTGTATACGCTTTCTTCGTAGGCTCTCTCTATTTATGTTCGTCTCTTCTACTTTTGCTCCAAACGCCTTACTGGCTGCAGCAATAATGTCACAGGCGGAACCATTTCCGACTTTTGCAGTGTCCAAAGCATGAACGAGTTCGGGTGTTATAATGTTGCGCGTGCCTCGGCTGCTTGAACGTCCAAAGCCTGGATCAGAGCTTACTGACTCGTCAGAATCGGATTGGTTCCCTAATACTTCATCGATTTCACCTAAAAAAAGGTACGTTTGCTAAAACACTTACAAAAAAAAGTACAAAATAAAAGCATAACTGCATATTTTTTTACTTACGGGCCTCAGCGCTATTGAAAACGACATCCTCCTTCTGTTTTTGCAGCCTCTCTCCCGAATTCCTTTTCTTTTTCATTGCCATTATTTCTTTTGCCTTTAATTTAAGATCCTTGCCTCCAATAGTGAACACCCGTAAGCCACCTTTCCGTTGGTCCAATAAAAATTCTATCTCCTCTCTCCACATCTGCCTTGCTGTATCATCTTTAGATTGTTCTTCTCGTGACTCCATGATTTCTATTGCATTAGTCATACTAACGTCAAAGAGATCGTCTAACATTGCCGAAAAGTCTTGCACTTTGTTAGCTTCTGTTTTATTTTTGCAAGTTCCCTGCAGCCTAGACGCATTCTTAGTTATTTTCTTCCACGCATTATACAAATTTTCCACTTTTATAATAGCTTTTATCTCTTGAATGCAGGGCACACGAGTTTTGTTCCAAATGGCCATGACAGCTCTAATGGTTGCTCTAGAAGCCTGCCGGCGGTCCGTAAAAACATCACGGTTCAGGTGCATGAAAAAACACAGTACCTGCCTGTTGGTTGGGAGCTTAGCAGAAGGGAGTGAGTCACTTTCGTTGCCAACATAAAGTATTGAAGTATCCCGGCGTAGCTTCTTCTTGGACGGGCCTGACATCTTGCACAGAGCACTTCACTAAGGGCGAGAGAGGTTAAGATCCGCTGACAATTGTTATTCTTTTGCAGGGACGGAGCACAGGTTCCAACACGCAGAGAGACGCGAGGAGGCGGAGAAGCGCAGTGCGTGGCGAGGCGCATGCGCATAGCGAGCGGCCTGGCCGGCGAGCTCCGACGTCGGCACGGCAGCGCCCGCGCGCCCGCGCGCCATGCCGGTGCGGTCCCGAAACCGAGCGGCGGCGCGCGGCCGCTACAGCCTGAACGCGTTCAGATACGTCGAAATGGACGAAATTTCGGCCCTGAAAGGGCCATAACTCACATGGTTTACCCCTATGGCGACGTTTGTTTCGTCAAAATCGGACTTCTTCAAAATCGAGCATTTAGGCCCCTTGAGGGAGGGTCAAATTTATGCGCACCGGCCCCCGACTGGACCAGGGATGTTTTTTCACCCCTATTCGCACAATTCCGGGTGGAACTTTTAACAAAGATGAAATTCGTGAAATAAGTGCTAGTCTACCGTCCCAGAAGACTTCAGAGTGTTCGAAGCCGACAATGATCACAACGCTGACATCGGTCTGGACGTAGCCCCCGACATCCTGAACGTCAACGCTCCTTTATCGGAGCGATTTCTGCTACCCCACCATATTCCGGAGAGCGACTATCTGGCACTGGTAGCTTGCCTCAATGAGCGCCAACGGCGCTACCACCTGAATATCGTGCACATCCTCAAGACGCGACCAGATGAGCAGGTGTTGCATTTCGTGACAGGTGGGGCAGGCGTGGGTAAGAGCGCTCTTATCAAAGCCATTACGCAGTCAGCCATCCGGATCTTCGTCAAGATGTTCCAAGAGAACCCCAACCATCTCACCGTGGCGATCATGGCTCCTACGGGGAAGGCTGCGTTTGGTGTTGGTGGGGTAACTATCGCATCGGCTCTCAAGATCTTCACGGAAAACCCGACCATGACGTTAGGCCCTGATGAGCTGAACACTCTGCGTACGCAGCTGGCTCACGTCCGCCTCATTATCATTGACGAGGTGTCGATGGTTGGCCGAGAGATGTGCGCCCAGATCGACAAACGGCTGAAGCAGATCTTCAACTCACTGGAGCCCTTTGGAGGTAGTTAATTTTCATATCTTACATGGGCTTACACGTTTTGCTGGAAAAATCAAAGTGCACCACTCACACTGGAAACATGTCTCGTACAAGTTGATCTAACATATTTCTTTCGGACCAGAGATTTGATTTTAAGGGCTAATTATTGGTCAAATTGTTGGAACCATACAGCAATATGCGCTAACTTAAAAATATCTTCGTAAATTTAAAAAAAAAATAGAATCTCTTATTGACAATTCAGTTGTAAATTTACGACAGTTTATTCCCGATTATCTTTAAACTCGAAGTTATACGTAGTTCTTGTAATTTTTAAGTTCGTTATTGTAATTTTCAAAGATAGGACTTGAATTTAGTTTTTAAATACAACAGAGGTTTTAGAGCCCTATTATCGTAGGTTGCGATAAGGGAGAGCGCAAACGTGAGCTTGAAAATGATGAGACTTAAACTCATCTTGGCACATGTTTTGTACGAAGCCATCTTGAAAAGTCGTCACATTATCAGCACAGCCCAATTGCAATGTTGACAACGCGAGAAAACACGTTCAACACTCGCACAAGCAAAATGTGTGCCAAGTTTATTAGGTGACCCAAAGAGAAATTTTGGTGGAAGGAACGTGGATTCCACGTAGAACTGTCACGTGGATTCCACGTTGACAGACGACGTGATTTCCACGTTGAAATGACTCTTCGCTCCACGTCGAATTTTCGTTGATTTAACGTGCTTACACCACGTTCCACATCCTCTAAGAACAGTGTTATGATCTGATTATAAAACGTTTTCATTCTTCCCCTTTCCCCCAGGTGTCTTTTACTCAACAATCCAACTCATTACTTTTTTTTTGTGTACCTTACCTGGTCTTGAACCCGGGGGCTTCGGGTTGGAAGTCTCGTACTATAGCCGTTAGCCTATGGCGCGGCTGATGAGGACGGAGCGTCAGCAACCGATCCCACTGTAAGGGTCACCTCACACAGCTCCTTGGCATGGTCTTACCGATTTGTGGGTTACATACGACCAAATTCGATTTCCTTTTGTTTGCGACTAATCGTAAATAATATTTTATTCGGACATGACAGTTTTCAGACGTCTACAAAAAAATAAAGATCTGACTGAATTCTGAACGTTCGACTATGAACTTCGTACAGTGGACTCCACGTGGATCCCACGTTATTTCCACTAAGTCTGAAACTTGAAAAAAATGCATAAATCGCCCTTTCTCCAATAAATCAGGAACCGGAAAGTCGCTAGCACAAAAATCAAGGGGCGATCAGTCAGTAGTTGAAAAATGGTGGATCCGTCCACGGTGGAGTAAAACACGTTGATTCCACGTTATTTCAACGTCTTCCCATTAACGTGATAACCAAATCATAGAGCGTATTTCATCTCATGAATCATGGAAAAGTATGAAGGAAAGTTGACAACACAGAAATTCCATTCTGAAATAGTAAAGTAGTTGAAATATGGTGGACCAGTCCACGGTGGTAAAAATAACGTACAATCAACATTTTTTCAACGGGATGTTGCAAACTCAGCTTCCAAGCAGTTGTTTCACTAGTTATTATGTTCAGGCATGCTAGGTGCACCACAGTTTCTTGCAAACATAAAGTTATGATGATATTTTATAATCGGGAAACCAGTTGAATTTTGGTGGATTCATCCACGTCCACGATAGATCCACGCATCCACGTGGAATCCACGTTGAATCCACGTCACGCTTCTCTTTGGGATGATAAGTTTTATGCTTTGTAGCATATCCAGCTATTGTTCAAGTTTTGACATGTGAACTGTACATAGTGAAGTTTTTGAAGTATGGGTAATTGTATTTGTATTGGAAATGTTTGTCTTACCTATGACGCGTGTTGTAACGGTAAATTTGAAATATAACGAACAACCAGAGTACTTCAGTTAAACAAGATAGCAGTTTAATAATGTTCCCAAATCTTGTCAGAAAAATGTCGAAGTATATGGTATAGTCCTTACTGACCCGGTAAAATTCATGTTTTATTTCTAAACACTTAGCAACAACGAAATGCGCTTGTAAAACCGGTTTTAGCGATGTAGGGATCGAAGGGGGTCGGAAATATTGAAAAATGGCAAAATACGTGAGTAAGGCCCAGAATTACACAGTCAGACTCGGCTTTTGTCGTGCTGCAGTTTGCAACACTGAATTACAATCGTTAACCAGATCCTACCGATATGGGGGGTCGAAGGTGGTCAAAAATGTCGAAAATGTTGAAGAATGAAAGAAAAGCCCTAATTATCCGGCCAGATTTAGGTTTTAACGTGCAACAGCTGGCAACACTGAATTGCGCTCCGCGAACCGATTCTTACGACTAAGGGGCTGTGTGCTGTCGGAATTACGGGGGAAATGTCGATTAATGTGAGTTCTTGCGGTTGGCAACACTGAATGTCGTAAAGCGATTGTCACCACTGGTTTGCACTCGAAAAGACGGTTCCGGTGAATTGCGGGTCGATGAGATTAAATTTTTAAAAAAAGTCAAAATCTAGACCCAATTCAGGCACTTTTTACAGTGTACTGGCAATTTAGCCCCTTTATCACTCGAAAAGACGGTTCTGGCGATGAGCGGGTCGATGGGATTGAATATAGTTAAAAACTGGACCTATTTTGGGCCATTTTTATTGCAGTGTACTTTTAGTTTAAGCCCTTTTGCGACGGAAATGGTCGACGCCTTTGAACTGGACTCGTAAAAACGATCCCGAAGAGTTGCGGGTCGATGGATTTGGAAAAAATTAAAAACTAAACCCGTTTCAGGCGCTTGTAACAGTGCACTCGTGGTTTAGGCCTTTTGGCGAGGCAAATGGTCGGCGCCATTAATCTAGACTTAATTTTTTAAAAAATGACGAAAAATATCGAAAAATATCGTAAATTATTTCAAATGTCAAAAAATATCGAAAATATCGAAAAACAACGAAAAATGTCGAAAATATCGAAAAATATCGGAAAATATTGAGAAATGTCGAAAATGTCCGAAAATGTCGGAAATAGTCGACATGTTTGAGTTTTGACGGTTGGCAACACTAAAAATTGAAAAACGGTTGGAACCACTGAATTGCACTCGCAAATTCGGTTCTAGAGAGGTGCGGGTCGATGGGGTTCGTAAATGTTAAAAAAGTGGGTCAATTTCGGGTGCTTTTTACAGTGCAGTCGCGAGTTGGGTCCATTTTTTCCAAAAACGGTGTGCACCATTGAACTGGACACGAAAATACGAGTCTAGAAAGGTGCTAGTCGATGGGCTGGAGAAAAGATGAAATCTGGACCGATTTCGGGTATTTTTTACAGTGTAGTCGCGAGTTGGGTCCGTTTTCATAAAAAACGGTGGGCGCCATTGAACTGGACGCGAAAAGACGCTTCCAGAGTGGTGCGGGTCGATGGGGTTGAGAAAAGTTGAAAAGTGGACCAATTTCGGGTGCTTTTTACAGTGGAGTCGCGAGTTCGGTCCTTTTTATCGAAAAACGGTGGGCGCCATTGAACTGGACGCGAAAAGACGCTTCCGGAGAGGTGCAGCTCGATGGGGTTGGGAAAAGTTCAAAACTGGACCAATTTCGGGTGCTTTTTACAGTGTAGTCACGAGTTGGGTCCTTTTTTTCGTAAAACGGTATGCACCATTGAAATGAACGCGAAAAGACGCTTCCGGAGAGATACGGGTCGACGGGGTTGGAAAAAGTTGAAAAGTGGACCATTTTCGGGTGCTTTTTACAGTGGAGTCGCGAGTTGGGTCCTTTTTATCGTCAAGCAGGCCCGCCCTTCCGCCTAACGTCGTTGCCAGCTTCGCTTTGCTACGCTGGCAACTCCGTTCGGCAGGGGGCGTGCCTGCTTGGCCTGCCGGCGGCGTTCGGTCGGGCCGGCATTCTCTTCGGAAAGAGGCAGTTTGTAACGGTGCACCACCGAAACTACAGCCCTCCCTTCCGCTTTGAAAACGTGCCGATATAGTGACTAGGCGGTCAGTTATTCGGCAAAAGAGGGGAGTCGGAAATCTCGAAAAATGTCGAAATATGTGAGTTCGGCCTCAGATGGAACGGTCGAACTCGGACTTTATTTGGCAGCAGTTGGCAACACTGAATTACGCTCGTCGAAACGATTTTAACGATATAGGCGTCGAGGGGTGTCGAAAATTTCAAAAATTGTCGAAATATGTCGAAAATTGTCGAAATATGTAGAAATACGTCAAAAATGTCGAAAAATCTCAAAATATCTTTAAGCTGTTGAGATATATCGAAAAATATGGAAAATGTCGAAAAACATCGAAAATTATCAAAAATGTCAAAAAATATCAAAAATTACCGAAAATTATCGAAAATTATCGAAAATTATCGAAAATGTCGTAAAATAACGAAAAATATCGCAAACGTCGAACAATATCGAAAAATATCGAAAACCAACGAAAAATGTCGAAAATATCGAAAAATATCGGATCAAATGTCGAAATTAATCGAAATGCTTGAGTTTTGACGATTGGCAACACTGGAAATTGAAAAACGGTTGGCACCACTGAATTGCGCTCGAAAAGACGGTTCTAGAGAGGTGCGGGTCGATGGGGTTCGTAAAAGTTGAAAAGTGGGTCAATTTTGGGTGCTTTTTACAGTGTAGTCGCGAGTTGGGTCCTTTTCATCGAAAAACGGTGGGCGCCATTGAACTGGACGCGAAAAGACACTTCCGTGGAGGTGCAGCTCGATGGGGTTGAGAAAAGTTGAAAACTTGACCAATTACGGGTGCTTTTTACAGTGTAGTCGCGAGCTGGGTCCATTTTTTCGTAAAACGGTGTGCACCATTGAACTAGACGCGAAATGACGCTTCCGGAGAGGTACGGGTCGACGGGGTTGGAAAAAGTTGATTTTTTTTTATGTATTCTGTGAAAACTTTAATAATTTTTTTCAGTGCCTTAATGAGGGTTGGCAGGATTTGCACCAGGCGTTTCGGTGTCCAGGAGTGACCCTTAAGATACCCTAAAAATTTCAACTCTCTAGCTCAACTCCTTCGAGTGGAACAGACAGACAGACAAACAGACAAACAGACAAACAGACAGACACCAGATCGATTGCATAAGCCCGCTCTGAAGCTTTTTCAAAGCAGAAGGGCGGGCTAAAAAATGAGGATTATTCTTCTTTTTAATGAGATATTATGAAGTATTATGAAGTATTATGAAGTATTATGAAGTATTATGTAATATTATGAAGTATTATGAAGTATTATAAGGTATTATGGGGAGTATTATGTGGTATTATGAAGTATTATGAGGTATTATGGGTATTATGAGGTATTATAAGTATTATGGGTATTACGGGGCTTTATAAGGGTATTATGGGGTCGTGTACGGAGTATTATGCGAGTTGGCGACCCCTCGCATAATTTATTCAAGACAGTATAAAGTACAGTTATTAATTAAGGCAAGAAAAAGTGACAGGTTTAGAAACTATTTTTTTAATATATATTTTCATTATTTATTCATTATTTTTTTTTAAAGTATTTTTTTTTTAATGGTTTCAAAAACATATAGGTCACAACTCAAAACGCCCCATAGGGCAGTGCCGACACAATAATTTCTCATCAGCAGAGTTGCTAGTCTCGCACCCAGTCCCTCTTCCTCCGAATTGCGATAAAGTGAACTGCAACTGCGATCGCGACTGCGATTGCGATTGCGACATAACTTCAAATCGCTCCAGAGGGAGCAAAGTAGGACCACGTAGGACGTAGGGATTTCGGTGTTTCTACGCCTCTGAAGTCCCTCAGAAGACCCGCCTATGCCAGTCTCCAGTCTCAACTGAAAGGGCTACAGAGTGCGTATCTGTCTCATGCTACTTTCAGTATGTGATCTAGAGATGAGCGAACATGTTCGCAGTCGAACTCGAACGAACAGCGAACTGTTCGTGTTCGTTCGAACACGAACGCAAGGTGTTCGGATCCGAAATGTTCGTGGACTGATCGAACAAATTTTCGTCGCCGAACAAAACCGACCTAGTCAATTCCTCTCTGAATTTTCAAAAATGACCGTGAGAAGCGCGCGCGGAAAATGCCGCTCTCTGATTGGTCGAGCGCTGACCTGCTGTTGGATTTTCCCCACCGCACCCTTGACCAAGTGGTTGTTTCAGTTTTGACTATAGTCATTTAACCTGTTTGGTTTTGTTAAAACAGCTGATTGATAAGATTACATGCTCTATTTTATCCTCACTTCATAAGAGTAAGTGAGTAATGAAGAAAATTAGCTGCTCAGAAGTATTTATATTTATTGCAGCAACTGAGGTCAATGACAGGAATGCTAATTACTAATATACCAAAGGTAAATTGAATAATGTGACGGAAAGCTACATTTTAGACAGAATAGGTAAAAAAATATTAATTGTTCGTGTTCGTTCGAATATGAACAGTAGTTTGTTCAGTTCGGTTCGTTCGAAGAAAAAAATGGTTGTTCGTGTTCGTGTTCGTTCGAAGAATTTTAGACCAATTTTGTTCGAGTTCGTTCAAATTCGAACTGGCCTATTCGCTCATTTCTAATGTGATCATATGTTCATTTATGTATTTATAGTGTATCTACGGCCCTTCTTATGTCGTAGACGCGCTAAAAGTGACCTAGAGGTGTTTGCAACTTATCTTGGCCAGCGCTGGCCGAGCTCGAGAGCCTCCAGAACAAAAGAAATACAGTCCGCTCAAGAACCACTGGCGGGTCTCCGAGCGGGGAGGGCGGGGGTGGGTCAGGGGAGGGCATCTATTGAGAAGCTCGGGCGAGGAGCCGAGACTAATGACCCGCAATAAAAGGCCCTCTCGATTTACTGAATCTCTGTAAATGCTATTTCTGCAATCTTTTTCAACGCGTTGCAAGAACCAATCGATAACAGACCAAAAATTAAGCCATGAGCTATTTTGAATCATTTCGATCGGATTTTCCGTTCTCAAGTTACAAGCCCGTACAGAAATGGTTAATAAAACGGACATTCATCAATAGCTCTTGTGCCGGTCGTGAGAAACACCGACTTTGCGGCTATTTATGTCTTGAACGGATAGATAAAGAGCAACTTTAAATAGAATATTAAATATTGTTTGTAAAATTTGGAACAAATTTTATCCAAGAAAAACTTGTGTAAGTGGGACCGTCTTCGTAGTAAACCGTTCCAAACTTCGACTTTTCGCCTGAAGGAAGACCTCGAAAATCCACAAGAGCGTAAAAATTAAGATATCTATTCGAATTGGGTATCATTTTTTTTGTTTCGACACGGACAATCCGACCGTCGCGTTCAAATGCTCCGCTAAGCCCTCGTTCAAACGTTAAAATGGGTACTGTGCTAAGGCGGGTGAATGTCCTGAATTGGTGCGACCCGAGCCGGAGCCGGCCGGAGTGCACAATAGGCCGCCCCCGCCTCCTGGGCTGCCATCCCGAGCCGCATGGTGCGCTACCGGGCTGCGGCGTGGCTCAGGCTCGGCAGCACTTCTGGAGTGGCCTGTATGCCGCTGGCCAAGATAAGTTGCAAACACCTCTAGAGTGCGTTTTTGTACATGTTCTGTGAACTGTTTAAAAATATGGATCTGAGAGACAAGGGACTTCAGAGGGATTCCACTCGAAAAGGACTTCAGAGGGATTTCAAAGACAGCAAAATCCCCTTATAGTTCCCCCAAAACTCGAGGGACTACTTCGGACCTGCTTAGGGACAAAGTACGGACTTCGTTTTCTATTGGGGCGATCATGTATGCCCTATTCGATCATCTTCTCCTCCTGCGATTATCTTAGCCTTCTGCAATCTGTCAGTCAGTGTGCGCCCACCATTCCTAACTAAGGTGCTTTTGGGGGCGTGTAACCGAGGGGGCCTCAACTCACCCAAAATTTGTACACATGATTTCAAGATTTCACAAGATTTCACATGATTACACCTCTTATAACTGAAAGAAATAATTCGTAAAGTAAATACAAGCGTATTTTGAGCTTTATGAGCCCAAAATACGTACTCGAATCCTTTTTTTCGGCAATAGATCCAGTTTTTTTCACAATGATTTCGAAGATATCAGCGATTGTGTACACATGATTTCCGGAGTTGAAGCCCCGTCGCGTGTAACGCTCACCAAATCGTAATGTATACTCGTAGGCTCATAGCCCGCGCTAACGATCACACTCGCCTGTCGGTACATGTCAGTTCAACCAAGTTTTCATCATGACGCATACATTCGTGTTTAAAACTCAGCCTACTTTGGCAGGCAATAGATCAACAACACCCCAGTTCGATTATCAAACTGTAAAAAAAAAAAAAAAAAAAAAAAAAAAAAAAAAAAGGGCGGGGAAAACTACGGAAATCACCGTTAATTCCTTTAACGGTGTCCACCGTAAAATGATGCCTCCCTACTACGGCGTGCACCGTACTAGAAATTTCCGAATCCCCGTTACGGACTACCAAGTACGACATCACCGTACTCAAAAAATGGGGTACGGAAGACTCGTACTTATGACCTCTGCCCACCGAAAATGAGGTACGGTGGCGCCGTACTCTGCGCTCCGTAGTCAGTTTCTAAAACGAAGATACGGGACACCGTAGTTGGTTCCATACTACGATCTTGTTTTTTTACAGTGCACTATCCACAAGCATACCTACTCACAAACGAAATGTAAATTTTGATAAACTGAAAATGTAATTATAGTGGTAAAAATACGATTTCACGAAATCCTGGTAGGCAACGGAGTTTCAATAACTATGGTGAAATTATTGTGAGTGTATAATAAGACCGTAAGAAAAAACAAGCTAGGCCCGCCCCTCCGCCAAACGCCGATGCCAGCTCCGCTTCGCTGCGCTGGCAACTCCGTTCGGCCGGGGGCGGCCTAGCTTCACCTGTCGGTGGCGTTATGGACGGGCCTTTGGCCCGTCCTGGGAGTCACAGGTTATAAAATTATTACTTTAAGAAGCGGGCCTTCGGCCCGCTTACTTACCGTCACAGTCGTACCAAGCAATTCGAGCCTTCGGCCCGATTATACTAATTTTTTTTTTTTAAATGTAAATTACTGCTTTGAATAACGGGCCTTCGGCCCGCTGACCTATTTTCGCCGCTCGCGGTCATAGGGTACATTTTGGCCTTGGGTCTGATCATCCTTTTATTTATTTTGACAGATTATACCTGTTTATTTTATACATACCAGTGTTGTGGGTTTGCCTATCCTTTGAGTTATGGCGCCTTACGTGCAGATCGGGTAGGCAAACCCGTAACACTGGTGTGTATTTGACTTGACAGAACACCGAGTTACTTACCCTAATAGAAAAAGAAGTTCCCGCTTTGTCCCTAATCCCAGCCGAAAATTCCGGTTACGATTACGATTACGGTTTCGGTTACGATTACGGTTTCGGTTACGATTACGGTTTCGGTTACGATTACGGTTTCGGTTACGGTTTCGGTTACGATTACGGTTTCGGTTACGATTACGGTTTCGGTTACGATTACGGTTTCGGTTACGATTACGGTTTCGGTTACGATTACGGTTTCGGTTACGATTACGGTTTCGGTTACGATTACGGTTTCGGTTACGATTACCGTTCCGGTTACGATTACGCTTACGATTACGGTTACAGTTCCGGTTACGATTACGGATCGATTACGGTTAATGTTACTACGTTACGGTTACGACATCGTAAGTCCGTGAAAGGGCGGCTACCAAGAGCCGTTGAAAGTCCCCCGCGTAAACTTCACGCGCTGAGCACGATAGTGCTGTTTTTATTGCTCAGTTTTTAACCGTTTTCGTGATAATCCTATGGTGAAAAAGGTGTTTTTTTTTTGTTTATTTTACAAATCGGTACAGTATGTGATACACCAGCACCACACTCGGCCGTTTTGCCGTGCGACACTTAGTTCAGGCGTTCGGCTGCCTGAAAGTTTGGGCTAGCCCGGTTACGGTCGTTATCGTAAACGTTCCTCGTAACCGTAACAGTTAACCGTAACCGGACTACGGTAACGGTCGTAACCGTGAACGCTACTCGTAACCGTAAGAGTAAACCGTAACCGAACAACGGTTACGGCCATACTCGTAGTTTAGGCGTTACCGGCGAAATTTACGGCCGTAATCGGAAATTCTAGCCGTAACCGTAACCGGAATTTTCGGCTGGGAAACAGGTCCAAAGTAGTCCCTCGAATTTTGGGGGAACTAAAAGGGGATTTTGCGGTTTTTGAAATCCCTCCGTAGTCCTTTTCGAGTGGAATCTCTATGAAGTCCTTCCTCTGTCGATCCATATTTTTCCATGGTTCACAGAACATATAGAAAAACGCATTTTAGGTCATTTTTAGCGCGTCATACGACATTAGAGGGGCCGTAGATACACTATGAATACATATATGAACATATGATATCATACTGAAATTTGAATGAGACAGATAGGCGCTCTGTAGCCCTTTCAGATGAGACTGGAGAGTGGCAGAGGAGGTACTTTCGAGGGACTTCAGAAGGGATTCCGTCGGGGGGTACCTCACTTCGGCCATTCAGTGTACGGTCCCAAAAATAATCATTTTCCAATCACGATCCAGTCATTTACCAATCATTCCAATCATTTCCAATCATTTTCAATCAGTCCGATCTCTACCCATCGTTCAAAATCATTCCAATCATGTCCGATCACTTTCCAATCATGTCCGATCACTTCCCAATCATGTCCAATCAGCTGCATTCATATCCAGTCATGAAAAAAAAATTCTGAAAAGTAGTGAACCCACATCTAAATCTACGCACAAGTTTTGAGTCACACATTTCGAACTAAATTTTATACTCGCGCCTGTTCTCCCGCGTCTTTGCTGATGACACGGTTTCCTGCTGCGTGAGAATAGCGCATCGCGTTCCGACTCCGAGTCTGGCTCTGGCAACGTTCGTTTGGCGCGCAGGTTATCGTCTGAGTTTTTCGTTTCGCCGTTTCGTTTTCATGTGGGGAGTTTTTGATTTGAGTTTGTGGTGTATGGATAAGGCTTTGTGAGTTATAAAGTTAGTACCCGAGGGCTTGTTGGTTCTGTGTTCTTGAATGTACTTTCTACATTTTGAATTAAAACAGTCTTCTGTCTACCTCAAAGAATCTTTTTGACATAGCCACTATTATTCTGCTTCAGCTCAGATGTAAATCAACTTTTTGGGGAGACATTTGCTGACAGGGTTTTCGCGATGCCCTTCACAAACTTTTATTAAAACAAAAAATCAACTGGGAGAAAAGGAAAAGGGGCGGAGCTGCGTTTTTCGGCGACAATGAATCGGCGAAGAAATGTTGGTTGGGTTGCCTATGCAGACCGGCGACTTGCCGTGTAAAATGTATTGCCTACCTACTCGGCGTTATCGGTCCAACATGACATTTTCTGGCCCTATGGTTCTGGGTTTGTTTTGTATTCTGCTCTTCTTTTCACCCTCCCAATCAAGGCCTTTCACCACTCCAATCAAATTCCAATCAAGTTCGAATCAATTTCCAATCAAGTTCCAATCACTCCAATCAATTTCCAATCAAGTTCCAATCACGCCAATCAATTTCCAATCAAGTTCCAGTCACTCCAGTCAAGTTCCATTCACTCCAATCGTACTGACCATTTCACATCATTCCCGATCAACCCAGTCGTGTCCAATCTTTTCCAGTCAAGTCTGCCTCCAATCAGTGTACGCACATAGGAGGAGTGAGGTACCCCTCGGATTCCGTGGACAGGGACTGCGACATCCCAAGTCCCTAGAATGCACCATCTGGGTACCTTTAAGGGGTTTGGAATTAGGGACTCTGGAGGGATTTGGAATTAGAGACCTCAGAGGGACTTCGTTTTTTATTAGGGTAATACACTGCTCAACAAAATTAGCGGGTCACTTTTTTGATTCGCTATAATTTCTATGTTTTTCGAGCTAGGGTGGTAGGCTTTGTCAGAGAGGTGCATCCATCATCCGTCTCAAGGCTCACGAAGTGCGTGATCCATGCTCCACCCCTTACGAGCGGTACAGCCCCTTAAGTGAAGAAGGGTAGAAAAATCGATTTTCAAATGCCAGATTTTCTCACTTTAATGGTCCGGAATGTAAATGCAATTGCATACAGGGCTAGAAGTTGTATTGAACTTCGATTATCATCTGTGTCTTTGATCTTCTGCATGCCCTACTCTGTTAAAAATACTCAGAAATTTACGACATTTTTTGAGAACAATAATGACGTTTTAAACAACACTTTCAAGTTACGAGTTCGTGAACGACGAAGTGATCGCTAATTTTCAGAGCGAAACAGTTCGTTTTCAAACGAATAAAGTCGGAAATTTACGACTTTGATCCTAAATGTACGATTGATCGTAAATTCCTTGCGCAGGATGTCACACAGATACCACTCCATTCGTAAATTTACAACTTCTGTCGTAAATGTGCGACTTCGGTCGTAATTGAACGATTTTGATAGTACAGTTACGACATGAATCGTAAGTAAACGACTAAAATCGTCACATTTTACGAACTTTTTAGGCCTTCAATGCTAGAAAAGTTTACGACAATGTCGTAGAGGAATGATTTTTCAGTCGTTAGTGTACGACAAATTCGTTCCAAAACGATTGCAGTCGCTATAAAAATTAGCGACTTATTCGTTGTTAATTTACGACAAACTTTCTCACAGAGTACTCCCAGCCCCTTCCTCGCTGTTTGCGTTCGGAGTGAATTCGGTGTTCCCCGGTGGACGGCAGGCTCATGGACGAATTTCGGGCATACCCACATCCGAGTCCGGGGTGAATTCGGTGTTCCCCGTTGGGCGGCAGGCTCTCGGAGGAATTTCGGGCATACCCACACCCGAGTCCGGGGTGAATTCGGTGTTCCCCGTTGTAGGCCTGTGCGATTATTAAAATTAATCGTAATCGACGATTAATAAAATAATCGCGATTGGCTTCGATTCGATTAATCGTGATCGATAATCGAAATAATCGTTTATTATTCGATTCGTGTTTCGATTATCGATTATTTAGTGTTTTACAATTACCGATTACTCAAAGTTTTTCGATTATCGATTATTCGGTGCTTTTCGACTATCGATTATACTTAATTTCATCTTGTGGCGATAATCGATTAGTTTGCAAAGAAATTTCAGTTTTTCTGGTGGAGACGACCGATTACCGATTACTTCTCCCCTTTTTAAAAGCCAACAATTTCGAACTTGGAAAAATGTATTTAATATTGCATTATAGCACTTAGCAGTATCATAGCATAGCATAGCAACAATCAATGAAAATCTTACAAATATAAACAAATACAAAGCAATGAAAACAACGGTGTGAAAAAAAAAAAATCAAGGCTTCTTCATAAAAGATTTGTTTGATGCTAAAAATATTAAGATTTCTGACAGCTCATCCCCCAAGCGGGTTCTTGTGTCGCTGATGACGTTCTCCCACAAATATCTTTCATCACGTAAGTGACAAATAGTAGAAAATCGGTAATTTTTAAGTCAATTTTCGGTTGTAAAATCGATAACCGCCAATAATCAATAATCATCAATAATCGGTAATCGTCAATAATCGATAATCGACAATCGTCAATAATCGTTTTCCAAATTTCGATTATCGATCACGATTATCGTAATCGAGACTTCAAATTAATCGACGATTATTAAAATAATCGAATCGAGTTTTCGATTAATCGAATAATCGCACAGGCCTACCCCGTTGGGCGGCAAGCTCTCGGACGAATCTCGGGGATACCCAACCCATACCCGCGTCCGAAGTGAAAAGGGGCAGCCCCGGGGACGCGACGGAAGGAAACTGGGGGACACCGGGATGAGTTCGGACTCTTTTTGGGGCTGCCCGTGGCGTCCGGGCCTGTTTCGGACAAGTTACGGCAACTTCTCGGGGTAAAATATTTTCAAACGGGGCCACTCCACAAATTACGCGTTCGCACACTTCCACACAATGACGACACTTGAAACATCATGTGGTGACGTCCGCAACTCATAAAGCAACTTCAAATAGCACTATTTGTCTATCAGACGCTTAATTTTTCAACTTTCATACTGTAAACAACCGAAGTGATGACAGTAAGACGGGAGGCCAAGCCCAAAGCTGCGCTCCTGCTTCTGCTGGCGTGCGTGGTGCGGCGGTGCGGTGCGGAGCGGTTGCCGCTAGGTAGCGCTAGTGTGGCGTTGCCTACTGCTGAATTTTTAATTGACTCAAATAATTATTTCAAACTCCGTCTAATGCAATGTCCTTTCGTTTTCTGAGAGTCCATAAATTGCAGTTTCAAAATAAAATGGGTTATTGCTGTACTTGCTGTAGTCTAAGAGGAGAAGACTGTAGTTACGCTTCGTCTCTCACAGACGGACACACGACCAAAACCTCCCCGGGTCCCTTGCTCAAGAGAGTGAGCTTCGCTCACAACAAACAATTTTGTTAATGTGTTCGTTTATCATGAGTATAAACACGAACAAAATAATCATTTCCAGTAAGTGTGCACCATTTGAACGACATACAAAGCTTTGGTAAACGAAGAAAAAGTACTATAAATTAGTTTGAAACGCACAGTATTTTAGGCGTGAAGACATTTGAGGTAGCGGTGTATTACCGTGACTGCAGCCCACCCTTCCGCTTTGATACGCAGTGGTTATGTGTCTATTGGTTGCGCCTATATCATAATTTCTGTGATCAAAAAAATGACAGGATCCCCAACATGATGTTTTATGATATTTGGGTCGTCGATGTGGCTGTAGCGCCAAAACGGTAAGAGAGAGCAAAACGGACGAAATTTTTGCCCAAAGGGCCGCAAAATTACGCAATAAAAAACCCATGCCTCGACACCCATCATGATGTTTTGTGATATTTGGATGTTTCTTGGGTGTAGCGCCGAAACGGTTAGATAGAGCGAAACGGACGAAATTTTGGCCCAGAAGGTCCTAATGCACTCTTAACTTTCTACAAAGAAATTTTTAGTAGAATACAAAGAATTATGTGCAACCGTAACATACAAGAAAAATCCTTGTATTACAAAGAGTTTTCCTTTGTACTACAAGGAATTTTCTTTGTATTACAAAGAAAATTTTGCTTTGTAGTGGCTTTGTATTACGGTTGCACAGAATTCTTTGTAATACAAGGAATTTTCTTTGTAAGAAGTTAAGAGTGTGCGTCGAGATACCACTTAGGAAACCATAATTTTTTTAATGACATTTTTTTTTATTTTTTTTTATTTCGTTAAAACTTTCATAATTACTTTCAGTGCCTTAACGAGGGTTGGCAGGATTTGCACCAGGCGTTTCGTTGTCCAGGAGTGACCCCTAAGATCCCTAAAAATTTCAACTCTCTAGCAGCTCAACTTCTTCGAGTGGAACAGACAGACTACACTCTTAACTTCTTACAAAGAAAATTCCTTGTATTACAAAGAATTCTGTGCAACCGTAATACAAAGCCACTACAGAGCAAAATTTTCTTTGTAATACAAAGAAAATTCCTTGTAGTACAAAGGAAAACTCTTTGTAATACAAGGATTTTTCTTGTATATTACGGTTGCGCATAATTCTTTGTATTCTACGAAAACTTTCTTTGTAGAAAGTTTAGAGTGTACCAAACACACAAACACACTTACAGACAGACAGACAGACAGACAGACAGACACAAGGTCGTTTACATAAGCCAGCTCTGAAGCTTTTTCAAAGAAGAAGGGCGGGCTAAAAACAGCAGTTTTGTTTAGTTTACTGTAGTCGTGATTAGTGTCTGGATGAATCTAAGTTCGAATTGGTGAGGCGAGTTTCAAGCAGAGAGATTTTTCCAACAGTTTTGACGATAACTGAACGACAGGAGGAAGAGAGAAAAGGAGCTCTCCTTCTGACGGTAAAACAGACCACGCGACCGTGACCAAAAAGTTCCGGAGCGCCGGAACTTGAAAGCAGATGATACGTATGGTAGATGTCCCTACGCGTCGCAGGCTGCAGGGAAGCGGAGCGCTGTCGCGCTGGGCTAGGAGGGGGGAGGCGCGGGGCGGGAGGGGGCACCGGCCCGGCGGCGCGGCGGCCCGGCAGCACAGCGTCCCGAGAGGTGGCGTGGAGTAGTGAGGGGCGCGCGCCGAGCGCGCGCCGAGCGAAATTTTCCCCCCTGTATATAATATAATGCCGCACTAGCTGCTCTCTGCTCGCTGCGCTGCTCTCTGCATACTGCTCGCTGTATGACAGTACAAGCAGGCTGATACCTTCGTATCATCTGCTAAAAATGGGCGACGAGGTTACGGCCTGAGGGTAACGCCAACAGTACCGTCCCCACCAGCGGCCACACTCGGAGGGCGAACCGGGGCCCCAACTAGTACTGCTAGTGCGCCCAGGACAGCGCGGGCACGCGCGCCGCTTCCGGGAGGGGGATATTAAGGCGTTGTTTACACAACACACCGACTTAATACCAGCGCACCTAGTGACTTTAACTATTTATTTTGGCTGGACGAAATGTTCGGCAGCCGAAATTAATGTGAAAATAGCAGTAGACCTGCGGAAATCGTTTTGCTAAGTTTTGCGTAGGAACGAAAGTGATGTACGAGAATGATACACGTAAATGTACACCATTTCGAGAATTCTGCTCAACAGATTGAAGTCAAACTCACCAAACAGTTTTCTGCAGGTATAAAACTACTATTTACGCATTCAGTTCGCCTTGTCACAGCGGGGTAGGAAGTGTCCCGTGATGGGGGGTGCTCAGCTATTCCCTCCACCCCAATCCCCTTTACTTCCATATGTCCGTGAATTAGAGGGTGAAAGAACAATTTTACCCCGACGTTTCGGTGGGCGAGCACAGCAAAGCATTTAAAGAGTCGAGTCAAGATCGCGATGAAGCAAGCTCGAAAAAAGGGAGCTAGCTACGTAAGGTAGTCAGTAATGCACTTCATATCCCTTACAGAAAATGAAATGCCAAATTGTCCCTTTTAAGTACCATAGTTGTCCCTCTAATTTTTCAGGGACTTGGAGGGGATTTGGCACATTCTCAAATCCCTCTGAAGTCCCTGCCCCCTAAAATTCCTCCGAAGATCCGTTTGCGATCGCGATGCGTTTTTGACCAAATCGAAAAAGTGGAAAAGGAGAACTCCCAGTTCGTTTTTTAACACGTCACATGGATTTCAGATACTGAGAAACAATGTAGTGTATTGTATAGATGTATACACTGGAAAAACTAATGTGACACATGTCACATGTGCACATGTGACCAATTTAGGTAACATCACGTAATGTTACCATATTTTCGGTAACGTTTGTAATGTGACATCCTCCATGTTAATACTATAGGCAGACATAACACGTGGCACCGGATGTCACATTACCAAACTTGACCGAGAATTTGGTAACGTTTTGAAATGTGACATGAACTGGTCACACCAATTGATGTGACTCATGTCACATTAGTTTTTCCAGTGTACTTCATGCATGTTCAATCCATGAACGATGAACGGTGCTTTAAAACCGCTAGACAGCTATGCGACTAGGACTTAGCGGTAGTAACGCAAAGACTTCAGAGGGACCTCGCAAGGACTTTTTGCAAGTGGTAGCTACCAAATGCTAACTCCTCCAAATGGCCGCTTTTGGGACCTGCACGGACCTCTATGCCTTTGGACCTTCCGAGGGATTCCGCCATTGGGACAATATTGGGACTTCAATTTCTGTTAGGGATGGTGCAAAAATGCGTCTTCCCTCCCTAGGCTCTAGGGCCCAGAGACAACAAAACTTGTTTGTGGTGATGGCGCATTTCAGCGCCCTTTTAGTAGCTGCCGTATTCGTAAAAAATATATCGGGAGCAAAGCGAGCGCAAATTTTTTTACGGGCCCAACGTAGTTGCATGATCTGTCAGAATGGAAGCCGTGAAAGTAGATAATTACCAAACTGTAGGTAATTATCTATATTCTCGAAGACAAACAAAAAGTAAAATTCCTGCCACAACTAACAATAATGGGAAGTACTGCTTGAATGTGTGCGCGCGGCAAAGGCTCGTCAACTCCGATATTCCTCCTAATATGAGAAGATATTACCTCAAATATTACTCTGATATAACCCATATTACAGGTATTATTACGTTGATATTACCCATTTTCCCAGGATTATGTCGTCAGTACTGTAAAACTGGTGTAACATTGTCACGGGGCCCCAACCCCGTGCCGGTAGGCAGCCAAACCAACACCTGCCCGGCTCGCCCTACTCCGAGCGCTCTGCAGAGCAGACGACGCAGCGACGCCTAGCAACCGGCCCCCTCCACTCCCCTCGTCCGCCGCCGGCTCCGGCCAATCAAATCGCGCCGTTCGCCAATAGTACCAATAGTACCTGTAATATTCCATATTCCTCCGTCCACGATCAAGCGGAGTTGACGACCCTTTGGCGTGAAGGTATTCTGGGGGTGCTCAGCCGCCCCAACCGCCCCAAGTACACTTTTCTCGCTGTCTCTCTCGCACTCATGAGGTGCGCCGTATGGGTGCGAGAGAGACAGAGCGAGGAGGGCGTGCTTTAAAATCGCTTTGCAGACCAGGGAAGCGTCGCCCGTGCACCGGGACGGCGCGATGGACGGCTCCAGTCACATGAACTCATCCATGGCGTCGAGGGCGAGATCGACACTCCTGATGTAGGAGGGAATGACCAAATCTGCCGAAGTTCCAGATCGAACCGCAAGAGCGCGCCCCTTGGACACTACCACAGATCTTGCCCCTGCCCCACCACGCTGCCCGCCGCCTCGTCCCTCGTCCTCGCTGTAAACAAAGCAGTCGACGATAAAGCATCAGTGCAAAACAACGCTTGAAGTTATTGTAAATCTCATAATGAGTTTTATGTGAATCAGTCCCGTGTCAGTTTGAAATATTATCATTTTATCATCTCCTTAACGTTTTGCTTCTATCCCTGCTGAATACTGCACCGTGGAGCAATAAGTACACTGTTATTTCCTTACAAAGAGCAGTCTTCATATTACGAAGAACTCGGTTTGTAACGTACAAAGGATTTGGAACCGCCATATTACAAACTAATTTCCTTCACAATACGAACACGAAGCGATTTGTAATACAAACAAGGTTTCATATTACAAACCGAAAAGTCTTTGTAATACAAAAAATTTGCTTGTATTACAAAGATCTCGAATCCTTTGTACGTTACGATGAGAGGTTCTTCGTAAGAGACTAAGAGTGTACATCGATTTGAACTGCATCTAATATATCTCCAATTGAGGTTAAGAGCTTATGTATACAGAACTGCCTGTCCTGATGGAACTCTGCATCCTTCTCATCACCTGGGTGCCTGGGTTGTTGTTTAAGTGCACTCTTAGTCTCTTACGAAGAGCCTATCTTCGTAACGTACAAAGGATTTGAAATCTTTGTAATACGAACAAATTCTTTGTATTACGAACACACTAAACTGTTATGTACAATTTTATGCATAACTAGAACATGCATCACTTGTGTAGAATAAATCTTACGTACTTATGCACAAGTTTTCCATAATTATGTAAAAATTCGTACATAGTGCCGTAATAAATTTTACGTAAGCTATGCATGTGCATAGATCTACGTAAGCTATGTACAAAAAAGTACATAATATTTCTATGTGAAGACTTTTCGGTTTGTAATACGAAACCTTGTTTGTATTACAAATTCGTGTTCGTATTATGAAGAAAATTAGTTTGTAATATTGTGATTCCAAATCCTTTGTACATTACAAACCGAGTTCTTCGTAATATGAAGACTGCTCTTTGTAAGTAATTTACAGTGTGAGTGAACGTTATAGCTGGCGCCTTGAATTGGAAACATTTTGCTAACACTTTACACACTGCCAGCTTATGCACTTTTTTTTATACATAACTTATGTATTATCATGATTTTACGTACTTATGCACAATTCTTTACGTAATTATGTAGTATTAATTGTACGCAAAGGCTTGCGTATAAAGTTATCTGTAGTTACGTAAAAGAAAAAGTACATAAATTATGTAAAAAGGCTTGCGTATAAAGTTCTCTGTAATTACGTAAAAGAAAAAGTACATAAATTATGTAAAAAAATATATATTATGAAAATGCCTACCCTATGTGACAGTATTACATAGCTTGTGTAAAATTGAATCATTCAAACTGAACATGAATGATTTTTTAACACTTGCATATCATAAGATCACACATTCTTCCCAGGCAGGCTGCAAACAGACTGTTCTTAATGGATTAGCAGCCAACATTCTTTAGATACAGAAAAAAAGTCTTCAAAATAGTAACAAAATTATTTACTATAAAAGAAATATTTCCTTTGAAAAATTACACATTTCAAATGTTATATCACCCCTTGTGACACTGTTGTATATATATGTGTGATGAATATGACATTGATTGACTGCATTTCAATTAAGAGTGGAAAGAAAATTAAAACAAATCTAGTTGGAGTGATCCACAATTAGACCTTTCCTAGGACCTGTCTTCTTTTATCATGAGAACAAACACTTCACACTAACCTGGTTTCAGTAAACAGACGACATCTAATTTACGGCTATTCCGCCTGATAAACGACATACTTTGTGCCTTCGGATTTGCGGAGTAGCACGAAATACAGTGCATTTCCTATCTATTTAAAGTTAGAGAGTGAAAAGTCCTCTAATATAAGTTTGTTTTTGAGAAGACGACCGCTAATAATAAGTAGTAAGCACGATAAACAAACAACAATCTGCGTTCCACTTTACTGCAATTCCGAGCCCGTTCCTTTCGTCCCACTGCATTTCCCAGCAACGAGAAGGTGAAGTGACCGGGTGGAACACAACCAAACGGAACGGAGTCCGTGACGAGGTACCGACTAACAAGTAGAAGTGGGAAGGGCTACCAACTTTACTTTCAGTCAGAAAAAGATATTCAGTGCCAGGAGGTTTATTAAACCGTCATCATTTCACGATATTTATCGCATGTGTTCCAACAATGTAGGTCATGCGGGATTAGTTATATCTCTCCTTTCTAGTTTTTTTCTTTTTGTATTCTGTTGTTGGTACACACCCATTTGGCATTCCACTCTCCCACACGCTCCGTCAATCCATCGTCGCCGCAAGCTTCAACAAATTTGTTCGAATCCTACTAGAAATTAAAAAAAAAATGTCGACACTAGAAGATTATTTAAATTCAAAGGGCGTTCCTGAGGCTGTCATCCACGGTTTGATAGGTGAAATTTATTTATATTCGATGTTTGTGTTGTTTGTTATTATTAGTTTTTTCTTTCATAAGTGCATTGCGAGATAAGGTTAGGTCACAGTTTATTCTTTTCTATTCGCAGCAGAAGGATACGACCTCGATACCTTTAGTGGTTTAAATATGCAGCTTCTTAGATTGATGAACTTTAAGGTTGCCGAAATCCAACTTCTTCTGCTTCTGATATCAGAGTGCAGTGTTGAAAAGTTATTGAATGTGAGTTTGTTTCTCCATGTAACTTGTCTTGGTTTTAGTGTCACTCCTCTGTCCTAAACAATGCTTTTCATTGTTTTTTTTTTTTTTTTTTGTTTTTTTTCTGTTGCTCAGACCTCAGCTGCTGCCAGTGCTCCTTCACTAGACATTGCCAGTGAACCTACATCTCGTAACCTTAATGATCCTCCTTCTGATGGCAGCTCTGATTCAGAGCCGTGCGATGTCACAGAACTTTTACCATATTTATCTGAAGCTGAACTGAATGAGTATAGCAACTATGACAAGAAAAGTATGCTTTCCCAGCTCAATCGTTATGAGATGGCTAAAACTAGTGGTGAGTAATTCCCGAATTCCCCTCCAGGACTATCAATCATTTGTCCTCACTATTAGTAGTCATCTAAATTTATTTTTATCAACATAAATTTATTTTTCAGGCTTCACTTTGAACATGAACAATAGTAAACCGTTCTTTATTGCTAGAAAAGAGGAGAGGGAGAAGAGGGAGGCTGCCAAGGTTCTTCTTTTCTTATGACTTTAAAACTGAAGTAATTGTAACATTGGAGTGTGAATTTGATATACCGTTTTACCTATTTATTGTTTTGCAGGAAAAGAGAGCCATGAAAAAGAGCCTTTCTGCAACTGTCACTCGCCGAGTAAGTAGCAGAAACAGAGGTACTGTAAACTATCAGGAGTCCAGTGCTATACCTCAGGTAAATCTTAGTGGAATTCAAACGCAAATAACTTTCTTTTTTCTTTTATGATCTAAATCGCATTGATCTCATTTGTCACAGGAAAGTGATGATTTCAGTGGGTCTACTGCATCTCATGATTTGTCAGAAAATCATGAGATAGCTACTGATCTAACAACTTCAGAGAGAAGCAGTGCACAGCCAGAGGGCTTGTTATTTGCATCTTCTAGCAGCTACTCTAACACACCATCTAGTAGCAGTTATCAAGCCTCTACTTTAACATCCACCCAGAGCTGCTCTAGTATGGCATTCACTAGCAGCACCTCAAACAGCACTACTACCAGTAGACCTTCCACCAGCAGCTGCTCTAATACAGCATCTACTGGTAGTTCTCGAGCCTCTATCTTAACACCCACCCAGAGCTGCTCCAATATGGCATCCTGTAGCAGCAGCTCCAACAGTACTACTACGAGCAGATCTTCCACTAGCAGCTGCTCTGCCCAAGCCTTAAGTAGACCTGGAGAGGCAGAGGCAATCCACCGCTCAGGGCCAAGACCCATGGGACTTGCCAATGAAAAAGCTGTGAGCACCTCAAGATCAACCGTAAGTTTTGTATTTTTTTTTAACTGAGTGCATTGTTCAGTGCTGAGCTTTGTGTTTGGTAATATAGGCTGTTGGAACTCCTGGGAGAAATGGGGGTGCTCTCCTCCGGTCAACAACAACTCAAGCAGTGGAGGGGCTCCCAGAAAACTTTGAATGTATTAAAGCGGAGCTTCCCAAAGTAAGTATCACTTCCATTCCATAATCCATAATCATGCTAATTCATTTCATTTATTCTGTCCCTTTTTTTTTTAAACTCTTTTATTACACAGTTTGATGTTGTGCAAATCCTGAATGAGAGAATTGGAGAGAAGGAGAAACATAAGCTCGCATTGTCCCGGCTGAAGACTGACGGATTCTTGCCAGTAAAATCTGAAAGAAAACTTGTAATAAGAGTCCTCACCCGCTATTTATATTCGATGCGCCCCAGGTTTGTTTCCCCACAGCAGTTTAGTTAATCCTCAAGTTTTGGAATTAATTAATTCTGTTGTGAAAATAATGTATTTCCTTCTTTTCTAGTGATCCCAACTCAGTCACAACTACAGAAAAAGAGGGTATGGCTAAATCATTTGTGAGGCATTTTCCAAAATATTGTGGAGTGTATAACGAGAACAGCATGCCTTGGGTAAAGTATCTGTAACAATTTCTTACTTATTCCCTGTCTTAATTTCCATAATTTGATCAAATAATTAAAATTATATTTGTTATAGGATCACATTTATTGTAAAAGTTTGAACACTGGATGGATTGCAAATGCATCAAGAGTGCTACAGAATCAAAACAGACAAAGATCAAGTAAACGTAAGAATGAGACGGATGAGGCAGGCACTTCAAGGGAATCTTCGGAACTGGATTCAGATGGAGTAAGTTAATCATTCAAAGAATTATCTTTAATAATAAGATATTTTGAGTTGCTTTCAAATTATTATTATTATTTTTTACAAGGTTGATAGCCTGGCTTTGTTAGTTCCTGGAAGAGTTGAAAAACATGAGATTCTGACGGGAATGTCAAAATCTTTCAAGAAAAGGAACAGTCTGCGTGACCAAGGAATGGACATCCCGTCAATTTTGAATAGTTTTCCACATTTGATAAGTTATGAGGGTGAAGTGGTGAGTTTTTGTGTAATACACACAATTCAAACCTTTTTTTTTAAATTGCAATGGTCACTTTTATTTAATTTGATATACAGCTTAGGCAAGAATTTCGTATGATGAATCCACAATACCAGGATATGTGCAAAGCTTTTCTGAATCTGCAAGACAAAATACTTAGACTCCCTTTAAAATCTCCAATTGCACTATCATTTGAGGATGGTAAGTTAAGTTGTGTGTACTTGAAATACCCTAACTATATTTAATCTTGCTGGCTCTGAACTTATTGTTGTTTTGCCTAGATACTCTAAGAGCGCTACTTATAATCTCCCAGAACTTGCCCCACGATATTCCAAACAGACAAGATTGTGACTCGACCAATACTTTGGCAAAACTAGAGGACATAATTGAATATGTTGGTGTGAGTAAACCCTTGCTTCTGTTTTTAGCCCGCCCTTCTGCTTTGAAAAAGCATAAAAGCGGGCTTATGCAAACGACCTCGTGTCTGTCTGTCTGTGTGTCTGTGTGTCTGTCTGTTCCACTAGAAGGAGATGAGCTAGAGACTTGAAATTTTCAGGGTGTCTACAGTTTTACTCCTAGACAACGAAACGCCTACGGCAAATCCTGCCAACCCTCATTAAGGCACTGAAAAAAATTATAAAAGTTTTCACGGAATTAAAAAAAATAAAAAATAATTCAACTTTTTCCAACCCCGTCGACCCGTACCTCTCCGGAAGCGTCTTTTCGCGTCTAGTTCAATGGTGCACACCGTTTTACGAAAAAATGGACCCAGCTCGCGACTACACTGTAAAAAGCACCCGTAATTGGTCCAGTTTTCAACTTTTCTCAACTCCATCGAGCTGCACCTTCCCGGAAGCGTCTTTTCGCGTCCAGTTCGATGGCGCCCACCGTTTTTCGAAAAAAAGGACCCAACTCGCGACTACACTGTAAAAAGCACCCAAAATTGACCCACTTTTTAACTTTTACGAACCCCATCGACCCGCACCTCTCTAGAACCGTCTTTTCGAGCGCAATTCAGTGGTGCCAACCGTTTTTCAATTTCCAGTGTTGCCAATCGTCAAAACTCAAACATTTCGATTATTTTCGACATTTCTCGATATTTTCCGATATTTTCGACATTTTTCGTTGTTTTTCGATATTTTTTGATACAATTCGACATTTTCGATATTTTTCGACATTTTCGATAATTTTCGATATTTTTCGATAATTTTCGATAATTTTTGATATTTTTTGAAATTTTTGATAATTTTCGATGTTTTTTGATATTTTGCGACATTTTTGACATATTCCGACATATTTCGATATTTGTAAACATTTTTGACAATTTTTGATATTCTTCGACATTTTTCGACATTATCCCTCATTTTTCGATGTTTTTCGACATTATCCATATTTTTCGATAGATCTCAACATTTTTGAGATATTTCGAGATTTTGCGACATTTTTTTACGAATTTCTACATATTTCGACAATTTTCGACATATCTCGACAATTTTTGAAATTTTCGACACCCCTCGACGCCTATACCATTAAAATTGGTTCGACGACCGTAATTCAGTGTTGCCAACTGCTGCCAAATAAAGTCCGAGTTCGGCCGTTCCATCTGAGGCCGAACTCACGTATTTCGACATTTTTTCGAGATTTCCGACTCCCCTTTTTTGCCGAGTAACTGACCGTTTAGTCACTATCGGCACGTTTTCAAAGCAGAAGGGAGGACTGTAGTTTCGGTGGTTCACCGTTACAAACTGCCTCTTTCCGAAGAGAATGCCTTTACGGGCCGCAGGCCCGATCATTTACATGCTAAGAGGACGTTCTGTGTGACTTAGGGGTCGGGCCGAAGGCCCGACCGAACGCCGCCGGCAGGCCAAGCAGGCACGCCCCCTGCCGAACGGAGTTGCCTGCGTAGCAAAGCGGAGCTGGCAACGACGTTTGGCGGAAGGGCGGGCCTGCTTGTTATCACAGGTATAATGTTGAAATTTATCTAATTTTTATCTTTCTGTAGGCAAGTGAAGATTTAGATGCATTTATTTTTGAGAAGAGAAAAAGGCTTGCTCGGCATGTGCAGCCTTATCTTATTGCTGTTAGGAGTGGTCTTACAAAAAAAATCCAGAAACACTTTCTTGTCCTCGATGACAAATTAATGCAATTAACCCAATGTCAAATTGGTTCTGGTAGCACTATAAGAGCCATTGACTACTTAATGATGTCTTACTTTGTGTTCAATGTCAGTTACCCATTTGGCTGGAGAAATACCATGCATTTCCTTGCAACTAGCTTTTACAAAGTGTTTGAGAAAACTGCTCCAAAGAAAAGAAAAGACTCAGTAACTCCCAGTGAAAGGGAATTGCTACTCCTTCTAGCCAACAACTAATTAACAGCCTTCAAGTTGGCATTTTCTTACCTTTTTCATTTTGAAAAGATGTTTTTTGTTATTTTTTGTTTTGTTATCTTTGTGTCTCATGGCATTTTTGTTAAACATAAAAATCTGTGAATTTTTTTTTATCTTTATGAAATTTTATTTATCTATTATATGACTTCAATGTTATTTACATTTTATATGTGCACAAGATAAATCTAAATCTATACAAGAGTGCTTATTTTAGTTCATAAGATTTAATGTGAATCTTAGACATTCTCATAGTTATCGAACTTTATCTATCTCAGTTACGTTCATGTTACTTTTGCTTAAATCTTGACATTTATTGTAAAGTTGTGCCAAACAGTAATCGTATTAAATTATACCTTTTTACTTATTTCAAAAGAAGGCATCTTTGCACAAGTAGCAATCATTACTGTAAACCCATACCTGTCTCCTTGCCCACACATCACTAAGCTTGACTTCTCTGCATAATTTCAATATGATTAAACCACCCTGGTGTTAGTATTAAAAATAAATTGTGTGACTCTCTTCAGAAGATGTCTTTAAAAGTAGAATTTTGAAGGGAAAAAAAAACAGTAGACGCGCCAAACCTCATCGTGCTGCTCTACGATGCCGTGGCGGGGGTGCTGTAACATGAGGTCCTCAGCGGCCAGGTGTTCCAGACCCCCCTCCCCCACCCGCCTGCCCGCCCTGCGCTGCGCTGGAGTCGCGAGCTCGTGCTGGTCCAAGTCCACGACGCTGTGGTGCTGAGACTGGAGATTCCCGGGGGCCAGCTGTTCCAGACCCCCCTCCCCCACCCGCCTGCCCACCCTGCGCTGCGCCGGAGTCGCGAGCTCGTGCTGGTCCAAGTCCACGACGCTGTGGTGCTGAGACTGGAGATTCCCGGGGGCCAGCTGTTCCAGACCCCCCTCCCCTCCCCGCCTGCCCGCCCTGCGCTGCGCTGGAGTCGCGAGCTCGTGCTGGTCCAAGTCCACGACGCTGTGGTGCTAAGACTGGAGATTCCCGGGGGCTAGCTGTTCCAGACCCCCCTCCCCCACCCGCCTGCCCGCCCTGCGCTGCGCTGGAGTCGCGAGCTCGTGCTGGTCCAAGTCCACGACGCTGTGGTGCTGAGACTATAGATTCCCGGGGGCCAGCTGTTCCAGACCCCCCTCCCCCACCCGCCTGCCCGCCCTGCGCTGCGCTGGAGTCGCGAGCTCGTGCTGGTCCAAGTCCACGACGCTGTGGTGCTGAGACTGGAGATTCCCGGGGGCCAGCTGTTCCAGACCCCCCTCCCCCACCCGCCTGCCCGCCCTGCGCTGCGCTGGAGTCGCGAGCTCGTGCTGGTCCAAGTCCACGACGCTGTGGTGCTGAGACTGGAGATTCCCGGGGGCCAGCTGTTCCAGACCCCCCTCCCCTCCCCGCCTGCCCGCCCTGCGCTGCGCTGGAGTCGCGAGCTCGTGCTGGTCCAAGTCCACGACGCTGTGGTGCTGAGACTGGAGATTCCCGGGGGCCAGCTGTTCCAGACCCCCCTCCCCTCCCCGCCTGCCCGCCCTGCGCTGCGCTGGAGTCGCGAGCTCGTGCTGGTCCAAGTCCACGACGCTGTGGTGCTGAGACTGGAGATTCCCGGGGGCCAGCTGTTCCAGACCCCCCTCCCCTCCCCGCCTGCCCGCCCTGCGCTGCGCTGGAGTCGCGAGCTCGTGCTGGTCCAAGTCCACGACGCTGTGGTGCTGAGACTGGAGATTCCCGGGGGCCAGCTGTTCCAGACCCCCCTCCCCCACCCGCCTGCCCGCCCTGCGCTGCGCTGGAGTCGCGAGCTCGTGCTGGTCCAAGTCCACGACGCTGTGGTGCTGAGACTGGAGATTCCCGGGGGCCAGCTGTTCCAGACCCCCCTCCCCCACCCGCCTGCCCGCCCTGCGCTGCGCTGGAGTCGCGAGCTCGTGCTGGTCCAAGTCCACGACGCTGTGGTGCTGAGACTGGAGATTCCCGGGGGCCAGCTGTTCCAGACCCCCCTCCCCTCCCCGCCTGCCCGCCCTGCGCTGCGCTGGAGTCGCGAGCTCGTGCTGGTCCAAGTCCACGACGCTGTGGTGCTGAGACTGGAGATTCCCGGGGGCCAGCTGTTCCAGACCCCCCTCCCCCACCCGCCTGCCCGCCCTGCGCTGCGCTGGAGTCGCGAGCTCGTGCTGGTCCAAGTCCACGACGCTGTGGTGCTGAGACTGGAGATTCCCGGGGGCCAGCTGTTCCAGACCCCCCTCCCCCACCCGCCTGCCCGCCCTGCGCTGCGCTGGAGTCGCGAGCTCGTGCTGGTCCAAGTCCACGACGCTGTGGTGCTGAGACTGGAGATTCCCGGGGGCCAGCTGTTCCAGACCCCCCTCCCCCACCCGCCTGCCCGCCCTGCGCTGCGCTGGAGTCGCGAGCTCGTGCTGGTCCAAGTCCACGACGCTGTGGTGCTGAGACTGGAGATTCCCGGGGGCCAGCTGTTCCAGACCCCCCTCCCCCACCCGCCTGCCCGCCCTGCGCTGCGCTGGAGTAGCGAGCTCGTGCTGGTCCAAGTCCACGACGCTGTGGTGCTGAGACTGGAGATTCCCGGGGGCTAGCTGTTCCAGACCCCCCTCCCCCACCCGCCTGCCCGCCCTGCGCTGCGCTGGAGTCGCGAGCTCGTGCTGGTCCAAGTCCACGACGCTGTGGTGCTGAGACTGGAGATTCCCGGGGGCCAGCTGTTCCAGACCCCCCTCCCCTCCCCGCCTGCCCGCCCTGCGCTGCGCTGGAGTCGCGAGCTCGTGCTGGTCCAAGTCCACGACGCTGTGGTGCTGAGACTGGAGATTCCCGGGGGCCAGCTGTTCCAGACCCCCCTCCCCCACCCGCCTGCCCGCCCTGCGCTGCGCTGGAGTCGCGAGCTCGTGCTGGTCCAAGTCCACGACGCTGTGGTGCTGAGACTGGAGATTCCCGGGGGCCAGCTGTTCCAGACCCCCCTCCCCCACCCGCCTGCCCGCCCTGCGCTGCGCTGGAGTCGCGAGCTCGTGCTGGTCCAAGTCCACGACGCTGTGGTGCTGAGACTGGAGATTCCCGGGGGCCAGCTGTTCCAGACCCCCCTCCCCTCCCCGCCTGCCCGCCCTGCGCTGCGCTGGAGTCGCGAGCTCGTGCTGGTCCAAGTCCACGACGCTGTGGTGCTGAGACTGGAGATTCCCGGGGGCCAGCTGTTCCAGACCCCCCTCCCCCACCCGCCTGCCCGCCCTGCGCTGCGCTGGAGTCGCGAGCTCGTGCTGGTCCAAGTCCACGACGCTGTGGTGCTGAGACTGGAGATTCCCGGGGGCCAGCTGTTCCAGACCCCCCTCCCCCACCCGCCTGCCCGCCCTGCGCTGCGCTGGAGTCGCGAGCTCGTGCTGGTCCAAGTCCACGACGCTGTGGTGCTGAGACTGGAGATTCCCGGGGGCCAGCTGTTCCAGACCCCCCTCCCCCACCCGCCTGCCCGCCCTGCGCTGCGCTGGAGTCGCGAGCTCGTGCTGGTCCAAGTCCACGACGCTGTGGTGCTGAGACTGGAGATTCCCGGGGGCCAGCTGTTCCAGACCCCCCTCCCCTCCCCGCCTGCCCGCCCTGCGCTGTGCTGGAGTCGCGAGCTCGTGCTGGTCCAAGTCCACGACGCTGTGGTGCTGAGACTGGAGATTCCCGGGGGCCAGCTGTTCCAGACCCCCCTCCCCCACCCGCCTGCCCGCCCTGCGCTGCGCTGGAGTCGCGAGCTCGTGCTGGTCCAAGTCCACGACGCTGTGGTGCTGAGACTGGAGATTCCCGGGGGCCAGCTGTTCCAGACCCCCCTCCCCCACCCGCCTGCCCGCCCTGCGCTGCGCCGGAGTCGCGAGCTCGTGCTGGTCCAAGTCCACGACGCTGTGGTGCTGAAATTTCGCTTTTCAGTTACAAATCAAAACTTTTAAACAAATCTCAGTTGTGTCTGTCGTCTTTTTGACTTTGCACCAACTCTGTCGAGTGCCAGACACCGTTTTGGCTTTCCCTCCCATAATGCACCGCGCCCCGCGCATGCGCTGTTTCAATTCTAACCATCAACTACATGTTGATTCCATGCGCGGAGCGTCGCCTAACCTGTCTCTGGATTATTTTGCGTCGTTATGATTAGTGTTATCGTCTAAACTTTTAATTTTTTCATCTCAATCTGCTCTGAGTAAGTTTCTCAGTGTATTTCATTGCTTGCTGTGTTTTAACGTGTGCTGAAATGTTTATATCTTTGTTTTGCTAGACCATGGAACGTCAGCCTAATGCGAACTTGGTGTGTTCTGTGTGTAACACCCAATGTGTTGGAATCGAAGGACTCAAAACACACTACCGTCATTTACATGAACCATGCAGTTCTTTTCTCTGTGGGCAGATGAACTGCAGGAAGGAATTCCGAGACAAGAATTCTATGATACGACATATCCAACAAAAACATAGCTGTTTATTTTCTGCTGATCGCCCTGAAGTTCAAGAACTAGTTATGCCAAATAGAGCCCCAATGCAGAATAGGGCACGAAGTCCTTCAACTAGTACTGCAGATCATGATGAGGCATCAGATATGAATGAGGTTGCCTATCATGATGAGGCAGGTTTTGATTTTAATGCAGAAAGTTCTGATTTACATGCAGAACCTATTAACATGGAAGATGAACTGAAAAGACTCGCTGTCAAAGTTTTATTGGACTTGAGGTAATTTCTTTTCTAGGTTTTGGTTTTGTGTTGATTCCAACAGCTGTTATCTTGTAAGTAATATTTATTTTTCTTTCCAGGTCTACTTCAAGTTTGACAGGGAAAGCTATTGAGAGGTTTGAAAGCGGTTGTTATAACATGCTGAAACAATACTCTGCTAGTGTCTGCCAAAATGTTAGATGTGCTCTTGAAGAAAAAGGTATGGGCCTGGAAGAAATAAGAGAAGTTTTGAAAAGCATTGAAGTCAAGCAAGATCCCTTTGACAAATTGAAGACAATTGAAGATCAGCTGCAATATTTCAAAGAGCGATATGGCCTTGTCATCCCAGAGAGTAAATTCTTAGGCACCAGAGTTGACCAGAGACTTGATCCCAAAAGCAATAGCTTTGTGTCTACTATCGTGACTGAGACCTTTCAATATATTTCCATCATTGAAACTTTAAAAACTCTTCTTTCCAACAAAAGTTTTAGAGAACAGGTTTTCCAAGAGCGGGCAAGTACAGATGATGTTCTTAGATCGTATGTGGATGGATCTCATTGCAAGAGTCACCCTTATCTCCAACGCCACAAAAATGTTCTCCACATCCTCCTATTTTTTGATGAACTGGAAATTGCCAACGCCCTTGGCTCTAAAACTATAATTCATAAATTAGCTGCATTTTTCTTTCAAATACTAAATTTGCCTCCAGAAGTTTCATCGAAACTTTCCTCAATTCATTTATTAGCTCTTGCATTTGCTGATGACCTTAAAAAGGAGGGAGCAATGGACAAAGTGCTAACTCTCCTAGTTCTAGAAATGAAGAAGTTATCATCAGAGGAAGGAGTGCAGTGCGAAATTAATGGAGAGGTCTGCATCCTGCGCGCCATACTTGTTGCGGTTACAGCAGACAGCTTAGCTGCACATGACGTACTTGGATTTATTTCAACCAGTGCAAGGCATTTTTGTAGGAGATGCATGGTGAGTCGCCCTGAAATACGCTCATGCGCCAATGCTGTTGGAGTTACAAGAACTATAGAAATGCATCAAGGTCATGTTGCAGAAGTGACCAGGCAGCCCAACTTTCGAACCCAATGTGGTGTTAAACGGAGTTGTATTTTAGACAACATTCCTTATTTCAACTGCATTGACAATAATGTTTTTGATATATTTCATGATCTTCTTGAAGGTGTTGTTCCACTAGTCATCAAGTGTGTTGTGGGACACTATGTGAAGAAAAAATTATTTACCTCTAAAGAATTCAATTCCAAAGTATCTTCTTTCTCATATGGTGTACCCGACTCAAGGAACAAGCCATCTCCAAACTTCACTGAACACATGTTTTTGGGATCTGCAAGGTTGAGTCAAAATGGTACGCAGTATTGGTGTCTAATTAGAACCCTGCCATTTTTGCTTGGTGATTTTGTGAAGGACCATGATGAATACATGGAGCTAATTTTTTTGCTTCAAGATGCATTGCAAATTATCTTTGCATTTGAAGTTAGACCTGAAGATTTAGACAGACTTGATTCTCTGATTTTCAAGCATCATGAATTATTTCAGAAACTTTTCATCGATAAAAATATAAATCAAGAGATTGCTCCTGATGATGACTTTAGAGAAAGCGAAGAAGTAGACGATGTTCAAGGCGAAGATGAAGATTTAGCTGGCGACATTCAAGTTAGAGAAGAACAAGGTGAAACAAGCGGGCAAAGGAAAGGAGTGAAGCCACCCCCAAAAGTTTACGTGACTAATAAATTTCACCATATGAAGCACTTGCCTGAAATGATGTCAAGGTTTGGACCCGCTATTCGCATGTGGTGTGCGAAGTTTGAAGGGCGCATGAAGATCTTTCGACAGCATTCAGCAATTTGCTGCAATTTTAGGAACCCACCCAAAACCATGGCCCAAATGTTTCAGCTTAGTAACTTAAAGTCTATTATCACTGAAGATGGTGGTTTCTCTGTAGATTTCCAAAAGAGTGGACAAAATGTAGTTGTGAAACTTTCTATTCATTGCGAGTCTTTACTTGGAGCTGGACTTAAAGAAAATGAGATTGTGCATTACACCAACAGCGCCACATTAAACGGTGAAGATTACAGGCCAGGATTATTTGTCACTCTCCCTGAGAGTACTATCACAAGACCCAACTTTGCTTTCATCAGTGATGTGATAGTGGCTGAAAAAGCTCTTCTGCTGGTTGTAAAGCCCTGGGCCAATGTTGGATTAAGTCCAAAATTTAATGCCTTCCAAGTGAAACCCATGCCATTTTGTGAGAACCTAATCATCAATGTGCTGTCTCTGCACAACTACCGGTGTATAGCACCATGGACAGTAGGTCTGAATGATGTGTACTTGTCAGTCAAAACAATTTAAGGTGAGATTTTTGTGGTATGGCTATGATTTTTTTTTTCTGTCAACAATTATTCTTAAACCTTGTTTGATGTTCAAATTTGCAGCTTTATGGGTTTGAGGTGGAAAAGATAAACAGCAAAAAGATACAGAGAGGTTGTCTTTTTCAGTTGCTATCTATAGCTATATTATTAGTTTCAAGCATTATGTCAAGTTAGACCCACACATACATCATTACATCAAAAAGGTAACATGCTGAAGAATTTCAGTGATGCTCATTCCTAAAAATGTCACTATCAGTCAGAACTATTCAAGGTAAGAGCTTGCAGCATGGATTATTTATTTACTTTTTTGAATAAAATTGTTCTTAATATTAATTATTGGTTTTAAAAGTTACAGTTTACCTCCTAGACTGTCACTTTGATGTGATAAAAGTACACAGAACTTTGACGAAGATGGTATCTTGCTGTCTCTTTTGAAAGCCGTACCTAGTTCAAGCATATCGAGTCAGAGTCAATTGGTCGATCACTTCATTACTAACAAACTGAATCCTAAGGGAGCAGTAGGTAAGATATTTTCAGTAGGATAGTTAATGTCCTTTTATTGTGAGATTAAAACAGCAAATTTCTTGGTAGATACTTCTTGACATATGAAAAGTTGAGCCTGGACAGATACTCTAATATTATGTGTGCCTCTGAATGAATCTTATTCCTTTTGCTTTGTCTTTTCCTGCAGGTTCTAAAATGCGTTACTCTACTCCAATAGGGGACACAATGACAGCTAAAGTGAGCAAGCAAATAGCTTTTATGCATTTCTTTAAATCAACAATATTTGAATATTAACTCTTATATTTTAAGGTATGAGAAACTTTATGGTGAGATTTTTATGCTTATGTGAATGCACAGATTAATCCATTCGCTAATTGTTATGCTTCTTTATACAGATAGTAAATAGCTGTATGATAAATGTTTCATGCAAGTAATCTATTGCTTACTCACATCCTCACACTGAGGTTTCAAAGATTTTGCAAGTTTTAACAGAATTCAAAGAAGGGGTTGCCTTGCTACTTATTAATTATTTTAGGAAAGTAAAAAATTTGCTTTTAAAGCCAAGACTTGAGGTAGGAAGTGTAAAAAATTTACCGAATAAATTTTTATAACAATGGCTTTTTAATTATTAACATTCTTACAATTTGCAGGGAAAGGATGTACCTAATATTATGCATCCTACTGGCATCCTGGTATTCGTCTTCTGGTTACTCTTCGGTCTTTGTCAGTTTCAGTCCGTCTCTGTGTTGCTGGGTTCCAGTGATGTTGAAGGTTCATGAAAAGTAAGTTAAACTTCAAAGTGCTGACATTTATTAACACCGTCAGTACAGTGAAGGTTATCATACTTATAAATGTACCCTTCTCTTCATCAGCAGATGCCACATCACCGTTTCCAGCAGGGAATAAGAAACTTCACTATCGATGCTTCTAATCTGTTTAACCTGCCAAAGAAAATAACAGAATTACTTTAACTCATCAAGTCAAATTTCACAAGAATTCAAGAAAAATTTCTTTAGCTGGAGACCAGTCTCCAAATTTCTTGGGCAGTCATGTCAAGTGGAATGATAGTTTCTGAAATGTCTGCTGGAATCGCCAACAGCGTCAAATATCTCATTCAAGGTAAGTGGCAAATCATTTGAACAGCTTTGACTTTGGGGACTTTGTTCAAACTGAATAAACAGTGTGTGTGTTTCTCTGTTTGTTTTAGATAACTTCCAATAATCACAATGGTGGGCAAGTCACATGTTTTACTGCCACTTTGTTCGGTGACCAAAAAGGAACAAGACCTTGAGTTAATACGGAGAAAGAGGAGAAACATTTGCAGTGATGGAGTGTTGTGCTGTACATTTTTAGCCATGTTCAAGTAATGTATCTTTTATGGTATTAAACTGGATCTATTTATGAAGTTGAGTATTACTATCTGTACGGCTGTGCGATATGGATTGTACTATGCCAGTGGAATAATATTTCCTCGGTGTTTTTTTTTACATAACAACGTATAAATATTGAACTACTTTAGGGACTTTTTTGGCAATATTTTTTTACACAATTATGTAAAATGTTTTTCATACAATACGTATTTTATATTACGTAAGCTGTGGATAATATTAATTGTACGTAAGCAACAGACAATATTTTACGTAGTTATGCATGCGCATAGACTTCCATAAGCTACGTAAAATATTGTCTGTAATTATGTAAAAAAAAGTACATAAGCTGGCAGTGTGTACACATTATCTATAATCCTTTGCCGCTTACCAATCTAAATTCCTGGCTATCTTTCCCACAAATGTGTGAACGGTACTGGTTGGAGGTAAAATCCTGGATGGGAGAGAAGCGCGAACTCAGCCGGACGGCTCCTCCGCTGGCAGGCGGGCATACGGCGGTAGCGACTCGGATGACCGGGCCGCCGGGCAGGTATACGCACACTCCCGGGTTATGTACTTTTTAGTACATTGCTGTGTACGTCTATAAACTTACGATGCTTATGCACAAATTTAGTACATCGTAAAGCATAATATTGTGTGTAAGTATGTAAAATTTGTACATAGCTACACATAATATTATGCGTAACGATGAACTAAATTTGTGCACAAGCATCGTAAGTTTATAGACGTACATAGCTATGTACTAAAAAGTACATAACCCGGGAGTGTGCGGGGCGGGGATTAACATGGGCTGAAGTCAAAATGGCGCCGACCAATCACGTGTCGCGACGCAGTTCGCGTCTCTCTTCCATCCAGGACTCTAGTTGGAGGGCTAGGCAGCTATCTGATTTACTTTCTTTTACTTTAGGGTAAAAGTACCAAACATGGATCAGGTACCAAACTTGGATCATTTCTGTTTGGCGGGCTCTAACGGCTGATTGGGTCGACTGAATTAAAAATTTAAAAGTTCCTCAGGTAGACGACTACATATGCAACAATATGTGTATGTGACATTTTATTGTCTGCTCGCTCCTCTGCCCGCTGGAGCTCTCCGAAAAACAGTCTGCACAACAGACCTCGTCAAAGCGCGCAAAAAGACAAGGCAAGATACATGGTTCTACTTATTTACTATTTGTAAGAAAACTAACCGGAGGAAATACTTGGTACTCGATGAGAAGACACTTTAAGATATGCCTTTTAAGACTCTGAAGGTTTTGATCCTTTACCTTAACCCTCTAAGGCATGAGCTGGTCCAAATGAACAAAAGTTGAATATGGGACTTGTGCCGACCTAGGTTATGTCTAAGAAGCATTTTGAGCCTACGTGGGGTGTTCTAGCATGTACGGTCTAGGATATCTGAATGTTGTACACCAACAACATCATGCCTTTGGGGTCAACCGACATGATTTCTTATTTTTTTTCCAAAGTGAATGAAATTTTTATGACACTTCTGGGTGGTAGGAATGTTCACATTTCTTTAAAAAAATGATCATATTTCAAAAATCAAGAGGCCATTTTGCCCCCAAAACATGTATTTTTGGGTCATTTTTGAGGGGTGCTTGTAAATGACGCTGTGTAGACGGCAGGTCTTTAAGAAAAACATAGGTAAATCTCTCGTTTCCTATGCAAAAAAGTGCAAGGAATGACATCCTGAGCTCGAAGCATCAAATTTCTCAAAGACGACGGCCCTACGGCTGCGGAAAGTGAGCGTTGTTTTAAAACAACACCATGCCTCCCCCTACAAAGTGTACATGAAAATGCGATTTTCTCAATAAAACGTACCGTGAAGGTTTCTATCAGCACTGTAAAAAGCTTACGGTGAATTTGACTGTAAGTTACAGTGAAACCTGCACCACTGTAAGTTACGGTGCATATTCGCCGTAACTTACAGTGAATATGCACCGTAAGCTACGGTGAGCAGCCTGCACCACTGTAAGTTACGGTGCATTTTCACCGTAAGCTACGGCGAATAGCCTGCACCACTGTAAGTTACGGTGTATATTCACTGTAAGTTACGGTGAATATGCACCGTAACTTACAGTGGTGCAGATTTCACCGTAAGCTTTTAACAGAGAGTATCAGCATCTTGTGTGGAGGGCATTTTGGGAAAAATTCAAGAATCTTGTCCCTAAAATCAGTGCCAAATGCCCTTTGCATGTTGAATATTTGACTTTGTTGTTCTAAAACAACATATGTTGTTTGAGTACAACAAGCGTTGTGAAAATGCGTGGTTTTGCACGTCTTTATGTCCTTTGAGCGTTGTCGCACACTATCCCCAGTTTGCCGGCTGGTAGTAAATGTTCCTGATGAACTATTAAGCATGCATACGTAACTTTAGTGCTCAGCGTCTGTAAGCAAAGAGCGATCAAAACAGCCCATCCGTACAACCATTTGTTGTTCTCAAACAACATATGTTGTTTGAGTACAACAAACGTTGTGCTAAGGCGCGTTTTTGCACGTCTTTATCTCCTTCGACCGCAGAGCTGGAAGTGCGCCACTTTGTGGAATGACGCCTGTACACAGCCAGGGTAGGCCACCCCGCATCGCGCGGGTGTGTTGCGGGCCGGTCACCCTCCCAGGCGCTCTAAAGTGGCCGCTTGGCGTCAGTGTATAACTTCTTAGAAAGGAGCTTGCAAATGCGATTTTCGAAAAGAAACGTGTCCGGGCAAGGTGGGTTGGGCGAGCGCCACGAGGGTGAGCGCGGACCGCGGGGGTGAGCGCCACGAGCCTGAGCGAGGCCCGCGAGGGCGAGCGTCACGTGTAAGCGCAAACTGCGGGGGCGAGCGCCACGAGCCTGAGCGAGGCCCGCGAGGGCGAGCGCCACGTGTAAGCGCGAACCGCGGGGGTTAGCGCCGCGAGCTCGAGCGAGGCCCGCGAGGCTCAGGCTCGCGGCGCTAACCCCCGCGGTTCGCGCTTACACGTGGCGCTCGCCCTCGCGGGCCTCGCTCAGGCTCGCGGCGCTCACCCCCGCGGTCCGCGCTCACCCTCGTGGCGCTCGCCCAACCCACCTTGCCCGGACACGTTTCTTTTCGAAAATCGCATTTGCAAGCTCTTTTCTAAGAAGTTATACACTGACGCCAAGCGGCCACTTTAGAGCGCCTGGAAGGGTGACCGGCCCGCAACACACCCGCGCGATGCGGGGTGGCCTACCCTGGCTGTGTACAGGCGTCATTCCACAAAGTGGTGCACTTCCAGCTTTGCGGTCGAAGGAGATAAAGACGTGCAAAAACGCGCCTTAGCACAACGTATGTTGTACTCAAACAACATATGTTGTTTGAGAACGAGGGGTGTGTACGGGTGGGCTATTTTGGGCGCTCTTTGCTTACAGGCGCTGAGCACTAAAGTTACGTTTTTGTGCTTAATAGTACATCAGAAACATTTACTACCAGCCGGTAAACTGGGGGTAGTGTGTAACTAAGGGCGATGGACATAAAGACGTGCAAAACCGCGCATTTGCACAACGCTTGTTGTACTCAAACAACATATGTTGTTTCAGAACAACATTGGTTGTACGGATAGGCTGTTTTGAGCGCCCTTTGCTCACAGCCGCTGTGCGCTAAAGTTACGTATGCATGCTTGAGAGTACCTTAGAAGCACATATTATCAGCCGGTAAACTGGGGTGAGTGTGTAACGTATGCATCACAGATACTTGTGTGCTCAAAAAGGGGAACTTGCGTGATGATGCGCCCTGTGCTCCGAAGCTATATTACTTGAAATCAGTACCAGGTGTGTCTTTATTCTTAACTTGGACATTTGATACAGATTCAATATGTAGTTTTGGAACACGAGAGACGAAAAAAACAGTTCAGTTATAAATTTTTGATTTGCGAGGAGGTCGGTTGACCCCAAAGGCATGACGTTGTTTTAAAACAACATTCGACTATTTTGCACTGTCAGAGCAGCCTGACGCATCGGACCGGAGAGGTAGGCATCGGATTACGTTCAGTCAACCTTCTGGACCAGGTTTCTGTCTAATTGTCAACCAATTTAACCCCTATCTCGTCAGAATAGGAAAATTTCCAAGCCGGCGCACGAAAAATTGAAATTAGTCATTTTTCGATCATAATAGGACCCACTGTGTGCGTCGCAGAGGTCTGTCGGCTGGCCTGCAACATCGACGGGTACTAGTACAACATGTTTCGGCCATAAAATCGCAAAGGATATAAATGTTAGCTGCTCTAGAGCCAAATTTAGTGAACGTTGTTTTAAAACAACGTCATGCCTTAGAGGGTTAAGTATTTTGAAAATGCGGGTAGGGGTAAAAACATAGAATTCGAACCGTCCTCAAGTAACTTCTTTAGTTTGCGCCTCAATATCAGTCATTAGAAATCGCTCATGCGTGATGCCACTTTGCACACGGCAAAATATGACCAAAATAAAGGGATTGATGCAAAAAAACAGCACAAATTTCCAATAGGAAACTTTTTACAAGCGTTTACATCTTCCATTGCGCCTTACGAGAGGTCCGGGTAGGCAACCTGGCGCACACATCAGATCTCTTTCCACTCTTAGCGCCTTAAGGATCACGTGACTAAGCAAGAAAATACAATAATTTCAAAAGCGTATGTTTTAAGTTTATAGAACAGGTTTCAGGCAACATTTCTACCACGAATCGGAAGGTCTATGTCACGTGGTTAGTTAGGATATATAGAAAAGAATCGAATTTCTCGTTAAAGAAATGCCACTTTCCCAGGCCCTATATCAGCCCCGAAGATGCAAATGGGCGGAAGCAAGTTGTAATTTCGTGAGCAGAATAGTGAGAGAAACACGTTGGTATGAGAAACTATTTATTTCGTAGACAGACGAGCCTGCAAAACGTATCCAAACAAGCCTAAGTTTTGATCCATGTTTGGGTCAGCGTCCAAACATGGATCACAACCCCTAAAAGGGGGAAGGGGTTGTTTTGGGATAAAACAAAAAAAGTTGCCTTCTCCTAACACTGTTGTGTATCACATATGTGAAGGACAACAGTCTAGCTTGGTGATCCATGTTTGGGTACCCCCACCCAAACATGGATCAAAATTGGAGGTCATGGAAATTCCCTATAACTCCGAAAGTATTGGAGCTAGGAACTTTATTCCCTCAGGATATCTTCCCTGGGGATTCAAACTACACACCGATGAAAAAAAATTATGCTCATCACACCTTTATCGATCCCCAAACTGTGGTTTTCCGAAAAATGATCCATGTTTGGTACTTTTACCCTATGTAGTTTACATTCATACTAGATTTTTTAAAATGTACACTCTTAACTTCTTACAAAGAAAATTCCTTGTATTACAAAGAATTCTGTGCAACCGTAATACAAAGCCACTACAAAGCAAAATTTTCTTTGTAATACAAAGAAAATTCCTTGTAGTACAAAGGAAAACTCTTTGTAATACAAGGATTTTTCTTGTATATTACGGTTGCACATAATTCTTTGTATTCTACGAAAAAATTCTTTGTAGAAAGTTAAGAGTGTATATCTTTTGTTTCTTATTACATTATTCTGTGAGTTGAATACTGTTGTCCGTTATTGAACGTCTGTAATATTGAATTATGTATGAAGTCTTCGTTCTCTACATTCACAATCCATTATATGCCCCTTTTAATCGTATGACAAAGACAAGTCTGACTACGAAGAAACATCACCGTAATATACTAACATCACTGTTCGTCGAGGGGGAAAGCAGTCTCGAAAATAGTGTGCGAGTGATTATGCGATTACGCCCGTTATTACGCATGTTTACTCCTTATTTTCTGTTATTTTGGTTATTTTACTGGGTAACATACATAATTAGGTTATAACAATTCATATTTTATCGATATAATTACCCTTAGTAATAGGTTATTACGTCTAGATTACAAGTGATTACGCACTGATTACGGGCCAGGGTGTACGAGTGATTACGTGAGTGCTTTCCCCCTCGCTGTTCGTATTATGACAACGCAAAATTCTTCGTACCCTACGGATCAAATCTTTCATAATACGAACAAAGTTCATCGTAGGATTTTAAAAGTGCACCCCACCGCTAAGGACACAACACTCTAAATGTGATTCGCGTACATGGAGAAAATGACGTCTCGGTTTCCAAACAGTTTTGGGAAAATCAAGCAGCTCTTATGGAGAAAGTACACGGGGTTTCCGGTACTGAGGCTGCTTGGAAACCAAGATAAAGTTGTTTTTTTTTTTTTTTTCTCTTTTTTTTTTCGTGTTTGGTTCCGCTCATCTGACAGACTTCAAATTTGGCCCGGGTGCACTTTAAGATGCGTACTTTCATAATATTAACACAGCGGAGACCTCACCTTTCAAAAATAAACAGCCAAATGGCAGAGCCCCGCTCGGCTGGGCGAGAAGTAAGGTTGCGGGGACATGTAGGTGACGTCGAGTGCCGCCTGGCGTGGTGGGTGATCAAGTCATTGTCTTCATCGAGTGAAACGTTAGCGACAGAGACAGCTGTTGGCTGCATCACGGTATCTCAGACTTACGCTCCCAGCGTCGTCGGGCTAGTGGGGAAAGGCAAACCCGATTGATCGAAAACACTGCCTCAGCCCCCTCTCTGACCTGCTAACTGGTGGGGAGGGAGCAGACAGCGCCACTCGAGGACAGGACCAGGGTCAGTCGCTGGTACAGATCGCGCGGGACAAGATGATGCCGGGGGCGCTCACATCACTGCTGTACGTATAACAAACTGCCTCTCGACCAAAACAAATAAGTATCGCAAGCTTGTAGGTGAGCAGATTTCCATTTACACATTTAATCAAAGTTCAAACTCAACCGCCTGTGGGAAATCTTTGCTAGAAATTGGTTGGTTTAACTGTTTTTAGCTGGAGTTTTGACTGAGTTAAACTGATCTCAGTACCGGCTTAGTAGAATTTCAGTACGTTTAGCTAGGTTTTCGACGTTGTTGAACAGATTCACTAGGGTTCGGCAGCTATGAAACTTTTCCGGAAATATTGGGAAAAAATCCGCTTTTTTTTTTTCGGAAAAAATCCTGGGGGTCAGAAAAATTTGAAAAATTGGAAAAATAAAAAAGCTAAAATTGTGTTAAGACACACTTTTTTTTTCGTATGTGAGGTTCAGAACGATGGCAAACGCTTTCTGTGGGTGTGAAAAATGTGGTAGATAATCGAAATTCACAACAAATCTTCTGCTATTCATTGTCAAATTTCGATGTTTATTAAAATTGTGTATAGAGTCTTGAAATTTCCACTATCCTGACCCGTTTTACAACATCTTTTAATACACCGCCAAAGGGTCGTCAACTCCGATATTCCTCCGTACACGAGATGATATTACCTCACATTGATGATAGTACCCATATTACAGGTAATATTACTTGTACGTTGATATTACCCATTTTCCCAGAAGTATGACATCAGGACTGTAAAATTGGTGTAATATTACTAATAATACCTGTAATACTATTCCATATTCCTCCGTACACGGTCAAGCGGAGTTGACGACCCTTTGTACACCGCATACTTCCAGAGGCTGAAGGATTGAAGGTAGACTGTTTCGTATCGTTTCTGTCATCACAAACGCAGATTTCATGGCATTAGCAATTTTTCCAATTTTTCCAAATTTTTCGAAAAAAAAAAAAAAAAAAAAAAAAAAATCGGAAAAAATCCCCTTTTTCTCAACAATTTTGTTTTTCCGGAAAAATACGAACCCTACGATTCAGATTGCGCCTGAAGTAACTTTTGTGGTGAGCCTTTTTTTAAAAAAAAAAAAATCTTCGTGGCACTAACTGATCGTAGCTGAGCATCAGATTGAGCTCAACTGAGATTTCAACTGGTTTGACTGATCAGGACCGAACAACTTACTGCGCCTAGCTAAGGTTGGTGAGTAAAGCTGAATATTCCTAAATTTTAGCTAGTGATGGCACGGAGAAGGTTTATGGGCAGATTCAGCCAATTTTGGAGAAATATAACATATTTATCTGAATTGGTATAAATCAGTGGAGGAAGAATTTACATTAGAAAATCTTGTACAGACTACTCGGTATTACTGCGGTATTACAAACAATATTTGATCCATTATGGCCACATTTTCGTATTTTCGGTATTTCATTACGGGTGTTGTACCATGTAATACATGTAGTACAGGAATTATATGAAAAATACCCACGATACCTGGAGAAAATTAATTCATGAAATGTTTTTTCACGATTCGACTCAGAATTTACCCCTCTACAACATATCTAAAGTCTCCTAAAATCCCCGCATTGTCAAATTGCTGGGACGCGTTCAAAGTTGAACTAACTATTTTAAATGTTTAAATAAGGTACAGATGACACCTTGTGATATTTTAACGTGCATTTTTTTTTTTTCAAGTGTGGTTTTTTTTTTTTCATAGAATATGCATGTTAACATACAGGACTGCCAACCTACACTCCTCACACTAGGTAAAAGTCGAAATTTCTCATAAAATAGGGCGATTTTTGCCTTTGAAACACCTAAAAAGTAGAGATGAGATATGTTCCCTACACGGCAGACAGCGGTCGTTGGAGGTGGTGTGTGCGAGTGTGTGTGTGTGTGTGTGTGTGTGTGTGTGTGTGTGTGTGCGCGCGCGCGCGCGCGCGTGTGTTTGCATGTGTGAGAGAGAGGAGGAGGCGAGGGGTGGACCACTCCGACTTTTGAGTGTACATGGAATATATTCCAATATATTCCAATGGAATATTTGGAATATATTTTGGAATACATGGAATATTTGGAAGATATTCTGGATTTTTTGGATATACCCAAAACACACAAAAATATGCTTTAATGGATCAAATACTGTGCATACCGCCGCAATACCGTTAGCCAGAGTAGTCTGTCTCCTAAACTGTCTGAATCTGCCCATCAACCTTGTCTCTGCCATTATCAGCAAGCCAAAATTGTCAAATATTCAGTTTGACTTACACACCTTAGCTAGCAGGTGCAGTCAGTCAGTTGATCGGTCCTGATCAGTTGAACTGGTTGAGATCTCGATTAAGCTCAGTCAGGTAGTGGTAGTGCAAGAAACTCAAAAAGAGGGCGCACTGCAAAAAACAAAAATAAAAAAAAAATAAAAATCTAAACGCAATTTTAATCGGTGAAACGGCTACAAAAATCTAACGAAACGCAGTTAAATTCTGTGTAAAGCTCGGTTTAACTCAGCCAAAGCTCCACCTGAAAACAGAACCAAAAAATTCTCAGTCAAGATTTCCTGTAGGACTGGTATGAACTTAGTTTAAGTGGGGTGACGGACAACTCGCCCCCGACACAAACTCGCCCCAAACCCGACTCGATCCCGGTCCAGCCCAAAACTCGCCCCAGAATGTATGCTAACTCGCCCCAGAATGTATGCTAACTCGCCCTCACCCCTCCCCACCTCCCTCAAAAAAAAAGGTTACCTGCAACATTCTTACGGTAGTATTGCAAGACCTCCAAATTACACTAAAACAGTTAAACAACACACGGCACGCGACGGACGCGCACACTGCGCACATGGACCCCACATTTTTTCGCCTTTTTTATTACTTTTGTCCACACTGTAAAAAAAAATGACGGTGAAAACTACGGAAATCGCCGTTAATTCCTTTAACGGTGTCCACCGTAGAATGATGCCTCCCTACTACGGCGCGCACCGTACTAGAAATTTTAGAATCCCCATTACGGACTGCCAAGTACGGCATCACCGTACTCAAAAAATGGGGTACGGAAGACCCGTACTTATGACCTATGCCCACCGAAAATGAGGTACGGTGGCGCCGTACTCTGCGCTCCGTTGTCAGTTTCTCAAACGAAGATAGGCCTACGGGACACCGTAGTTCGTTCCGTACTACGATCTTGTTTTTTTACAGTGCAGCAGGTGTGGGTTGGGCCTTCCCCGCCGGTAAAACCAAGCCCTGGGATTCTCAGGGAAAGTCCTGGAGTTTCTAGGGGATGCCCTAAAAATCATACCCAAGGCATCTCCTTGTTTCCAAATACCCTGGATATCCCAGGGCTTGGTTTTACCGTGTGCGTTTTCTAAAGCAGCCAATACTCCGTCATTTCAAATCAGATCGTCTCCGAAAAAACAAAGGTACGAAAGGATTATTGCCTCTACAGAGGAACTAAAACCGCAAAAGGCACAGTTTTTAGCTTCTTAACCTCAGTGTTCTTTAAAAGGCACTAAAGTTAGTGACTAAACGCAAAATTTATTCAGCACCCCCGCAAAGGTGCTAGTTAGCACATTTGTTATTCCGGTGAGGAGATTTATTTCATTACCATTTAAAAGGATGCTAAATCTGGCTAAATGTTATGATTGTAGAAGTCATATACCCCTTAGTGTTAAATTATCACTTTCAGAAGTGGTCCATTTTCACATTGCTATAGTCTAGAATTTACACCAACATCACTGTAAAAAATCAGTCTTGGATACGGAGCTTGTCACGGCGTTCCGTACCCCATTTTTCGGAAAGGGAGTACGGAAATTTACCGTACCTGGCCACCGTACCTACCATTTTTACATGGGCTAGCATAGGGAAAGGGGTACGGAACGCCGTTATCAGTCCGTACCCAAAACGGAAAGCGCCGGACACAAAATTAGCGGTAACTTTTCCGTACCTTGGCACCGTACCCACATTTTTTTACATGGGCTCTTATGGAAGGAGGGTACGGAACCGAATGTACGGAGACACCGTAATCTAAATTAACGGTATATTCCCGTATGGTTGACCGTGATTTTTTTTTTACAGTGATGAGTGATTTGGGGACAATACATTTTCGTTAGCTAGAGTGGCTACATGCCAATCAAGCGGCGCTCAGCGCTGGAGGCTGCGGAGTCCCTATCAACCGGGTAGTGCAAAGCTTCGCCGAGTACAAGTAGCACGGGGACATTCTTACGTAAATGGAAGGTATCGGGCAAAAACTAACTTAGGAGGACGCTTCCACTATTTTTTAGCCTGCCCTTCTGCTTTGAAAAAGCTTCAGATTCGGCTTATGTAAACGACCCTGTGTCTGTCTGTGTGTCTGTTAGTCTGTTAGTCTGTCTGTTCCACTCGAAGAAATTGAGCTAGAAAGTTGAAATTTTTATGCTATCTTAAGGGTCACACCTGGACACCGAAACGCCTGGTGCAAATCCTGCCAACCCTCATTAAGGCACTGAAAAAGAAATTAAAGTTTTCAAGGAAGAAAAGAAAATAAATTTGTAAAAAAAAAAAAAAAAAAAAAAAAAAAAAAAAACTATTTTCTCCTAAGGGGTATTTCGACGAATTAGCAATCTTTGGGCCAAAAATTTCTTCCGTTTCGCCCTATCTCTAACCGTTTCGGCGATACAGCCACATCGATGACCCAAATATCATAAAACATCATGTTGGGTATCCTGTCATGGGTTTCGCGTAATTTTGCGACCCTTTGACCCGAAATTTCGTCCGTTTCGCTCCACCTCTTACCGCTTCGGCTCTACAGCCACATCGAAGACCCAAATATCATACAACATCATGTGTCGTTTCATGAGTTTTGCGTGATTTTGCGATCCTATAGACCAAAATTTCGTCCGTTTCGCTACATCTCTTACCGTTTCGGCGCTACAGCCACATCGAAGACCCAAATATCCGAAATCGTCATGTTGGGTATCCTGACATTTTTAGGCACGAAGTAGCCTTATAGTTTTTTCTCAGCATCCTAGTTTTTAATTATTATTATTATTATTATTATTATTATTATTATTATTGTTATTATTATTATTATTATTATTATTATTATTATTATTATTATTATTATTATTCTTATTATTCTTATTATTCTTATTATTATTCTTATTATTATTATTATTATCAGTGTGGCCCCTTACCTAAATCCAGATTTTTCTATCTAATTTTCGATAAGACTTGGCTGAGAGGTAGAACTTAATTCTGCTAAAATGCCAGGCCAAAGTTAGCGGCAAATTTTGAGAAATTTCGATTTAAAATCTTTGTTTCTGTGGTAATACTCAACTCGTCATGGAAAAGCAAAGGCGGAAAGGGGAGCCCAGTTGGCTCCGACCAATATCATTATTTCGCGGGTTTTTCCAACCAATGAAAAAGTTCGCCTGTTGCCTTGTATCTCGACGTCCAAAAGTTTCGTAGCACGGAGTGCACACTGAAATATTATGGGCTATTTTCTGCATAGCTACGTATGTATGTCAGCATGCGTAGCTTATGCATCATTATAGTACATAATATGTAGAAATTTGTACATACATGTGTAGAAAATATTACATATTTTGTACAATAGTAATGCATAAGGTACGCATGCTGACAGACATACATAGCTATGCACAAAATAGTACATAATATTTCAGTGTGTGGTCACGTCCTCGGTCACGTCTCAATCGTAGCAGTTTCGCGCCGTGCAAAAGGATGCACCACGAGGACAGTTTTGAACGTGACCACTACCTGGCCGCCACACCTCCTGGTTGTTAACTAGGACTGTAATCCCGCCTTCTTGGAAAGTGGGCGGGGCTTGTGACAACACCGCCAACCTCAGAGTCAGTACTCAGCTCATGTTTTCAGTAAAAGATACAAATAAGTCTACCTTGCGTTCCGTGGTAATGCGTAGAGGCTTCCACAGTTGTTTACTAAAGGCCTGTAACATCATTTTTCTTCGTTACCACATCTAAAACTAGCAAAATATATTTTTGAGTTTGTTTGAGTGGACAACAGGGCGGCGTTGTTTGTATAGCTGGCCCGCTCGGCGCCATGTTTGTGTTGGAAATATGAGGCGGAAAAAATTCACGATTTGGGCTCTCACAGAGAGTATTGACCTAATATTTCAAATTTCTATTTCATTTAATGGTAAGTGTGTGGCAAATGTGAAACTGGTACCCTTTAATTCTTGGCTGGTGGTTCGATTTAGTGGCTGCCAAGGCGCGTTGTTTACAGCTGGCCCGCTGGGGAGTTGGCTTTCACCAAGTCTGCCTTTGCGTTCCTTGTGAATGTGTAGTGCCTCCCATAACTGTGTGCTAAAGGCCTGCAACATAACTTAACGTCGTCACTAAATTAAAAACTTGCCAAATATATTCTAGGTTGGTTTGAGGTGGACGCGTGAGGCGCCGGCCCCGCCGGCCCTCTTTCAACCATCACTGTAAAAAAAAATTTATGGTAAAATTCCTATAAATGTCTATGAAGTTATTAACATATACATGTATAGGAATTTTCCCATGTAGTAGTTCTACCATGCGTGACTAGGATAGGGTTTTAAAGCTCGGTAATATTACCGGTAAGATTCGGTAAGTTACCGTAACTTACGGTAATATTACCCTGTGCCGGTAACATTGGAAATATTTGGAAAGATTCACAAATAGGTATTTTAGACCTGCGTAGATGGCAAAACTGTAATAGCCATGCGCTGTGCTGATGTTGCGCCACTGTAATTTATATTTGTGCACTCGCTGGCCCCCTCCAACCTCTTCCCCTCGGTCTGTGCCTTCCTGGAGGGCCCCTGGTGTCGCCGGCCCGGCGCTGGCAGGCAGTGACAGGCAGACCAGTGGAATACCCCGAGAGAAGTAAAAAAATAACAAAGGTATGCAAAATTACAATTATAACAGTATCATGGATTCACTAGTCCGCTTTAAGAAATTAATTTTCCTGAATAGACAACTCAATGTAGTGGTGTGCGAATAGTTCGAAACCGAATCGAATCGAATCGAATCAAGGTAGATTCGATTCGATTCGAATCCGAATTAAATTTCTAAAATCTCGAATTCGAATTAATACCGCTACAATACAGCATTTTTCGGGAAAATACGTAACTTTTTCACTAATTTAATCAGAATTTGATTCGAATCCCAACCGAATCGAATCGAATCAGCACAAATTCGATTCGATTCGATTCGGGGAATAAAATTAAAAATTCTATTCGATTCGGCCTGAAAAAAGGTGATTCGCACACCTCTAACTCAATATTACTACATTAGTCACTACTCGTGCTACACTGTTGGAAAATACCACGGTAAATGCCTACGGTATGCGCTGTAAATCTGTTGCTTGGTCCCGAACCGTAATTGTTGACTATGGTCTGAATCTTACGGTACACTGGAAAAACAAATGTTACTTGTGTCACATGTTATCATGCATTCTCCGAAGAAAACGTTTCCTGATGCATTCCTCTCTATGCAAAAGGATATGGGCATCACAAAGAGAATGCAGCAAGAAACGTTTTCTCCGGGGAGTGCAGCAAAAAGAAACGTTACACATGTAACGTTAGTTTTTCCAGTGTACACACCGTATCCTGCAAATATGGCGGGGAAGCAGGCACGGACTGGCCCGGTCGGTGGGTCGGTAAAACCGACCGGGCCCCTCTGAAAAGGTATCATTCCGGGCCCCTCTGTTGGATTATGCCCCTGTACTGTACACAGGCAGTTTTCCTTACTTTGCCCCTGTACGTAGGCAAATTTCCGACCGGGCCCTTAGCACCCAGTCCGTGCCTGCGGGGAAGTTCAGTGCAGCACAATCCATCATAAAGTACGGTCCATACCGTAAGTGTACGTACATGAAAATTACGGTACGGACCGTAGGTATACCGTAACTCCTCATGGTATTTTTAACAGAACCCCTCGAAGGACTCGCATGACGGCAGCGACGACATCAACCCGCAGCAGCTCACGGTAAAAATAATATATTCTAATTCAAGACGATTGCTTGAAATTCAAGGGAAAATGCCGTGGATTTCAAGCAATATCCTTCAATTACAAGACATTATTTACACCATGCACTAGGTCGCGTAAATAGGAGTGGAGTGGAGGTAGACTGACTTACAAAAAGTTGTGCTTTTTGTAAGAAATAAAAATAAAAGATGTTTGGAGCTTTGACAACTTTTCTTGTTATAAACACATTATTTTGACTCCCAAATCGCAGTATCTATGGTAAAAATAACCTTATCATGCACGTTATTTACTTCGGAAGTTATTTTGCTACCTGTAAATTTCACAGAATAAATTAAAAACAAAAATTTACGTGATTATGCGAATCTTTCCGTATAATACCGTAAGTTACCGTAACTTACCGTAAGATTGAATCTGACCGGTAATTTCAAAACCCTTGACTAGGAATCCTCCCATGCATGTATGGGAATTTTCCCATACACGCGTGTAGTAGTTCTACCATGCGTGACTAGGAATCCTCCCATGCAGGTATGGGAATTTTCCTATACGCCATATGCAAGTAGAAAATAGAACTGCTTTCTTTGATGGACCTAGGGCAAGCTCGCTGCCGCCTCTCCCCCTCTCTCGTCCTTTCCTTCTAACCTTAATTTATATGTAACTAAGCACTTACTTAACGAAGAAATATCTTACCGGATGGAGAGTTGAACCTCGGACTTCTAGGATGTGACCCCGTCACGCTGACCACTGGACCACTGGGACGCGATGGGAGACGTGTCCCAGCGCGTCCAGGTAGGTAATCCCAGAACTGCACGCCGCCAGGCCGCCGGGCCAGCCCCGGGCTATACAGGGACTGGGGCTGGCCCCACAGGACGGGGTGCACGGCCCCGGAGGCGTGAACAGGTAGCAGACTGTCATTCGTGCAACTCCTATCGTGATTTCCATCGAGGTCTTTTGACGCTGGATTTTTCTTTTTAGCGTACTTGTCTCGTCTAACTATTGTACCTGCTGTGTCTATAGACTCAAAATTCCGAGCATATGTTTGCAACATGAAACTGCTTCATTATCACTGCTAGCACGTAGTTGACTCGGATATATTCGAGCAGACCTCACAGGAACTCGTTCAACAAGCGCGATTAATTTCTACGTCCATTAATTTCTAATTTTAAATAGATAACAGTGTATAGTAAACTTTCTATGCCGTCAAGTAATTTTCCTATACGTGCATAGTAATGCGTGCGTCACACACATGTATAGTAAATTTCCGAGACATTTATGGCGGATCTACTATAGAGTTCGGTATTTTCCTATACATTCCTTGACGTATGGTGCAATTCCTATACATTTGTAGGAATTTTCGGGTACCATACGACGTATAGGAAAAATCCCATACATGCGTATAGTAGAAATCCCAACATTTTTTACAGTGATGGCCGACCAGGGGTGGATTTGGGGGTGGGGGGGCAAAGGGACAAGTGCCCAAAGTAAAAAGAGGGGAAAAGGGGAAAGAGAGGGGAAAAGAGGAAGAACAGAGCTAGAAAAGTGAAAAAGAAAGGGAGAAAAGAGAGAAAAAAAAGAGGAAGGGAAAGAAGGGGAGAGGGGGGCAGATGGTGGTAGACGGTAAAGCCAAAGCCACCCGATCTACCCGAGGGATACACCTTACGAATATCTTCTACAAAATCGATCTCAGTACTACGTAGATATTACGCCTAAAGTTAAAGTTGTCCCGTTTAAAAGCAGATTTCGCTGCATTGTTACATACGTTTATTATGGTCCAGGAACAATTTTTTTGTTTTGTTTTGTTTTTTGGCTCGCTTTGTTTGCGATCAGAGATAGGAAAATTATTATTATTATGCCCGATTATGCTCTAAAAATGCGTGTATTTATGACCTAAATATTCTCTTTCAATGGGTCAATTATGCTTCGATTATGCTTTGTTTTGGACGATTTTTGCGATTGTATGCCTTTTGGCCGTATACTCAGCAAATTTCTTGAAAAATAGTGTTTAGGTTTAAAATTTGTTTCAAAAAATAAAATAGATTAAATAGATTGAACACTTTTTTCAAGAAACAAAATAAAAATTAAATTAAAAATAAAACCACCTATTGGCTCCGCAAATCCAAAAACGAGTCGTTGTTAAGCTTTTGAAGGCCAAAAACAGCTTAAAATAGCTATTCCACGAAAATGAAAACGCGCCGCGTCCGATTTTGGGCCCAAGTATGCTCTAATTATGCGATTATGCACTATGCTCCTTTTTGCGACCAATTATGCTTTTTTATGCTCTATATTTGCCAACGGGGGGAGGGGGGTGCAAGTGTACCAAATATCTTGTCCCCGTTGTAATCGGACAACTTTTATTAAATTATGCGATTATATTAAGCTCAAGCATAATCTATCTCTAATCGCGATCTGGTAAGGCATTGAGCACCTACAGGTGAAGCCGATGCGCCCTGTGCGCTTTTCGCTGTCATAGGATAGGACTTCGGAGAAATAAGGTCGGGGTCTATTGTAGACCGTGCTCATCATCGAACAGATCGCTCGAAGCATCCGACGTGACATGCTGTAATGCAGCAGCTGTTAGTCTAATCCTCAATTTTTTGAAAACGAACTTTTTTGCGACAGCAAAGTCAGTTTTCGGTTCTAGAAACTGACATTTGGCTGGAAAATCTACGGGGTATCTGGGGAAAAGACAATCAAAAGCCCCCCGCCCCCCCCCCCAAAAAAAAAAAACATTTACACCTGAAGGCAGGCAATTTGTAACCCCCCCTCCGTACGACGCGCCTAATTACGCCCCGGCCCCGACGGGCGTAAGGCTCAATCATTCACAACCTAAAAGACGTTTTGTCTGACATGGGGGGCGGCCAAGCAGGCACGTCCTTCACGAATGGAGTAGCCAGTGCTGCAAAGAGGAGCTGGCAACGAGGTTTTGTTGAAGCGCAGGCCTGCTTCTTTAACACTTTTAGTGCTTCAGGTCACCTTTATTTCGTGCAACTCATTTTCGTGTCTCATTGCATAAACCATAGTGTGGTGCAGAAACTATGTTGTCTTCTTTAAAAAGATTTCCTAAAGGAGGGGCAACCTCTCGCGAAGTCCTGCTTCCTTTTTAATAATATCTGAAAGTTTTCTACCCAAAGAAACAAAATCATGACGTGAAATCCGACGAAACCTATAAGAACCCGCTGAAATCCTTTCCCTGAATAAACCCTGTGCACTTTTCACTCGTTATACAGTCACTCCAGTTAGACCGCCTTGTCTTTTTTTCTTTTTCTTTTTTTTTTTTTTTACGCTCTGCTGAAAACGAGTTCAGAGGACCTGCGTCACCACCGGACTGACCAGTCGGTAGTTTGGCCTTGGCACTGTCGTCATCAGACTTTTATGGGGGCAAGAAACTCACGTGCTTGAATGGAGAGGGACGGACCTGGTCGCAAAGTCGCTGCCAGCAGGATGTTTTGAAAAGTCAATACGTTGCATTACATTTCTTCGCGCAAACTGTTCAAATAGACCACCAAAAAATGCGCTGTTGTAAGCTTCGTTGGCAGGGCGACTTTGCGCTTGGAAAGCCTCGTAATAATTACTGGATAATTACTGGATGTCACAGCGTGACTGGCCATTGGGATTCCCACGTCCTTCCAACGCCCGTTGTCTTTTTATCGCAAAACTGGTTCATCGATGAGGTTGAGGCCGAGGAGGAAGAGGCATGGAGCTGTGGGCAACGTGCGTACATGCGGAATATGATGGTTCCAACACCGACAGCACGCGACAGGATTACGAAGCAACTGCGTCATTGGATACGTCACACGGTAAAAACGAGTCCTGGGATTCGCAGGAAAGTTGGAATCCCAGTGGATGTGGATGTCCAGGAAAAAAAGCAGCTTTTCCCAGGAGTTTTTCCTGGAAAACCCACGACATCCCCTGGGAAAGGTGATACCTCCTGGGAATGTGCAAATTTCCCTGGGAAACCCAGGACTCGTTTTTGCCGTGCACAAAGCTGACAAACTGTACACTTCCCAAAAGAATAATATGACTGGAACAAAATCGTTCTATAGCAAGCAAATTATAGTTGCAGCATATTTTAAGGTACGCCAGTGAGTGAGGTGAGGTGGTGGGAAAGAACTTTTGTAATACAGCGTACTCTTTCCTTCTGTACGATAAAGGTGATCCTTCGAGTAAACAAGATTCAGACTCATTAAGATATTGTACTACACTGGTGTGCAAAATTACACTGTAAAAAATCAGTCTTGGATACGGAGCTTGTCACGGCGTTCCGTACCCCATTTTTCGGAAAGGGATAACGGAAATTTACCGTACCTGGCCACCGTACCTACCATTTTTACATGGGCTAGCATAGGGAAAGGGGTACGGAACGCCGTTATCAGTCCGTACCCAAAACGGAAACCGCCGGACATAAAATTAGCGGGAACTTTTCCGTACCTTGGCACCGTACCCACATTTTTTTTACATGGGCTCTTATGGAAAGAGGGTACGGAACCGAATGTACGGAGACACCGTAATCTAAATTAACGGTATATTTCCGTATGGGTGACCGTGATTTTTTTTTACAGTGTAGCCGTCCACTTTTTTCTCCGCTTATAATTTTTTTAAAAAATAGAGCTAGAAACTTGAAATTTGGAGGAGAGATGGTCCAAAGTGTTGTTGAAACGTCCCTAAAGTCGCAACAATCAAATCCACCCCCTTCATTTTTTTCCACCCCTCATGTAAGACACTGTCAATTTTTGACACTTTCGCCGGGGCAAAAGTGTCCTTCTAGGTGTCACAGAGGTTTGAAACTCACATGGCCGACTCAGTTTTGACTCCTCTTTCGATTGATACCGGAGCCACCCCAGTCGGACGAACCGTTCCGGAGCCACACACACCCCTAAGTAGGGGTGATTTTTTCGGATTTTTTTCCAGAATCAGGCGCGGTAGCAGGAGGTCCCTTGGACACGACAAAAGTGTCCCCATGTCCGTCGCACCCCCCAGGGGGTGTCCAGCCCCGAAACACTGACACCCCAAATCTTGATTTTTCACTAAAATCACAAAAAATGACCAAAAAATGGTCAAAAATCACGTTGCACAATTGATTTCAGCCGTCTGGATCGACACCCGGAGTGAAAAACTGCAGACCAGACGGTGAAGCTGTTTTCATGGAAGTTGCAACCCCTAACTTTCCAACCCCCAGCGCAGGGGATGGAGGGGCGGAGGCGGGTCGCCGCGGTCACGGTACGATGTGTGAGCCCCTCAGGCACCTCCACACCAATTTTGAAGTGATTCGGTCCATTCGTTACTAGTGATGTGCGAAGTGGCTTTTTCAAAAGTCGAATCGAATCGAATCGAATTTCTAAAAATTTCCCCGAATCGAATCGAATCGAATCACTGGTAAAACAAATGTATAGTTCTAAACATCAAATGATGTTTAACTGCTAATGTTTAATACTTAAACACTATATCATGTTTAGTTCAAACTATACATCAGCAGATGTTTATTTTCTAAACACTTTGCAAGTGTTTAGTTGGCTATACACTTGGCGCAGCGTGGTGTCCCTATGCTTTTCCATGTGAAGCTTCGCCCAAGTGTATACTTCTATACATCACAAAATGTTTAATCTTTAAACATTTGTGAAGTGTATAGGTGTTAAACATCTTGTCATGTTTAGTTCCTGCTATACATCATGTCATGTATAGAATCGTCAACTATACACCATGATGTATAGAAACTAAACATTTGTTTTACCAGTGATCCCATTTTTTTTCCCCGAAGCGAATCGAATCGAAGGTCCCCACTTCAAATCCAAATCGAATCGAATCTAATCAAATCACTTAAAATGCCCTAAAATTTATACGCAACGCTCCGCAGAGATAATTTGTACAGGGACCGACAACCATTACATCGAAGACGTACTAATAATAACAAACATCGCCAAATGGATGCCCTGGAAGGAGGAAGGAGGGGAGGGGAGGGGTGGCGGCTGGGGTTAGGGAAAACAAAAGACGATGGTTAGGCGCGGGCGCGCTGCGCGCGTAGCCGCTTCGAATTCGAACGTAGAGAAATTCCTGTCTTCGAATCCATCGATATCGAACCTGATTGATTCGAAATCGATCCGAATCGAAGGGGTACTGATTCGATTCGATTCGAATTCGAAGGATTCGCACATCACTATTCGTTACCTTCCAGGATCAAAAAAATGCAAAATCGTGTAAATTTCAACCCCTAAGTTTGCACCCCTTTTTCTCCTCAGCCAGGAGGGGCACAACATCCGCTCAGGTGCGCGAAGGAGCGCACATTCAACCTTTACCAGAGTGCAAACGCGCAAACCCCTGCGATTAACTTGTCGGCCGCGAGAGCCATGCGAAAGAGCAGTGTTCTTTCCCTTTTCATTGTTGAATCGTTTCTGTGGTTTCACATGAGAGCCAGAGACTTTAGAGGGACCTCGCATGACTTTTGGCAAGTGGTTAGCTACCAAATCCCAACTCCTCCAAATGACCGCTTTTGGGTCCTGCACGGACTTCTGCCTTTGGACCTTCCAAGGGATCTCGCCTTTGGGACAATATTGGGATTTCGATTTCTGTTAGGGATATTTTCAACAGGAAGTATGTTGTCACATAAACATTTCATTTGTCATAAACTCAACATGAATTAATTGTCACAAACAGGGCCGGACTGGGGGGTCAGGGGCCCGGCGGGAAATTAGCAGACAGGGGCCCGGATTTGCCTACCTTCCAGGGGCAAAACGTGTTGTACAGCATTCAAACCACGCTAGTCGCAGTCGCACATAGTTGATATTAGTATTGCAGAATTTTCTTTGTATTACAAATTTTTCTTTGTACCCCCATGCCCCAGATACTACCGTAAAACCCGTAAAGTTTTGTGACGGGACGACCGTATCTGAAAAATACTGTGTTATAGTCTTATGTGAAATATACGGTTATAGGTAGTACGGAGGGACCGTACCCAATAAAAACGATCCGGCCGCACCTGGTAAAAAATTAACGGGGAAAAACCGTATTAATTACCGTGAAAATTTCTAGCAGTGTAAAGGGTTTTGAATCTTGTCAACATTTGGCCAACTTATGAGACATGATTATTTTTAGCACTTTTTGAACGGCAAAGGGAAATTTTTGGTAAGGTTTTCAAAGTTCTCAGACGAGTCACATATCCCTCATGGGCTTTCAAAAGGGCATGCGTTAAGGAGTCTAAAATGATGGTGTCGTCAATTTTTTTTAAATGTTTATCGGAACTTTTGCTTTTTGAACAAATGTTTTTAAAAATTACATTCAACCCCTTGCCACAGTTTTTAAAGTGTCATTGCAAGCATTAAAATTACTAACAAACCATTGAGATGAAAAAGAGTCTGGGATAGGTTTTTTGTTATTTGGGAAATATCTCAGAAAGCAATACTTTATGGATGGACAATTTGCTCAAATTGACTTAAAATGGACACAATTGGGCAAGAATCATGTTGCATTGCACAGATGGTGCTGGCAGAACACTTTCACAACGCGTCACCGTCATGCCATCCTTTTGTTTCTGCTGGGCTTTGTACTTTCCGCCCAAAATCGCAGGCCTGGCCCACGGCCGCCGGCAGGGCCTAAAACCCAAGCCTGTCCGAGTCTTTATCCCGGGCCCTGCCGGCCCTTCGGGCCCGAGAGGGGCCCGGCGGGCCCAAGGGCCCGTCGGGGTTTCGCCCGGTATCCCGGTGGGACAGTCCGGCTAGGCCTGTGCGATTTTTCGATTAATCGACAATTCGATTTGTGCTTTTCAAAAATCGACCGATTATTGAGAAGGGTCAATTTCGATTTCAAAAATTGAAATCGAAAAAGGTTTTCGATTATTGAATATAGTCGATTTTTTACCGATTTCAATTATTGACAATGTAAAATCAAGTTCGATAATTGAGCGCCAACGATTATTGAGAGTTTAAGATTTAATTCGCTTTCGGCTCGGCTCATCTTCTTAGCTGCCTCGTTAGCAGCCGACGCGCCACACGCCACTGTGCGTCGCGTCGGCAGGGCACGGCACGCCAGTTCGCTGCATGGCGTGGAAGGGGCTGAACACGAACTGAGGCGCTACCTGAGTTTCTTATACCTGCGCGCTGGGGGCCGGTCAATAAGCGACCAGTCGCGCCCTGTCTGAGGCGCTGGAACTGAGGCGCGGGCCTGGCCGCCCCGTGGCCAAGGGGCGGCCAACTCGAAAAAAACGTGTACACAGCAATACAAAATACATGAAATACCATGGAATACCAAAAATACGAGAAATACACAAAAAATACTGGAAAATACTTAGAAATACAAGGAAATACAAGGAAATACAAGGAAATACAAGGAAATACAAGAAATACCGCAAAATAGCAAAAATACATAGAAATACATAAAAATACGTAGAAATACACAGAAATACACAGGAATACATAGAAATACACAGAAATACATAGAAATACCGTGGTGAAACTTGGCAATTCTGTCAAACACATCTAGTTTTACGTGCCCAGACGTCAGTGCACTTACTTGTTGTCATAAATATTACGGCCACTTCGTTGCAAAACCGAATTAACATATTTATTTACTTTCCTTTTATTCTGCTTTGTCAGGAACTCAATGATACTTCAAGATTTTGTTATTGTTTGTGTTGTCATCGCCATCGTCACCTATTTAGAGGATTAAAAAAAAGTCCAAAAATTGTCCCATGAAATACATTTTAATGTTTTCATTCTCTCCTTAAACCTTGCTCCCACAATGTTGCCTGTTCCACTTAATTCAGATTTATTAGTGTGATATCCATTGAAGTTAAAAGATTAAGGGCACAAATAAGGTCTTTTTAATAATTTTACTGTTTAAATCTTAGGGTGCTCCCACAATGACTTGTACATAGCTAGTTTTCTAGACAGATTTCTCAGAGACAAGGTCGACGTGTGCGTGCAACAAGCTCCTATCTTTTTCGGCTGCTCCCAACAACATCCTATCATTTTCGCCTGCTCCCAACAACATCCTATCATTCTCGGCTGCTCCCAACAACATCCTATCGTTTTCGCCTGCTCCCAACAACATCCTATCTAGCTTTTAGCAAGTTCTGAGATATTTGAATTTGAATGTTTGAATCTAAATGACAATTCGCAGTGATTACTTATAAGTCGGACAAGTGTCGCATAATATTGCCCACACATTGATGAACCTCTGAGTGTAAAGTTTGTGGTGATGCGTGGCCTCGTTCGATGTACATTAAATGAGATGGAGTTCGGCGCGTCTATTCTGCAATTCTGCTGCCTCAAAAGGTAAAGTGACGCATTAGGGGCTGTGCACAAACCACGTGGCCGTTTTTTTTTGGGGGGGAGGGGGGGGGGGGTCGAGAAAAGCCACGTTCGGCCACAGGGGGGGAGGGGGGGGGTTTGGGGCCGGGTCACGTGAAAACAGTTGGGAACACGAAATTTCGCAGAATGTCGGGCGGTGATCGCATTTTCGCCTTTGCGCGCGTCCGTCTGCCCATGAGAGGAGGGCGCCCTGGAGTCCCAGCTCCTAGCCCCCGGAATGCCGCCGGTCGGTCTTTGACACCGAACTACTCCCTCAGTTTTCGTCGCACACACTTTTTTCCGTGCTCCCTGGATTCAGGAAGAGCTAACGAAGCGCTTAGGCACCATAGTTTTCGTTTTCGTTTAGTTAGGAGACGTCACCAGACAGTTAATCCACGCGCGCGCGCCACGGGCACTCCGCCGACGCGGCTGGCTGGCGGAGGGCTGGGCGGCGGGCGGCCGCTGGCTGCCAGCCTGCCTGGGCGGCTTCCCCCACCATACCCCCACGACGCTCGATTGTTCCCTGCTGGAGATGTTTACATTCTGACGTCGCTGGGCTGGTGATAGGTCGTGGGTGTGGGTTAAACTATAATCCGGTATCTTTGAGTAAGTATGATTTGTAATGGTAGATGTTAGAAATAGTAAAAATTATTGCGATTATTTGAATATGAACGCCATGATGTTATTTTGCAGAATGGATCTATCATTTTCTTTAGATGAAAATGGCAATAGTTTTCCATTCAAAGTACCGCCATTACCGAATGCTACCTCAACACCACAGAAAATTAAGAAGAAAATTACAAAACAACTGATTTGCTCGGTATGCGGGAAAACCTATCAGCTACAGCATTATTACAATATTCATCTCCAAACTCACAACAGCCCTGACACGAGTCGCACCACTCCAGGTTAGTATTTTTCTCTGAGAAAGGATAGGTTAGTCTGCTCCCTTTTTGCATGAATTACTATTTTAATTTAAGTAAATAAAAGGAGGGCCAACACTTAATTAATTTAACTTCACTCTTTTCTTTTTCCCACAGGAAACCCAGATGATTTAAATGACAGTATTGCAAATGTCAGTAATGCACTACATGTTGACACTAGTGATTTGTCATTTAGACAACTCCAATCTGACCAGAACACCAGTGGGACCTTCAAAGTACCAAATGCACCTCAAAAGAAAAAGAAAGTGATAACATCAAAAGGAGTTAAGAAGCCTAAATTTATTTGCACATATTGTTTGAAGGGTTATCAATCTGATCGGTATTTTAAATCACATATGAGGACCCATGCAATTCAAGGTATGTTTATTTTGCTCACTAAAGTAACTAATTTCATAAGGCTGGCGCTTCATTGTTTTAATTCAATTCAATGTTCTCTTTTTTAGATGCCGCTGCTCGTTTTCCTGACACCATAGATATTTTAAACAACTGTGATGACATAGCTGACAAAGCTTTACTTAGTGTCTCAAAGTGTGTCAGCATTGGAGAAAGTGGTCAAAATTTTAAACATTTAGTAGGCTATATAGCCAGTGTTGCTGCCACTCAGGAATGGAAGAACTTTTGTCATGATTTATGTGATGACATGTTACATAGCATTAAAGACAAAAAATGTATTCTTCCAGCTCCTCTGGTTACATATTTAATTGATAGAGTTGAGGTCATTAATGCAAGTGAAGAAAAGAGTGGTGCTCTACTAAATGTGCTTAATATTCATGACATGTTTGAAAGTAATGTTTTATCTCAGTTCCTCTTAGAATTTAGTCTTGAACTTGTGACTGAAATTATGAGATTTATTTGCAAGACATTCCGTCGTAATTATCCTCAGAGATTAGAGAAAGTTATTGCAGAACCAGACAAGGAAGATAGGAATGTAATTTATTACATAGCTGGCTCAATAATGCGAGGTTATTTGAAGATTGCCCGTAGAGCTGAGAAAAGTGTTACATGGAAAAGTGTTGCTGCAGCACTGAAATCAAATATTTTAATTGATAGGCCTGAAGGTGACATGATTCCAGATTCAGAATGGACAAAGGATGTAGATAGAGGAAGTTTGTTGTATGTAAATACTGAGTGTCAGAATTTTTTTGTTGCTTTGACTAAAGTTGTGTATGCAAGTGAACAACGTGATGGCTCAATCGATTATGAATTAGTAATTAAAAGGGTGACTGAGTCTGAACTCAGTGTTGAGTGGGGCAACATTATTAGTGACTCTCTGCCTGAAATTGTGAGTGTTAATCTTATGAATGATGTTGTCCTGTGTTTTTGCCGAACTTGTGGTAGAGGGTTTGCCAAGAAAAGACTGAACTTTCTGAAGGAAAAGCCCACTGTGTCTATGCCCACAAGACATTTAGTGGCCAGTCGCAAGAACCGTTAATTCTTTGATATTCAGTTGATTGTTTACAGTTTTATTATACTTGACAGTTTGATTGTTTCACATTCTGTTCCTTTTTATTTTAGACATTTTATTGTATGTTGGTAATACTTACTGTGATTTAATTTACCAATGAGTCAATCTGTTGTGTTTTGTGATTTAATTTACCAATGAGTCAATATGTTGTGTTTTGTTGTGATATTTAAAAATAATAATAAACACAAGATTGACAATTTAGAAATGATACTTGACAACATGAGTAAATCTCTTGCACTTTTATTGTGGTAATAAAAGATGAAAATAGTCACAAGATTGATAATACATATTTACAAATAAATATTGATTTACATTATTAATTTGGCACATTATTTATAGATGATAGCCCTTATTCACATGAATGTTTTCATGCACAATTTAAATTACCAACAATTTATTCCAAAGGCTGAAGTAGCTTGGGAGTTCGAGTCCATCTTCTCTTTGCTAAGGGTTCAGTTGTAACTTCCACATGGCTACAAGCCTCACCTGAATTTCCTTTGCGTTTCCTCATACCCATCTGTCCAATAGTGTGAAGTACACGATTACGATTCAGAAGCTTAGCAGCATTTGGATTGTTGTTACCTCCTCCACCAGCTCTGATTTTGCTGAAATGCTGCTCTAGTGGATCCTGACAAAATATACGAGCGTTTATGAAGGATACCCCTTCACTCAACAGGAAGGATACTAGAGGTTTGAAAGCAAAACTGGTCAGTCTGATCCCCTCCAAAGTCTGTGAACTCAGTAGTCTTCTGCTTGCTGGTGTGTCTTCCTCTGGATTAAATACTCCATCTTCTATTTCACTTTCATTGCAATCCCCTGCATTGAGAGTGTTGTTTCCTGCCGTTGCATTCAGGGTCTGATTTGGGTTCTTAGCATCCTCCTCCCATTCTTCCAAATACATCAAGAAATTGGCAATAGTATCGAAACGGCAGTCATCCACTGATGTATAAGGATTCAAATTAGAGTTGTTTGTTTTCTTGCCTTGGGACGAATGGGCTCCATTAAGGCAATCAAACCATTCGTTCACTTTCTCAATGAACACCTCCGTCTCTCTTGCATCATCCCAATTTTGGCTGCGTATGTCCTTGCAGACAGTCCCACTTAAAGCTTGTGCCGCCAGCTTGACCTTCATACGACCATAGCTATCTGGATAGACATTCATAGGATTTAATTTATAAGATTTTCTCAGATTCTTTCCCTTTTTCATTTCATATAATTTTATAATGAAGTCCCAACTGATTTTTTTTTCCATTTTTCATCATTTTCCTTCGGCTTTTTTTTCCATCACACCGGGAATTAAGAATGCAGTTTCTGATAGTCTTAAGAAGGTGGGGCACATCAGCAATAAAATAAAGAATGCGGTCTTTGGCACATTTGTTAATGGTATCAAAAATGATTCCACTTCTGTGAACAGTGGCTGGTGTGTGCTTCTTGATGAAGGCTCTATTGACTGATGCACCATCACTCACATAGGCCACCACGGCTATTCCACTTCTTTCTAGTGCGCCAATTACCTTCCAGCTCCACACATATAATTGATTGGCAGATAAATGTTTACCTACAGTGAAACAGGCAATGGATTCTTTAATTCCATTAGACACACCCTTAATCATATACACAAGCATCTTTGAAGCCAAAACTTCTTCCCTTTCATGATTGGGATCATCAAGGCATTTTTCCAAATTTGCTACTTCTGATTCAATGTCGTCTAAGGAAGTATAACCAATCATTTGCCCAGTAGATTTCTGAAAGACGAGATTCTGGGAAATATGGATTTCGTCGGCCATAAGTACATGATACTTTTTATGTTTTTCTTTAAATGCCTTTAACCGGTCTGCAACTGACTTGATCACTGTCTCATCAATACCCTCACTAACTTTTTCAACATGAGTGTACTCAAACAATGTTGAACTGGAAGGCAACTTTATCATGCCAGTTTGCCGCATCATTTCATAGGCAGCGGGAGATGTCAAGTGCACTGACAATGCGAAGCGAGTCATGGTGGGGTGCCACCGCATGCCGCTTGCATTCCTGAGCTGGGATGCCTTAACTTGTTGTTGCATAAAAATGGATTGTGCAGGAGTCATGTTACTGTTGCTCAGTATTTCTGTTAGGACATCAGCCATTTGGTTGTCAACTGGAACAGATTCTTTTCTGATCATTTCTGCCATTCTTTCCTGTAAAGTAGAATTTTTTTTCTTTTCATTTCTCAAATTCTTCTGTAGTTTCTCCATTTTTTCCAGCATATGCCTTTCACTTAAGTACTTGTTTGAAGTGTGAGGGTGGCGCTCCGCTTCTTCAAGTGCACTTATACGTCTTCTCAAAGGGCCATACATTTTCTTACATTCTGAACACCTCCATGTGCGTTCTTGAACTACTTTCAGACATAGATGTGACCTAAATGTCTCAACAAATCTACATTCTTTAAAAGAATTCTTATCAGTATATCCTAGGGGACATGAAGACCATGCAGGCTGAAATTTCTTATCATCAATACCACCACACACCTGCAATTTCTTAAAATAATTAACAACTGATACTATTCTATCTACAAAATTATTTATACTGTCTGCTTCTAATGGAATAGCAGGATCTAAGTCCTTGAAAATTGACATACAAATTGGCTCATTATGCACAAATGCTTTGACATCTCCTGATAAAGATACAACTAAACTTCTCTGAACTACAAGACTATCTTGAATTGAGTAGTATACAACATGGAGACAGTCCTTGTCTATAATAACAAGCCAACGTTTAAACAAAAACAATTCCAACTTTTCCTTCACTTGCAGAAGTAAATTAAAATTAGATGATACATCCACTGCACTTGTTGCAGGTGACACAGATTTCTTCACTGGATCTGTTAATAATTTCATACCACTTGGTGGTGCTATAGACTTGCTACATTCCATATTTTTCTACAAAAGAGGACAAAGTGTTAGTCAAATTTGTACAAACAATACAATTATAAAAATCTCTTTAAAGAAGGTATGATTTCTCACCTGAGTGAGTGAAGTTCTGCTTGAATCGTTCCCGTTTAATGATTTAACTTTTGCTACCATTTCTAAAGATCGGCTTGATTCCAATTCAGACACTTCACTACTGCTACTACAGTAACCTTGTTCCCTGGCCACCTACAAGCCAATGTAAAAAAAAACAATTAAAATTTGTAATTATTTAAGAGAAAGGGTCAAATCAACTGCAATAAAAAAAGGATACCTGAGTGAGTGTAGTTCTGCTATTGTCTGCTAAGTTCAATGCTGTATCTTCTGGTGTTCTTCCTGATAGCTGAGATGATCCCATTTCAGAGGTTTCGGTACTGCTGCTATAGTAATCATGTTCCATGTACACCTAGAAATCAATGTATAGTCTACAATTAAAATTCCCAAATACATAAGACATGGGCAAACAAGCAGACAAACCAATGAGGAATACCTGGACTGAAGTGGCGATTGTTTCACTATTTTCATTCTCCTTGTCATTTCTGTCCTCTGTGCATTCAGAAACGGGCCCGAGGTCACGTGCGGCCTGACAAATACATGGTTATCAAAATTCTACTCTTATGCAAAAGTCATTTTTTTTTAAAATCCATCAAAACAACAAAACATAACCTACATCATCGATTTGCTTTGCTGGTTTCGGCTTCCTATACCTCTCAGCTTTGCGCTGGGTTAGGCGTTTCCGTCTGGAACTTGCAGATTTTTTCGGCATAATTTACCAATTTTCAGCGAAAATGAACATAGGCTGTTTATTAATATGAGCCTTGCTTGGCACGATAGCGAAAACGCGCGGTGAGAGAGAAACAGGGGAGCCAGGGGAGAGAGCGTCGTGGGGGTATGGTGGGGGAAGCCGCCCAGGCAGGCTGGCAGCCAGCGGCCGCCCGCCGCCCAGCCCTCCGCCAGCCAGCCGCGTCGGCGGAGTGCCCGTGGCGCGCGCGCGTGGATTAACTGTCTGGTGACGTCTCCTAACTAAACGAAAACGAAAACTATGGTGCCTAAGCGCTTCGTTAGCTCTTCCTGAATCCAGGGAGCACGGAAAAAAGTGTGTGCGACGAAAACTGAGGGAGTAGTTCGGTGTCAAAGACCGACCGGCGGCATTCCGGGGGCTAGGAGCTGGGACTCCAGGGCGCCCTCCTCTCATGGTCTGCCTGTCCGCTTGCCCTCCCGCGCACTTTGCAAACGTAAAAAAAATATTTGCTCGAAAATCGCGCTTTTTCACCAGAAATCGATAAAAAAAATCGTCAAATAAGCGTTTTTTGAGAAAACTGCAAAAGCCACGTGGAATTGAGAAAGAGATCCGAAACAGAACGAAATAAACGCTAGTCTGAGGCATGTTTCTACCACACTCAAAACATAAGTTAAAATACTTTGTATCCATTAAAATTACTCAACTTTTGCTTTCGACTGGGCGAGGGCCACCAGTCGGGCAGATCTACTGGAAGACATTTCGTAATACTTTGGAGATCAACATTTATTAGCTCTCGACCGTACAGGACTTGCTTTCCTTTCTGCCTCATCATCACGCCGCAGGCTGCGCTGCGCGCTGCAGCTCGAGTGGTTGTGCTCAACGCGCATGCGCGGGGAGAGGCAAGATGCACATAGACTGTTGTTGCAGGACTCGGCACGATCGCACTTCCAGATAGGTTCAAGTTGCACGGCTCACACCAGGCCTCTTTGCACATAGGATACTTGCTATTTGTCAAATTACGCCAATTTCGCGATTTTTAACGCAGAAATGATTTAAACAAAAGAGAAGCGTCTCGACGAGTACTATAAGATACCGTTTTAAGGGGGGATCCTAGTGTAGAGGCTCAAAAAATAGGGTATTTTGGGGATTTTTTTCTCTGAAACTATAAGAGCTATCGAAAATCGAAAAAAAAAACCGTTGTGTTCGGGCAAACTTAAGCTAAAAATTCAAAAAAAGGTCATCTTTATAGCTGTTTTATTGTCTGCTAAACCCTCCCCTGAAGCACCCCTCCTCTTGCGTGCAGGGTACTGATGGGCTCCACGCTCCAGCCCGACTCGAATGTCTGAAAAAGTCGCCCCGGGCATCTTTAGACTCGGGAGGGTCCTGGCTATGGTCGGAACTAGAACTAATGCTGAGAAATTTTTTTTAGTATTTTTTTGAGCAATCTAAAGTTTTAGTTCCGAAATTTGGGTAAAATTTTCAGAGTTTTGATTTTTTTTCTATATGAAGGAGACCTCCGATTTCGGATCTTCTAGTTCCGACCATAGCCACTTGTGAGAGGTACAACCACAGAAAATCGCTACTCTGTAGGATGAACCGTTTGGGCGCCAGAAGGGAGCCCAGCTGTAAAGATGGCGTTTCGAGAAAAACCGCGTAACGCGGCCAATAATTAATATATGAAGATGTCCTTTATCGATTTTGTAGCTTAGGGATGCCCAAACACAACCTTTTTTTCCGATTTTCAAAAGCTCTTATAGTTTCAGAGAAAAAAAATTCTCAAAAATACCCATTTTTTTGAGCCGCTACACTAGGATCCCCCCTTAAACGGAAAATACCCGAAAATGCTGCTTAGGATAGTTTAGGAGGGCACCAAAACAAATAGGATGTTGTTGGGAGCAGGCGAAAATGATAGGATGTTGTTGGGAGCAGCCGAAAATGATAGGAGCTTGTTGCACGCACACGTCGAGGTGGAATTATTGTTAGGGCTCAAGCTGTTCAGAAAGGAGAAGTGTAAAAGTATCTAATTTAAGCAAACTGACCAACAAATAATACAAGTATTTGCTTTGAAAAAATGTAATAATAATATTACACATAATTTATGAATCAAAACTATAACTTGGCAATCCCAGCCAATCGAATTTGTATTATTTGGTTGTCATTTGAGTTCTATTAGTATTACACTTCCCCTTCCCGAATAATTTGAATTCTAACAATAAACCTTCCTTGTCTCTGAGAATTCTGTCAAGAAAACCAGCTATGAACAAGGCATTGTGGGAGCACCCTTTTGAGTGAAAACAAATAGTTTTTAAGCTGCGCTGCCCTGATGGAGGTTGATCTGTAAAAATGTTCTGACTCCACCTCATTACCTTTACTATTAGGCAACTTTTAAGGGCAGAGTGAAGAAAATCAGGGAATATGTATTTCCTCCCCATAGTTTTCAATTCCCCAGCTCGCCTCCTCGCGTCCTTGCCCGCGCCAATCTCTCCGCTGAACACCACCGAGTCAACCTAGGTTGGGTGTGGGGCTCGGCCTCGGGCACCGATGACTGAGGGGTGGGGAGACCGGGGAGATTCAAAAGACCCGGCATTCCCCAGGCGCGGCAGCTTTTGAATTTGAGCTGGCACGACTGAGTTGATTACTTGTATGTCACGTACAGCATATCAGTCAAACAGATCGATTCAAGCACAGACTTGACAGCACGCGCCTAAAAAGCTCAAAATAACGCAAAATTACACCAAATTACACTGAAATACTCAGAAATACATAAAATACAAGAAATACACAGAATTACACAGAAATACAAGGAAATACATAAAAATTACATAAAAATACCTAAAAATACATGGAAATACACAAAAATACACTAAAATACAAAGAAATACAACAGAAATACAAGAAATACAAGCCAAACGTACACAGAAATACACGAGTTGGCCGCCCCTCGCCCGTGGCCGGCCCGAAGGGAGGTCCACCCGAACTGAGGCACTCGAGTGCGGTGGGTTGCCTGCATCGCAGGCGCTCTTTGCTCTTAACGGGCGTGATAGAATCACTTCTCGACACAGCGAAGGTTTTATACAGTCAGTAGTGCAGGGGTAGAAAGAAATGTACAACTATATTAAAAGTATGGGTTTCATGTTTAAAAATAAGTAAATATAATATGGAAATCCAACCCTACACTGCAAAACCAACAGTCATCTTAGTAAACGTTTTGTACTGTGTACTCCAGAGCACGAATAAGGAAATGCTCGGTTACCTCGGTATGCACTAGGAAGTGTGCCAGTCATGGTATGCACTTGGAAGTGCATGCCTGCTGTGGCAAAATTCTTTGGTAAATACACACTTCCAACTGCATACCATGGCAGGCATGCACTTCCTAGTGTACACCTTGTCAGACATTCATTTCTTACTGCGGACTTTGTAGGTCACATTAGGTACAGTGTATACTGGAAATGTACTAGTCACATTTCTCGCCCGTAATGAGCGGAGTATTTTTTCATCGCTCAGTAAAAGTGACTTTCGCTAAAACGACTCAAATCGAGTCTTTTCTGGAATTTTTGAAATCGCTCCAAAAGAGTGACATTTGATGATTTGACTCAAAAAGAGTCATCAAAGTGACTCTAATAGAGTGATGCTCATCCATGTCACTCTCCCAGGAGAATCCAAATTTGGTACAGAAAAGTCGCTCTCCAAAGGTCGAAAAAGGCGACTCCTCAATTTTCAGTGTACTAAGTTGACTGTTAGGTTTGTACAGTACATTTGTGTGTATGTTTATGTAACTTGAAATTTGACTTTTTCCAAACTGTGCCACAATTCTTGGTACTTCTTTAAATTGAAACTGTACTGTACATCATTTGACATATTTAGTACTACTGTGTGCATTTCAATTTTTACTGTAAATATTTGTATTACAGCACACTTATCTGGTCTATATTCATTTCTATCAATTTTTTTGGCAGCATATACGTTGTTTACTCATCATGCCAGCTCAGAGCAAAGAGCGCTTGCGATGTAGGCAACCCGCCGCGCTCGAGTGCCTCAGTTCGGGCTTGCCTCCCTTCGGGCCGGCTGGGGGCAGGCAAGGCCCGCCCCTCAGTTCCAGCGCCTCAGACGGCCTCAGACGGGGCGCGGCTGGTCGCTTATTGACCGGCCCCCGGCCCGCGGGTATATGGAACTCAGGTAGCGCCTCAGTTCGAGTCGTCCCGTGGAAGGATCAAGTTCTCCGTGAACACTGAGTGTGTACTTTCGACTAGGAGCATCATGGAGAGAAGAGGCGAACATATCTCACCCGTGTGGAGTCATTTCAAAAAAGTTGCGAGGGATCTGGCGAAGTGTAAATATTGCCAGGACATACTCAAACTTTTAATAGGATTAACACGACTTGCCCGACTGCATAGAAACTGAGTTTGTCGCGAAAAATTGTCAAATCTCTTTGTTAAACCAGTTAAGAGAACCGATTTTAAAAGAGCAAAGTCAAAAATCGAGATTTACAAAATAGTTCAATAATCTAAATCGAAAAAGAAACTCAATAATCGAAATCGAAAAAAGCAAAATCAATGTCGATTATCGAACAAAGTTTCGATTTTCGATTTCAAATAATTGAATCGAAGCATTTTTCGATTATTGTCGATTTCGATTATTGTCGATAATCGCACAGGCCTCGTCCGGCCCTGACAAAATATGTTGTCAAATGACAAAAAACTTTTAACAGTGGAGGTGCAAACGGACACTGGCAATGGATTCGGCGAACCGACAAACCCCTGCATACAAAATTTGGGCTGATTCCGGCCTTAGATCAGTACGTTTGAGCTATGAACCAGAATTTTTGTGTTCGACCCAGTGTGCGCTATGCAGGAAAATGTGCGTTTTGGGCCGTTTTTAACGAGTTTTGGGGCTTTACTTTTTTCTATCGCAAGGTAAAACTCCAAATAGGTGTTCGTTACTGAGAGAACACACAAATACATGTACACTGTGATTTTCAAGGTTTTACCAGCATAGGGACGTTCCTGGGTGAAAAAAAAACATATTTTTTTGTGACAAATATATTTATTTTTTTTATTCCGTGAAAACTTTAATAATTTTTTTCAGTGCCTTACTGAGGGTTAGCAGGATTTGCACCGCAGGCGTTGTGGTGTCCACGTGTGACCCTTAAGATACCCTAAAATTTTCAACTCTCTAGCTCAACTCCTTTGAGTGGAACTTTTGCTTTTTTAAGCAAATGCTTTTTCAAAGCAGAAGGGCGGGCTAAAAAAACCGGCCTTATAAGCCCACTTACTGAGCTTAATGTGCATAAATGCGCACAAAACTATACGCTTCATTATGTTCTTTGGAATTGTGCGCTCTTATTATCCATAAATTGTGCGCAATTACACACAACTAGAAATGTGCATGTGATGCGTACAAAAAAAAAAATTAAAAAAAAATTAATAATAAAAACATAGTTTGTGTGTCAGGAGAGTGTGAACTTTTTCTCACTCTCTAAGAGCGAGGTTCGGTTTCCTCGCTAGATTAGAGCAATAGTCTCAAAAATCTCGGCTTGGTTGAGTAAGGGTTGGGAAACCTCGCCCTTTCTGATAACTTATATTCTTTATCTCACTTAACTTGAGTGATGTTATGGATTCTTATTCTTACTCAATATGAGCGAGGTTCCAAAACTCTCACTTTAGTGCGACAAGAGAAAAAAATCCACTCCTTTTATATGAGATGTCTCACTCTTGCATTTGCAGTGATTATAAGATAAAAAACAAAAGTACGCAAAACCTATGACACGATACCCAACATAATGTTCCGCATATTTGGGTCGTCGAGGTGGCTGTAGCGGTGAAACCCCCTTTCGGTAGAGCAAAACGGACAAAATTGTGGGCCAAAAGCCTGCAAAATGATGCCAAAACCATGACACGATATCCAACATGATGTTATCGGATATTTGGATCGCCGAAGCGCCGAAACAGACGAAATTTTGGTCCATAGGACCTTTGCTCGGTGAGATACCGCCTTGAAGAACAAACAATGTATTGGGACGAATTTCCTTTTAAAAAAAAATCCTTGAAAACTTTAATTATTTTTTTTCTTCAATGCCTTGATCAGGGTTGTCAGGATTGCCATCAGGCGGTTTAGTGTTTAGGAGTGGACCTCAATATACCCTAAAAATATCGACTCTCTTGCTCAACTCAATCGCGATTGGAACAGACAGACAGACAGACAGACAGACAGACAGACAGACAGACAGACAGACAGACAAAAGGCCGTTCGCATAAGCCCGCGCCGAAGCTTTTGCAAAGCAGACGAGCCGGCTGAAAAGCGCATTTTTGGCGTTTAACGAGAACGAGACTTGGGGCTTAACTCTTTTCCGTTGCAGGGTAGAACTCCAAATTAGTCTTTGTAAAGTTAAGGACACAAAAATACTTATACGCTGTGTTTTTCAGGGTTTTACCCAGCATAGGAGGGGCGCTAGATCCCAAAAAGTTTATTTCTGGTCGTTTTTTAAGCGAGTATTGGGTCTTCACTCTTTTTCATTGCTGGGTAAAAATGCTTTCGATGCTCAATATATTTATGACACAGTTTTTGAGGTCCCTTGTGAGTTTTAGAATGTCACTGTCACCAAGCCTCAGAAACGGAAATCCCCCCATACTTTTCCGTCTAAATGCACAGTCTGGCCAGTCTGAGCCAGCAATTAACCAAGAAGTCAATTTAACGCTGTCGGACGCTGTTCCACACTCACTGGAAAAACTAACGTTACATGTGTCACGTTTCTTGCTGCACTCTCCGGAGAAAACGTTTCGTGCTGCATTCTCTTTGTGATGCCCCTATCCTTTTGCATGGAGAGGAATGCATCAGAAAACGTTTTCTCCAGAGAATGCAGGATAAAATGTGACAGAAGTAACATTTGTTTTTCCAGTGCTGTAAAACGATTTCACGAAATCCTGGTAGACAACGGAGTTTCTATAACTATGGTAAAATTATTGTGAGTGGATAATAAGACTGTAAGAAAAAAACAGATTTGTTAAATTTACGGAAGTCGTGATTAGTGGTTGGATGAATCTACGTTCGTATTGGTAAGGCGAGTTTCAAGTAGTGAAATGTCTCCGATAATGTAACCTTCAACTGAATGACAGGAGGAAGAGAGAATGAAGAGTCCCATTCTGACAGCAAACAATGGGCGGCGAGGTCAAAGCCTAAGGGAAGTGACGACAATTCCATCCCCACCCGTGGCCGCCCCCGGAGGGCGAACCGGGGCCCCAACTAATACCGCTGGTACGCCCAGGACAGCGCGGGCACGAGCGCCGCGGCCGCGACGGCGGTGCGCTCTGTTGGGAAAACGCGGAGCTAGGCGTTATTTACACAACACATCAACTTAATACTAGCGCACCTAGCGACTTTAACTATTTATTTTAGCTGAACGAAATGTTGGGCAGCCGAAATTAATGTGAAAATGGCAGTTTCAGACCTGCGGAAACTGTTTTGCAAAGTTTCATGAAGGTTCAATACGTAGGAACAAAAGTTATTTACGAAAAAGATACACGTAAATGTACACCATTTCAAGAATTCTGCTCAACAGATTGAAGTCAAACTTACCACACCGTTTTCTGCAGGTATAAAACTACTATTACCGCATTCAGTTCGCCCTGTCAACGTTTCGATAACTTTAAAAAATGATTTAAAGTCGCGAGGTGGGCACATCAGCCACCGACCATGGCGGACATGCTTGCTTGGCCTGCTTCCGCGTTGTTGACACAACATGCCAACCAAATAAAATTTAAAAAATCACTGCTCTCATAACGTTACGATTTGAACTCATTCTTTGAGGCACACATTTAGTTGGCAGAACCGGGGCAAGTTTCAGTACAACTGAAGTAGTTTTAAAGAAGGCGTACGGTGGTCACGTGCGAATTTCAGTGGTGCTATCCCATTCTTGCGCTCGAAACTAAAGGCTGGCTTTGTTTGAACGCAGACTTTAGAGGTTTCTCTTTCGCTCCGTGTTGGCTCGTCTCGACCTACCCCCTCCACGAAAAAATGTCCCCTTCCCCTTTTCATTTTGCCTGACGAGTCGAGCATTACCATAGAAACTCGAATTTCAATTCAAATTTACACAATTTCTGCAATACAGATTTCAACTAGACTTCAGAATCAAATGTACCAGATTACATTCTAAAGGTATGCTTAATACTATCGAATTCCCTTCAGCAGTTTTTTTTATGTCGTCAGGGGCCATATGAAACAAAACACGCACGTTTTCCAGCGATTTGAGAAGGCAACTCCGTTGCCTTAAAATCACGGTCGCCTATTCGAAAATATACCGTTTATTTAGATAACGGTGTCTCCGTACATTCGGTTCCGTACCCTCTTTCCATAAGAGCCCACGTTTAAAAAAATGTGGGTACGGTGCCAAGGTACGGAAAAGTTACCGCTAATTTTGTGTGCGGCGGTTTTCGTTTTAGGTACGGACTGATGACGGCGTTCCGTACCCCTTTCCCTATGCTATCCCATGTTAAAATTGTAGGTACGGTGATCAGGTACGGTAAATTTCCGTACTCCCTTTCCTAAAAATGGGGTACGGAACGCCGTGAAAAGCTCCGTATCCAAGGCTGATTTTTTACAGTGCAGGGGAAAGAAAAACTAAACTCGTGTGGGCTGAACACGAACTGAGGCGCTACCTGAGTTTCTTATACCTGCGGGAGGGCCGCTGGTCAGTAAGCGACCAGCCGCGCCCCGTCTGAGGTGCTGGAATTGAGGCGCGGGCCTGGCCGCCCTCTGGCCGGCCCGGGGCGAGACCAGAGAAAACAGAACTGAGAAGTACCACTCCCATGCTACGCCGCGCCGCCAATTTCGTTACTACAAGCGCGCTCTGACGTCTAGTCAGCACCTTAATCCTCCTTAATCGGGAGTCGGCGCGGCCGACCGAGTCGACCCGAATAGGTCCGTATGCACCTGGCAGGGGCTCAGGCGCCCGAGGCGATTTTTCGGCGCCCGAAGGGACCCGGATGCGCCTGGCGGTTGCCAACATTACGGCGACAAGCGAGGGGTCGACCACTCTGGTAATCCTGTGTACACGTTGTCTGGTACTACTGGTAATCTTATTCCCAAAACTCCTCTTTTCATCGTTTTTCGTGCTGTTTTGGGTTTTCCCTTCTTTGAAATATGCAAAAATTTACATAAATTTCTACGTTTTTTCAGAAAACTTACAGAGAATTGTAAGTAATCACTGGTAATCGGTAATCGTGCGTACGCTCCTGAACCGAGTGATGGACCCCTCGGCGACAAGTTTGAATGAAGAGATAAATGTTTCAAATGTGCATTTTGTTCTTGATACTCATTTCCATACCGCTTGTCCCTATTGCAAAGCACGCATGGCGCTGAGGCGCTGGCGAAACCATGCAAGTCTGGAAGGCCTGCCTGAAACCACGCTCGGCGCTGCGGCGCTGGCGAAACCACGCAAGTCGATTTTTACCAATTTTGAGATAACCACGGTTTCCAATAGATTTTAATGTCCTCTTTCCAAAACATTGTCTCAAAAATCATTTCTAAAAGAAGAATGACCAAAACGAGGCTTGAAAATTGTACCCAGTGCGCGCCGGCCGGCTTGCCCTCCGGTCGCTAACCACGCAAGTTTGAGCGTCCGCCTCGTCACGTGTCGCGTCGCATCTCTGCCAAACGAGCGGCTCGTCGCGACGGTCAAGTGTGTGAATGGTCATTCGCACACCTACAAGTGTGCGGATGGTCGTTCGCTTACCTAAGTGCTCTGGTAATCCAGGTGTGCGAATGACGCACACTTGTAGGTGTGCGATGATTCATTCGTACACTTGGCTACTCAAACGTGTGAATATCCTAGGAAAATTTACACGTTTAAGCGGCCAAGTGTACGAACGAATCCTCGCACACCTACAAGTTTGCGACATTCACACACTTGGGTTTCCAGTGTGTACAACATACATTCGCTCACCTGCAGGTGTGCGACATTCGTACACTTGGATTTCCAGTGCATGGGAGCTTGCAGGCTGATCTAAAAACATTATGGACACAGTCTTACTTGTACACTGTTATTCAATTACTGTGACGTCACGTTCTTTTTCATGTGAAAAGTGTCACATTCTTTAAAATGTAATGTCACATTCTTCTCAATGTGAATCGGCCAGAATATGCGGGCCTAATTTTATTGTCACATTCAAAAGAATGTGACATTAATATTAAAAGGAATGTGACAGTTTTCATATGAAAAAGAATGTGACGTCACAGTAATTGAATAACAGTGTACTTTGCAGTCTCCCCATAACGCAATCTCTGTCTTCTGTGGTAGTCCCTTCACACTTTTACCCATATCGTGTGAACGCGTGGTCAGATCCGACAGATAACGACGCCATTAGAAAGATCAGACTCGACACTATAAGTACTGTAAAGTAGAACGCTTATCAAAGACCCTGTGAATTACAGCAGTCCCTTGAACCTAAGAATCGCTCTCCTGTAAAATGAGAAAAAACAGTGCTGCGTGGTTTCGCCAGCGCCGCTGCGCTTTGCGTGGTTTCACAGAGGCCTGAAAGAGATGCGTGTTTTCGCCAGCGCCGCGGCGCCGAGCGTGGTTTCAGGCAGGCCTCCCAGACTTGCGTGGTTTCGCCAGCGCCGCGGCGCCGAGCGTGCTTTGCAATAGGGACAAGCGATACGTTATGTGTAGTGTATATGTTGGACGCATAAACATAACGTGGGTTAATTGAGCGTAGTGGTGCGGTGGGTTGCCTGCATAGCAGGCGCTATTTGCTCTTAACGGGCGTGATAGAATCACTTCTCGACACAGCTTAGGTTTTATACAGTCGCAGTAAGTGCAGGGGGAAAAAGAAATGTACAACTATATTAAAAGTATGGGTTTCATGTTTAAAAAAAATACGATTTCACGAAATCCTGGTAGACAACGGAGTTTCTATAACTATGGTAAAATTATTGTGAGTGTATCATAAGACTGTAAGAAAACGCGGTAGTTTTGTTTACTTTACGATAGTCAAGATAGTGACTAAATAATTATAAATTCGATTTGATAAGGCGGGTTTCAAGCAATGAATACTCTCCGACTGTTAGGCCGTCATCTAAACGCCAGGAAAAAGAGAGAAAAGAAGCTCTCCTTCTGACAGCAAAAAATGAGCGGCGAGGTCACGGCACGGCCGGAGCGGAACGTCAACAATACCGTCCCCTCCACCGAGCGCACCGAAGGGGCGAACCGGGGCCCTAAACCTAGCGACTTTAACTATTTATTTTAGCTGAACGAAATGTTAGGCAGCCGAAATTAATGTGAAAATAGCAGTTCCAGACCTGCGGAAATCGTTTTGCAAAGTTTCATGGAGGTTCAAAACGTAGGAACACAAGTGATTTACGAAAATGATACACGTAAATGTACACCATTTCAAGAATTCTGCTCACCAGATTGAAGTCAAACTTACCAAACCGTTTTCTGCAGGTAAAAAAGTACTATTTACGCATTCAGTTCGCCTTGTCAACGTTTCGATAACTTTATACAATGATTTAAAGTCGCGAGGTGGGAGCCTCAGCTCCCGGCCGAGGCGGCCATGGTTGAAAGACGGCCGGCGACACAGCGCACGCGCGTCCACCTCAAACAAACCTTGTTTACACAACGTGCCAACCTAGAAAACATGAAAAGGATCACTAATCCCCCTACGTTACGATTTGAAATTATTATCTTAGGTTGGCAGAAGTGCGCCGCAGTCGACTGTTCGTTCGGTAAAAATGAAGTAGGTTTCGAAAGGGCGGTATGGTGGTCACGTGCAGGGCGTGCTAACTTAACAATACCGTTTTGATAACGTTAAATAGAGCGATAACATTTGCGGGCGTTACTTTTTTTGGGTAGTTAATTCAAATACCAAATTATTTTACGTTAAATGTGTTACCGATAAAAAAATAACAAGTGGCCAAAAGGTATTACAATATCGGATACGAGACATAACGAATAATCCCTGCTGAAATAAAAACAGTTAAGAAATAACGGTTAATTAAGAGAGCGGTAAGAGTTAAACGGTTATTTTTTGCACCGGTCACGAATCATTTATAACGTTTACTGTGCCGAAGGTTTGACAACTGGTGTTCTCCTGTGCTACTGTGGCCGTGGCCCGGCCCGGGATGACAGTACTCCGGCTGTACTCCGCCTATCCGTGTGTACTCGGCGTACTCCGGCTGTACTTCGCGAACTCCGGCAGTACTCCGCGTGAACTCCTCGTACTCCAGCTATATATGTCGGGTGTGCTCCGCGTACTCCAGGTGCACTCGGCGCACTCTGGCCGTTCTACGTGTACTCCTGGTGTACTCCGCATACTTCGCAAACTGCGGATGTACTCCGGGTGTATTTCGGTCATTTCAGGTGTGCTCCAAGTACTCCTGGTGCACTCGGCGTACTCCGAGAGTACTCTGCGAACTCCGAGTGTACTCCGGGTGTGTTACGGATGTGCTCCGCCTGCACAGGGTGCACTCGGCGTACTCTTGGCGTACTCCGCATACTTCGGGCGTGCTCCGGGAGTACTCCGCGTACTCTAGGTGTGCTCTGCGCACTGCGGGTGTACTCCGGGTGTATTTCGGGTGTGCTCCGCGTTCTCCAGGTGCACTCGGCATACTCTACGCGTTCTACGTGTGCTGCAGGTGTACTCCACATACTCCGCAAACTGCAGGTGTACTCCAGATGTATTTCGGGTTTGCTCCAAGTAATCCTGGTGCACTCGGCGTACTGCTCCGGGTGTACTCCGCATGCTGCGGATGTACTCCATCTGTATTTCGGGTGTGCTCTAAGTATTCCTGGTGCGCTCGGCGAACTAAGAGCGTACTCCGCGTTCTCCGAGTGTACACCGCCGGGTGTGTTACGGGTGTTCTCCGCCTACTTCGGGCACACTCCGTGTACTAAGGGGGTCCTAGGACATACTCCGCGTACTCCGGGTATGCTCTGGGTATACGCCTCGTGTATTCCGCGTATTCTGGGTATTTCCTGCGTACTCTAGGTGTACTCCGGGCGAACTCTACGTACCGCGACCGCGAGTGTACTCTGAGCGTATCTTTCGATTTCCTCCAGTGCATTCCCAGAGCACTCAACGCACTCCCAGTGTACTCCTAGTCCTGGTGTATACCGGGTGAACATCGGGTGTACTCCACGTAAAAATAGACTTTGTCACCGGACCGAACGGCTGGCCACGCACTGGCTAGACTGTGGCTGCCGGCGGTGACCGTCCGTCCCCGGCTTTCGGCTGCGGCTCGCCGGGCTCGCCTCGCCCATAGGCTCCATCGGTGGCGGTGGCTCGCCCGTGGCTCGCCTGACATCCGAGATACATCACGGCGAGCCGCGTGTGGCCCGAGAGCCGCCTAGCCGCGACCCGTGCGACCCGAGAGGGGGAACTCTTATGGAGCGGAGTGGGACGCTGTGCGAGTGAAAGGTCTATCCCAGGTCGCCCCGTAGTGCCAACCTCTGCCAACTAAAACGCGCTCACCCCTCCCAGCAGCCACAAGAGCGAGCTGGTCCAGGGCTGCTTCTCATCACAGCGGTAGCTCAGTGGGCTAAGGTGCAGCGCCGTAATCGGGTGTCGCAGGTTCAACTCCGCCCGGAGTCGTTTGGATACTTGTGGCTGCTGGGAGGGATGCCCGCGTTTTAGTTGGCAAAGGTTGGCACTACGGGGCGACCTGCGATAGACCTCTCACTCGCACAGCGTCCCACTCCGCTCCATAAGAGTTCCCCACCTCGGCGCCCCTCTTACAGCACTGAGTTCCCCACCGCGGGGGAGCTTAGCCCGGCTGGAACTACTTCCGAATCGCCCTCTGAATGCGCTTGCGCACGCTGTTCGGATGCAGACACCTCACCAGAAGGGCGAGAGGTGAGAGTGCGGGGACAGGTGTCGTTGCTGCGGCCGAGCGTGGGGAGTACCGGTCGGGCAAGCCGTACTCGTCTTCATCGGCAGATAGTGGACGGGGTACACTTCCGAAAACTGCACTTTTGTGTCAAGCAATGCCACTTGGCAGGGGGGTAGTTATAGACAAAATAAAGGATTTGACCCGTAGAGGCATCGAAAATTTCCCTTAGGGAAGATTTTATAAGCCTCCAAATTTCCCACGGCGCCTTACGGGAGGTCCGGATAGGCAACCCGCCACACACATCGCGCATTTTTCCCGTTTTTCTCCCTTTTGACCCACTTCCAGGTCGAATTTTTGAGTTTTCTCTTCGGGGCTGTGTTCCTGATGAGTAAGCGAACAATTTGAGCTATGGGACGGCTAAATTGGACCGTTCTAGCGCCTGCGAGAGGCAAGGAAAGTTAGAATTTAGGTCTCGGAGTGTTCAATGTGTTCAAGGGCCCTGACAGGTGAGTGTTCAACCGAATGGGACAATCTTAGTGTCTTTTCTTACAGATTAAAGCATGAGGAAAACGATCAAATAAAAAAACGCAACTTATTTTGCTCAAAATGGCCGAAAATGACGGGGAATACCATGCATCAGGGGAAGTGCGGCCGGGGTCGCCGCCGGGGCCGGGGTGCTCCGGCCGGCTGCAGGGCAGGGCGACGCGCTGGCCTTTGACGGGCGGCGCTCGCGCAGGTCCCTGCCTGACTGGATGTGGGGCTCTAGAATTGTGACAACGAAGTGTGACAGTTGCCAATATTTGCTTCAATACTATTTATATAAGAATTCGTTTTACTTATTATGGCACGGGATCGTCGGGGTCCTCCTCTCCTCCTGCAAGCTCAGCTGCAACCCTGTCGAATAACCAAGCAGTTGCAGTTACGTGCACGTGCAACTAGCAAGTAATATTTATTTTACACTGTGAGAAAAATACTCTAAAATTTACGAAAATTTGTGAAATTTATGATTACGATATTGATTTTTAAAGTGGCGAATTATGAAAAGTAAATTTACGACAAATTTTGTAAATTCTGTTTACGATTCTTTTGTCGTCAGAATACATTTTCCGTAATGCAACAAAAGAAGTCATAAAATTACGAATCGAAGAAATAGAAACCATTTAAGAAATTTGTTCGTAAGTTATGGCATTTTCCAGTAAAGTACGAAATTTGTCAAAAAGTTATCTTCGAGAAAATACGACAATTTCAATAAAGTTACGAGAAATGTCGTTAATTTACGAGAAGTGTCGTAAATTTACGAGAAATTTCGTAAGTCTTTGACTGGAGAATTTGTAATTTTTGTGTTGTAAATTTATGACATGCATTCGTGAAACTACGAGTGCTAACTGTAAAATCAACGAGAAAAATTTTAATCTCAAGGCCTTCTTATAGTAGACAATTAAAACATTTGCGTCTTTATCAATTACAAACGTGACTTGTAAAACTTCAACAACTGTCATGGAAAGTATTTACATCTTCGCTTCGTCTCTTACTCTGCTTGGTTATCGCAGTTGCCTCGGCAAGTAGCACAGAAGAAGGTGCAGGGTACACCCACGCTCTCCACCTTCCGGCAGGGACAGCGGGCTCCACATCCGGTTTTGCATTTGCATGTTATTAGTATCTTTCTACATGCTTGCCAGATGATTTCATTTTTCGTCCAAACTCGCTATTCCCCGAAAAAGAACACGATTTCGGCACTTATTTAGCCTATTTAACGTAAACGTACCTTAAATGTAAAGTTAAAGGATGTCCAACCGCTGCCTCCGCCGCTGCCGCCCTCGCCCCTCCCGCCCCTCGCCCTCTGCTAGACATCTCAACAAATAGCGAAGAGCGAGGGAAAAGCAACAATAGCTACTTGGCAGGCCCACACACTCCCCGCCCCCGCCCCGCCCGTTCCCTGCCCGCCCGCCGCCCGCCCCGCCTAGGAGACCAGATCTGCGTTCCGCGGCCGCCGCTGCCTGCGTGTGCCTTATGATTGCCCGCCATTTTCGGCCATTTTGAGCGAAATAAGTTGCGTTTTTTTTATTTGATCGTTTTCCTCATGCTTTAATCTGTAAGAAAAGACACTAAGATTGTCCCATTCGGTTGAACACTCACCTGTCAGGGCCCTTGAACACATTGAACACTCCGAGACCTAAATTCTAACTTTCCTTGCCTCTCGCAGGCGCTAGAACGGTCCAATTTAGCCGTCCCATAGCTCAAATTGTTCGCTTACTCATCAGGAACACAGCCCCGAAGAGAAAACTCAAAAATTCGACCTGGAAGTGGGTCAAAAGGGAGAAAAACGGAAAAAATGCGCGATGTGTGTGGCGGGTTGCCTATCCGGACCTCCCGTAAGGCGCCGTGGGAAATTTGGAGGCTTATAAAATCTTCCCTAAGGGAAATTTTCGATGCCTCTACGGGTCAAATCCTTTATTTTGTCCATAACTACCCCCCTGCCAAGTGGCATTGCTTGACACAAAAGTGCAGTATTCGCCTTATTATAGCACTGTACCCCGTCCACTAAGACTAGCACCTGCTAGCCGCGTCATGCCTTCTCACTCTCACGCTGGAAGCGTCGGGCGAGCACTCAGGCTCAGAACCGTGCCCGCCCAATCGAAAACACTAACCTGAAGTACGTGGAGTACATCCAGAGAACACTCGGAGTGCACGGAGTACACACTAAACCCTTATGCACTTTTTTGTGCATAAGCCTTGCAGGATTTTACACAACCATAGTTATGCACAATTTTTCCTGCATAACTATGCTTATTTCTGTTCCTTATGCACGAATTTGTGCAGAATTATGCACAATGTGTAACATAGTTATGCATAAAATTTTGTGCATAACTATGGTTGTATAAAATTGTGCATAAGGGTTTAGTGTGTACACCGGAGTATGCGACGTACACTTCGAGTACTCGGAGTAAATCCGGAGTACGCAGAGAACATCCGAAGGACGCGGGAGACATCAGGGGTGTGTGGAGAACCCGGAGTACAACTGGAGTATACCCGGAGTGCACTCGGCTTGCCCGCGGAGTTGCCGATAAAGACTTGGAGTACACTGAGTATACTTGGAGTACACTCGGAGTACCCACGGAGTACCCGATATAACTTGAGTACACACTAAACCCTTATGCACTTTTTTGTGCATAAGCCTTGCAGGATTTTACACAACCATAGTTATGCACAATTTTTCCTGCATAACTATGCTTAACTCTGTTCCTTATGCACAAATTCGTGCAGAATTATGCACAACGTGCAACATAGTTATGCATAAAATGTTGTGCATAACTATGGTTGTATAAAATTGTGCATAAGGGTTTAGTGTGTACACTGAGTATTCCCTGAGTACACTGAGTACAACCGGAGTACAGCCGGAGCAACATTTGGATTATTTGGAGTACACTCGGAGTATTCGGAGTACAATAGGAGAACCCGCAGTACTCTCAGAATACCCAGATACACCAAGAGCACGCGGAGTAGTGCCGGAGTTCATGCAGAACACTCAGAGTACCCGGAGTACACCCGGAGCACACTGTAAGGAAAAACTACAGCAAATCCAGTTAATTCTGATGACAGCCTTTACCGTACTTTATTTTACTAGATTTACTGTACTTTCTAACAGGATTCGCTGTACTTCTAGATACAGTGTACGGTAAACGCTGTACACTGCCTCAGAAAGTACAGCATATCTTGTCAGGAAGTACAGTAAATTCAGTAAAATAAACTACAGAAAAGGCTGGCATAAAAATTAACTGGATTTGCTGTAGTTTCTTTCTACAGTGCAGGCAGAGAACACCCGGTGTACACGGAGTATACTAAGAGTACGGTCGGAGTTGTGACGGCGATGCAAGTACAGGAGTCAGGAGGGCGGCAAATGTCAGAATAGCGTAGGGCGTACGCCGCAGTAGAGGGCCGAGGAGCGGAACACAGGCTTGTGCTAGAATGGGTTTTGGGGTATAAAATTGAGAAATTTGACTCAAATAACATCAATTTCATGTTTATAATAAACCACGTTATTTAGCCTAACGTTAAATGCTGCTAAGCATGAATAACCGTTAATGTTTCCAAAAAACGTATTTGTTATCTACGATAACGTTATGGGCAATAACCGATAAATGTCGAGATTTACTATTCGTTACTATGCAATAACGTTAATTACTCTGTACGTGTTACTGGTTAAAGTTAGTAACTGTAACAAAGAACGTAACCGTAATACCTTAAAAATCGTTATGTTATCCTGCCCTGGTCACGTGCGAATTTCAGTGGTGTCATCTCTTTCTTGAGCGTTTCACTGAAGCAGAGCTTTGTTTGAACGCAGACTTTAGAGGTTTCTCTTTCGCTCCGTGTTGGCTCGACTCCGCCTAGCCCCACCACGAAAAACTATCCCCTTCTCCAGGTGATTTCAGCTGACAAGTCGAGCATTACCATAGCAACTGAAATTTCAATTCAAATTTACAGAAAATCTGTAGTTTAAATTTCTATTAAACTTTCAGAGTGAGTATACAAGTTTACATACTATAACTGTAGGTAATATTATAAAAATCGTTGGAGCGGACTTTTTCCTCCCGTAAGGGGCCATATAAAACAATTGACAGACGTTTCAAAGCGATTTTAGAAGGCAACTCCGTTGCCTAATAAGTAGTAATTATAATATCCAAATCCAACCCCATACTGTAAAACCAACAGTCAACTTAGTACACGATTCGTACTGTGTACTTCAGAGCACGCATTAGGGATTGCACGGCTACCATGGTATGCACTAGGAAGTGTATGCCTGTCATTGCTGTTATGGTTTGCACTTGGAAGTGCATGACTGCTATGGGAAAATGCTATGGTAAATCCAACTGATACCATATGGCAGGCATGCACTTCCTAGTGCATACCTTGACAGACATTCATTTCTTAATGCGTGATTTGAAGTACACATTCGGAACAGTGTACTAAGTTGACTGTTGGGTTTGTTCAGTACATTTATGTGTATATTTTTCTTAATTTGAAATTTGACTATTTCAAAACTGTGCCAAATTCTTGGTACTTCTTTGAATGAAAACTGTGCTGTACATTATTTGACATATATTTCGTACTACTGTGTGCATTTCAATTTTTACTGTAAATATTTGTGTTGAAGCACACACATCTGGTCTATATTGATTTTTATTAATTTTTTGGCAGCTTATACGTTGTTCATCTATCATGCCCGCTCAGAGCAAAGAGCGCTTGCGATATAGGCAACCCACCGCACTCGAGTGCCTCAGTTCTGGTGGGCCTGCTCTCGGGCCGGCTGGGGGCGGGCAAGGCATCACGCGCCTCAGTTCCAGCGCCTCAGAAGGGGCGCGGCGGCGCGGCTGGTAGCTCATTGACCGGCCCCCGGCCCGCAGATATATGAAACTCAGGTAGCGCCTCAGTTCGAGTCGTCCCCTCATGTGAACTAACGTATGCACCATTTTGTTGTGCAAATAACGCCCTTTGTTTTGTTGCGAACCGAAAATTCACTCCCGCAGTTCGTTTGTAGATGTCACAACAGAAAAGCAATGGTAAGGGCAAAATCAAGAATTTTCGTTTGCTGCCACACCAAAACAAACAAAACAAAACAAAAAACTAAATCCGTGCACAGACAAGATTCAACCACCGGGCTTCACAGCCTTCAGTGATATGTGAAAATGTCTTAACGTATTTCAGGTTTATATTCTCAGTCCCCTCTTTCTTTTCCCTCTTCTCAGGGGCGTGCCCGTATTGCTGCTCTTACTTCAACCAGAAGTCAGCGCACAAAGACAACGCGCCAGCATTGACAATTTGCAGTATCTTTTCGATCGGCCCGCAGAGCCGATTTTCACAGTGAAGGAGGGCGACAAGAGTAGAAAACAGGTAGCACTAGACCTGCCCGATGAGTATTTGGTAAGTCGAGACACGCAGTCGGTCGCCAGAGGCGTTTTTGCAGAGCTCTGGTGCAGAACTTCTAATTTCTCTCTTGTCTTTGAGCAGACAGATCGACAGAAGGAACTTGGCACGGAAGTCATCAGTCGCTTTGGGGAAAAGGCTGAGCGCATTCCTGTCCAGAGAATCAACTTACCCGACTTAAGATTTGCCGCTCGGATCGGCAAACGGGCCCCATTCTCCCTATTCTTGCCCGAACATCGGCAGATTGCAGGAAAACTAATACAGGTGTTTTTAGGTAAGAACTGTGTCTTTAGAATCAACCTGAGTTTGAAATGACAAACAAAAATGAAAAAAAGAAAAAAAAAAACAGCAAAAAAACAGGACAATATTTCCTCAGATTTAAGTTTACTATTACCGCAAATGACCGTAATTTTTCTTTGAATTTCTTTTTCTCTTTTGAACTCCAATTCCTCACACTTTTCATGCAAGCATTGGAGGAATCTGATGATTTTCAAACTTAAGCCAGCTTTAAAGGTTGGATTATGGTGTGTAAACTGCAATCCTGACAATGATGGTTTCACCTTTGAGACGGAACAATATTTTGTATAGGAACTGTAGTAAAGAGTGTTTGTGCTCAACTAGACAAAAATAACATCATTTTCCACCATTGGACAAGTGAGCGCAAACAGAAAACAAGGCGGATAACAAGTAAAGTTTAATTCGTTTCAGTGACTGTGAGGCAGGCATGCATGCAGTGTGGGACGCCCATACTGTGTAGGGCGCTCTGGCACCTTGCCTACCTTCCTTACCTTATTTACTTTACAGACGCCGGACCAGATTGTACGTCCCTGAGTAGCTGCCTTCATTGAATTTTGCACTTACAATTGTATTTGTTAAAAAATAAACATCGTCTAGTCTAGGCATTATGATCCATTTTAGCCCAAATGAGCAGATTAACCCTGTAGAAAAGAGACTGATTTATATGTGTTCTGATATGACCTGGTAGACACATGCCCGCCAAAATATATCATATCACCATGAAAACGCGTCCTTTTCATTTTGTTTTAGGGATGCGAAACTTAGAGGACTTTTGGTCATGTGCGTCATTTGCCCGGAACCACTTCAACCCATATCTCTTTAACTACGCATACAGCGTTGCCTTGCTCCATCGTGACGACACGAAAGAGGCGCACTTGCCACCTCTCAGTGAACTTTTCCCCGATAAGTACGTCGACGGATCTGTTTTCACAGAGGCTAGGGAGGAAGCGAACACGGCAATCGACCCGCAGCAAAGGGTGAGTTGGATTAGGTCTGTCCCACATTCTCATATTCTCAGAAAAGTTATAAAATTACTAGTATTAAAATTAGAACATTGCAATATTGAATTTCATTGAACCAATATTCTGTATAAATCGATGTTCAATATTGTACTCAAAATTCAATGTTGAGGATTTCCACCAATATTGAACGTTAATCTCAAAACTCAACACTAAAAGCCTTCCCTTCCCTTTTTAAGAGGGCGGTAAACGTTTGCCCGGAGAGCCGCGCGGCGCGGAGCCGTCTCCGCGCGTCCTGCCGCTACCACTTCAACTCGTCGCCACGGCCAAACGGTTCAAGGTATCGATGCAAAATTTGGCGGGCGAGCCCAGGGGGTTTCTACCTACGTGTCGATATGTCCAAATATTTTTTTGGAGTTTTTGTTTAGGCCCTGGAGAGCACGAAGTTCAGTCGACAAGAACTTTATACAAACGTGGAAATTAGAAAAAAAGAACTCCACGACACAATGTAGATGCGTCCTTCCGCTTCCTGTTGATATGCTCCTCACACCTGTGCGTATTGAGGTGTGGCCTGTGACGTCTCGCTAGTAGACGTCTGCAAGGGCGTTTTGGAGATGCTGTGAACTGTCGAAGATAGGCCTGTGCGAGCGAACTATACCCCCACCTCAGGCTCCCTAGCAGATAGGCATGTGGCTTTATTTCGCAGCCTGCTGCAGGGTGTCGGAAAAGGGTGGTGGACCATCTGTGGCAGAGAGGGGAGGGAGGGGGTGGGGGTGATGAAGAAGGTGGAGTGGAGGAGGCGGGGGCGTGGGGGAGGGAAGAAGGCCGAGGGATCAAACCACCTCTGGCGGGGCGGCCGGGCCGGCCAGGAGAAACACATCAGCGGGTAGAGGAAGGATGTATCTACAATGTGTTGTGGAGTGTTTTTTTTTCGAATTTCCGCATTGAAAACAATTTCTTGTAGACTGAAAATAGTGCTCTACAGGGCCTATACAAAAAAAATCCCATTTAATTTTTTTGACTTATCGGTACGTAGGTACAACTCTCCTGAGCTCACATGCCAAATTTGGAATCGATAACTTAAACCGTTTGGCCGTGTGGACGAGTTGAAGTGGTAGCGACGACGCGTGTTTGACGCTGCGGTGAGGTGAGGGCTCCGCGAGGCTCTCCGAGCAAACGTTTGCCGCCCTTTTAAGGATGTTAAAATAGCTCATATGCATAACAGCATTAAGCGGACCATCTGAGCAGCTCATCGGAGAAATGCTAAAATTTTTAATTTGAATTTATTCAGTAGTGAGATTGACAACTAATATTTAGAACTATAAACATTTTTGAAACATTACATCCGTTAGAATATTATACACGCTGCCTTAAAAATAAACACGTTTTGAAATATTGTTTTCATCAATATATTAAAAGTCAATTTTTTTCAAATCACTCATGTTCACTCTCAGTTATGAGTATTGGGCATATCTTCAACATTTGTTTTATTGGGTATATTGATATTGGAATAGACTTCGGTGGAGTTCAGTGTAAGCCACAGTGCACCTTGTAGCTCTGTAGCGTATGCTCAGCAGCTCACCTTGAGGTTTGGACCCTTTAAACTTGTAATTTATTGTAATTAACGTTCGGTAGTGCGAAGTAAGAAAACAAAAAATGTGGAGTGCCAAATGATTGTTGACTAAGGACTTTACAAACTCGTGTTTTCACTTTGAACATTAAAATGCACAGGTTCCAATTGTGATCCCGAAGGATTACTCAGCTTCAGACCTGGAAGAGGAGCACAAGGTGGCATACTGGAGAGAGGACATCGGCCTAAACCTGCACCACTGGCACTGGCATCTTGTGTACCCCTTTGAGGGACCACGGGAGATTGTCGACAAGGACAGACGCGGGGAATTATTTTTTTATGCGCACCAGCAAATAATTGCCAGGTGAGCCATATAATGCTTCGAAATTTTGCACACTTTTAGATTTTTAAACTAAATAGTTTTCGTCAAATTTAAACACTTCATAAATATTCCATGAAAAAAAGAAGAGAAAAAAAGAGGCCCTTTGCAACTTACACGGGATCTTGAACCTGCGTGTTTTACTTATAACAAGAATTGTTGTTCTGGTAGTACGAGGAAAAGTTTTTGTTGAACAAACAATATGGAAGTTTGTAGCTGCACAGACGCGTGTCCAGGCCTGACCCGAAGGTGGGGTCCAGATGGGAGTGGCTCACAAGCGCTGCAGATCACAAGCGTTGCGGGCCACAAGCGCTGCGCGTCACAAGCGCTCTGCCGACGGCCAAGGCGGGTTCCTGTACCTTTTGTTGTTATATCAGCTGTTGTAGTCAATAGCCGCGTCTATTTGTTGTCCTAATTAACTCAAAGAGAAAATCATCATAATGATTTATATAGGTTTCAGTACTCTGCAAACTCAAGTGTGAGACAGTATCACACTTTTTACTGCAGTACCACTGTGTCTCACACTTTCAAAAACTATTTTCTGTCGTTGAATAGCAATCACGTTATGGAGAACAGCATCAGCTTTGGTTGAAAATCCCGGTTAAAACGAGCTACCATGTGATGGGGTTTGGAACAACAATACATTAAATAATCGTAAATTTATGGTTTCGTAAATTTATAGGAACGTTGTTGTTTGCGATCAGAACCCCATCACATGGTAGCTCGTTTTAACCGGGATTTTCAACCAAAGCTGATGCTGTTCTCCAAAACGTGATTGCTATTCAACGACAGAAAATAGTTTTTGAAAGTGTGATACACAGTGGTACTGCAGTAAAAAGTGTGATACTGTCTCACACTTCAGTTTGCAGAGTGAACGCAAGCTGAACGCAAGCTGAACGCGAGCTGAACGCGAGCTGAACGCGAGCTGAACGCGAGCTGAACGCGAGCTGAACGCGAGCTGAACGCGAGCTGAACGCGAGCTGAACGCGAGCTGAACGCGAGCTGAACGCGAGTTAAACGCGAGTTGGGCTCGGGCAAGTGTACAAGTGTACAAGTGTACAAAGAGTTGGCGAGTGAGGGCCCCTCGGCCTCGGAGGGAGGGGGAGAGGGGGAGAGAGAGAGAGAGAGAGAGAGAGAGAGAGAGAGAGAGAGAGAGAGAGAGAGAGAGAGAGAGAGAGAGAGAGTGAGAGAGAGAGAGAGAGAGGAGACTCCCAACGAAGCACTTTATTTCTCATACGCACTCAGATCAATAGATCTTTCTCGCCCGAGACCCCGTCAATAGTCGGCTACGCCTAACGCTTGGATTCTCGCTGTAGCGCTTGTGACCCGTAGCGCTAGCGAGCCGTAGCCCTAGCGAGCTGTAGTAGCGCTTGTGAGCTGTAGCGCTTCCGACCCGTAGAGAAAGCGAGCTGTAGCGCTCGTGACCCGTAGCGCTTGTGATCTGTAGCGCTTAGGTCCAGATCGCGGCTGTGTGTGTATGTGGGATGTGCGTGTGTGTGTGCGTGAAGGGTAGCCACAAATCGATGGGTCCTATCTACGTTGTCCTTTGTCTGCGCGACAACCTAGTGTTGTCCGATGTCTGCACGACATTCTAACGTTGTGCTATCCCAGCGACGCTTCAACGTTGTCCGATCTCCTTTTCGGTCAGAGCGTGCATCGGTTTACTAAAAGCTCATTTCGGAAGGCAAATCTTGATCAAATTTGACGTGCTTTGGTAGCTTTTGATTTATCAGAGACCAAGGAGTAAAGATATCAGTTTATATTTTACAATACTTTAAGTACCGCGACGTGGTATGATATTAAACTTCATGTTTACACCGCGGACCGAAAAGGATATTGGACAACGTTGAAGCGTCGCTGGGAGATCGGACAACGTTATTAGGACCCGTCAAAATTTTCATTTTTTATTTTCTCTGATTTCCATTCCCCCACGCCTTTCTTAAAAACATAAAATTCTGCTAATCGATTCGCTTCATGAAACGCGAGAGAGGCGAGCGGAAATTTGGTTTAACAAAGTAGCAAAAACTGCACACTAAACCCTTATGCACAATTTTATACAACCATAGTTATGCACAAAATTGTATGCATAACTATGTTACACATTGTGCATAATTCTGCACAAATTTGTGCATAAGGAACAAAGTTAAGCATAGTTATGCAGGAAAAATTGTGCATAACTATGGTTGTGTAAAATCCTGCAAGGCTTATGCACAAAAAAGTGCATAAGGGTTTAGTGAGTGACTGTTTTTCGATAAGCTTTTGACTTTTGTCACCCCAATCGCTGTGTTTTCGTTAACATTCCCAAAGAGGAATTTTAGTGGAAGGAACGCGGATTCTACGTGGACTTGTGACGTGGTGTCCACGACGAGTATCCACATTCTAGCCACGTGGATTTGAATCCTTTTTCCTCGAAGTTTCAACGTGGAAGTTGCGTGGATTCAACGTTCTGTCAACGAAAAAATATTTTTTTTGCACCTTGTGTGGAATGGAACCTGGAACCTTGGAGATAGAAGTCTCGTACCTTACTCATTACCCTACCGCAAGACGGTTGACGGAGCAACGTCAGCTACCGATCCCATTCCAAAGCTCAACTCAGTCGGCTTATAGACTACTCTCTTTAAGTGCGTTGTGCGTTCCACGTCAATAAAAATAACCCGATTATTTGAAGGTTTAATTTGTCAATGACATTCTTCAAGAACAGAAGCACAAATTCTAACTCTATTTTTAATGTTTAACGCTAAACTCACGAGGCAGAAACGTGGAAACCATCACGTGGATTCCACGTAATCACCACTGCGTGAAATGAGACGCCCAAAACCAGAACAAAACCCTAGTAACACAAATGTATCGGGCGGCTCTCGCCTGACTACCGCCGGGCGACTAACATTTAACGCGGCGTTAACGCCGGCGATGATCTGACGTTGTACGAAATGGCACTAATGGCGTTACCGCCACGGGCTCGCCTTACTTCAGCGCGGATTCAACGCCAAACATTATCGCTACAGTAACGCCATACGTCATTGATACTGTAACGCCGGGCGGTATCGCGGCGACATGCGAAGTGGCACTGTCGGCAACAGTGAGGCGACAAGCAAAGGACCTGGACAACTGTTGTGACATTGTCGACCGGGCGGCTGTTGTTCAGGCGTTAGCGGGACGAGAATAAGGCGTCAACCGTTAGGCAACAGACTAAAACCGAAAAAAAATTGAAAAGATGAAGGATTAGAACCCGGACAACTCGTGGTACATCTCCACGCCCTTGCCGCCTGAGCTAAGCGCTTCTCATGGGAAGAACGGTGTTCGGTACGGTTCCTAATCTAACTCGGGACAGAGAGTCACTCGTTGTCGCGGCCGGTTTAACGCCCCACGATCGCCGCGCTGCAGCGCACGGCAGCTCACCACTTCCACTTTGCCAACCAGTGAGAGCCAGAAATATTCTAAGTCCCAAAGTTTCTCGGCCCGATCCACCTCTACTCCGTCGTGTGGTTAACGCCCCGGCAATTGCCGCCCGGGCGACATTGTGGCGTCGAAACCAGCTAGCGATCGCCAAATTGCATGTCGGCGATCTCGGTGCAGTGATCAGGTGTGGAGACGGAGGTCTCACGCGGTTGACCAAAAGATATCAGCGGGGCGCGTGGCGCCAGCCCAATCGCGCCGCATCAACGGAGCGGCGAGGCCTGCCCTGCGTACAACGCACCGTTCACCCCCTGCTCCCGCGCTTTCAGGAGTTGCCCGAACACTACAGCAGCGATGTTCGCAGGCAAGAAGCTTTCGGGCGCGTTGATACGTAAACGCAACGAAATCGCCGCGCTGCAGTTCTTAAGAGAATCGGGGAAGCAATAACGAGAAGTCAACAAGCGGCGGTGCTGAAAAATCGATACACGACATTTGTCGCCAAATTCACCCTGCGTTGACGTATGCGCGACAATCGCCTGGGCGTCAACGCGGGGTTGACAAGTGGCGTGAATCTTACGGCTGACGAAACTCTTAACCGACCAACACCCGCCTCGCTCCCGCCTCAGCGAGACCCGCTTTAGCATTGCCGAGGCATTAACTCGAATCGGGAACGAACAGCTCACTGAGGAACAGTATTGAAACGTTCTCGCCGCATCAACCGCGAATCGGGAACCGCCACGGCGTTAGAGTGGCGTCGGATGCGTTCTTGTGAACGCCCGACATTTAACTGGGCATTAACGTTCCATTGACGACACCTGATAGTTGCTAAGGCATGAGTCGGGCAAGAGTCAGGCGGTCGACGCGCGGGCGACTATTGGGCTCCCGAGCGGCGAGAAGGAGGCGAGTCTCGCTCGACGGTTCAGTGTTACTAGGGAATGCATCTGTTTGCGAAAATGGCAAAGTATGTCTAAGTACAGCATTGAAGACCTGCCTTGCATCCTCTGCCTGCGTTCTGTATGTTTGCTGCACAGTAGGGGAAAAATCGTGGAATCCACGTGATATCTATATGAACTCAAGTTCAAAAGTAACAAATATAACAAAATGCTAAATTAGTTTCATATCTGAGTAAAATATGTTATCGGTAGCCTTTCAAAAGCAATAAAGAGAGGAAAAGTCCAGGAGGACAATAAGTTGAAATAACGTGGATATTCGACCTCCACGAGATATCCACGAATGCACGTAGAATCAACGTTGAATCCACGTACTGCTCCTCTTTGGGATTAGGCAATGTCATGGGCACAGTAAAACCTGCATTTATTTCCTGAGTTTTTCAAAATTTTCTATGATTTTATTTTCCACATCGCTTACAAGTTCCCAGAGTCTTTCAGGTTTTAAAGGTTTTCCAGAGTTGTGGCAACCCTTGCGTAGAGTCCTAGACTGTGTAGAGAAACGCGAGGTGTGTAGCACTGGTCCACTATCTTAATACGAACCCCACTCCTCCTCCTCTGAATACGACCGTTCGCGTTCGGATGCAGGTTCGGCCTCGGCTTGGCTCAGAAGAGGGCTAGCCGCCGGGCGCGACTTAGGCCGTCTTCGGGACGCCATCCTGATACGAAGTATGAGAAGGTCATCGGTACTCTTTGTAGATGTATGAGAAGTTCTACGCTACATTTCACAACCTCGCGTTTCTCTACACAGTCTAGGACTCTACCCTTATGTAGTGTGCAGTGTACGCCCGCGCCGCGCCCCCACCCTAGCTCTGGCTCAGAGCCACAGCACGCGCGTAGGCCAGACGGCAGGTCTATCGCAAATGTAGCTGTGGCGCTGTAATCGTCAAAGAAAAGAAGCTCCTAGCTACGTTAGGTCACTCGAGCATGCTTTTATTTTCAGTGAGGAAATGCTGATCGCAGTTTTCGATTGTAAGCAAGACCAAAGCTTGAGCTGAGATACGAAGTACGACGTCGACGCCCTTCGTACTGTGGCTTTGCCCGAGGGGGGAGGGGGGTGTCGCGACGCCCCCATCCCCCCTCATGGAGCCAGCCATGTAGCTACAGATTATATAAATAGGGCATCGTGATCGTAATACAAAACCATGTGCTCTACATCGGTTGTCCGACCCTCACCCCTTTTTAGGCCCCCATTAGGGGTGCCTATTGCTCACGCCCGTGAGGTTTTTTTTATTTATTTTCATTCTTGACGATGGCCCCTTATGGCCGCGGCCAATCGTGCCGAGCCGATTCGTACACAATTACAATGAAAAATACTACGAAAAATTATGAATTTTTTGAGAAGTCTGATGTCAAGGTGTCTGTTCAGTTTTGCATGAAATTAGTTTGCATCCTCAGTTTTTATGGTAATTGCGAGCCAAGCACCCTGTGCCGAGCCAAAATGGACACCCTCCAAAAGGCTCTGCCCAATAGAAGTGTTTCGCGCGAAAATCCAGCCAATAAAAACGTCCGCCTGTTGCTTGGTACCTCGATATCCAAAAGTGTCAACGCAAGGAGTGGTCACGTCAGAATCGTTGCAGATTCACGCCATGTAAAAGGGTTCACCACCAGGAGACTTTCAAACGTGACCACTAGCTGGCCGCCGCGGCTCCTGATTGTTGGCTGGGACTGTAATTTCGCCTTGGGCGGGGCTTGTGACAATACCGCCAACCTTAGAGTGAGTCCTCAGCTTATGTTTTCAGTAAAAGATACAAAAAAGTCTACCCTTGTGTACCGTGTTCATGCGTGGAGGCTTCGATAGTTGTTTGCTAAAGGCCTGCAACATCATTTTACGTCGTTACTAAATCTGAAACTAGCAAAATATATTTTGAGTTGGTTTGAGTGGACACCAAGGCGGCGTTGTTTACAGCTGGTCCGCTCCGCGACATGTTTGAGTTGGGAATGTGAGGCGGATAAAATTCACGATTTGGGCTCTCACAGAGAGGTTTGACCTAATATTTTTGATTTCTATTTGATTTAATGGTAAGTGTAAGGCAAATGTGAAACTAGAACCCTTTAATTCTTGCCTGGTGGTTCGATTTAGTGGTTTCCAGGGCGCGTTGTTTATAGCTGGTCCGCTTGTCGTCATGTTTGTGTTGGAAATGTGAGGCAGATAAAATTCACGATTTGGGTTCTCACAGTGAGTTCTGGCCCAATATTTTTAATTTCTATCTCCTTTTCTGGTAAGTGTGGGGCAAATGTGAAACAAGAACCCTTTACTTCTTGGTTGGTGGTTCGATTTAGTGGGTGTCAAGGCGCGTTGTTGACAGCAGGCCCGCTGGGCGACATTATGTGTGCCAGAGGTCTGGCGAATAAAATTCATGATTTGGCTCTCACCTATAGTTCTGGTTTTATATTTCTTAATTGTTTTTTAATTTGAGGTAGGTGTTCAAACCAAGGGGGCCGTTTAACGCGTTAGCGTTAGAATTTTTTTATTCTTATCTTTTTTTAATCCGACCTTGAGTTTTTTCCTCGCTCGTCAAACACTTGCAGTTTTTGTTTGTTTGTTTGTTTGTTTGTTTGTTTTTTTGTTTGTTTGTTTGTTTGTTAGTTAGTTTGTTTGTTTGTTTGTTTGTTTGTTTTGTTTTGTTTCTGTCTGACCTTATGTCGTCCGACGTGCCACTCTGCCTGTTATTGTTTTTTTTTCTTTTTTTTTTTCCGTCTGACCTCGTTTTGTCCAATCTCAATGTACCGTTGAGTGGACGATCTCTCCGGTGCGAAGTCCGAGAGGGCTGTTTTGACTCGGCCGCCGGAGTAGCCTTGGGCAAGGGGTCGTCAACTCTGATATTCCTCCGTACACGAAACTGATATTACCCCGATATTACTTCAATATTACCGATATTACCTTCATATTATATCAATATTACCCATATTTGTGCCAATATTACATCAATATTACCTCAATATTACCCATATTACCCACAATATTACAATATTACCCTAATATTACTCTGATATTGCTGATAATACCAATATTCCTCCGTACACGGCTAAAGGCAGTTGACGACCCCTCGTCCTTGGGCGCACTAAATTTCTTGATGACTCTACTCAAGACAGCCTTGTGCGGAAAACAAATTCTACACAAACGCTTTGAACGTCCCCCTAGGTTTTAACTTTTATTTGAAAATGAGAAAGACTTTAATAATATTCAGTAATAACGCCGAGGGGTGCTTAACTTCGAAAATCCGTGTACACCTCCTCAAGCAGTCCGTTTCTAATCTGCTCCAATCTTCCCAATTCCTTCCAATCCCTTTGAATCCTTGGCTCAACTCGAACTGCGGCGCTACCTGGCTGCCGTTACGTTAGGTTAGGTGAGTTGCTTATTTTCAGGGGTTTTGTGGGACAAATTGCCTACGTAGGCTAGGTTAGGTTAGGTTAGGTCGATGGGGTCGATGTGGGCAGTAGGGTGTGTCGATATACACGACTTGTCGAGTTCGACTTTTGGATAGCACTTAAAAGTTTCGTTTTTTAATGCTGATTCCAGATCTGACCTCGTTTTTACGATCAGACGACTCCTTCATGACCCTACCGGGCGTTTTATGCGAAAAAGCGGAGTTTTTGTACTTATTAAGACTTTTAGGCCCCCAACACCAGATCGAACCGTCGGGGTGGCTATCGCATGGTCGAGTAGTCACCTCCGGTAGTAGAGACAGCCTTTGCAGCTCGGCCGAGCCACCGGACACCTTGTATGTGTGTCCGAGACCTCAATTTACATGATTTTTTAACGAAAAATTCGCGTTTTTATGATAATTTTTTTGCTTTCCTCGGTGTTTTTGACGACCCAGCCGGTCTGCATCTTGACCAATGGTGGTAAAAAGGAGTACAGGGGTAGGAAGAACACAACCCAGCCCCCAGCCCCGGGCTGGGTAGCGCAGGGGGAGGGGGAAAGGGGTGGGGAGAATCCCCTAAAATCGGTCCAAATTAGCTGCACTTGCCGTGCGCCTCAGAAAAACTGTAAGGACGTGCAGGTCTTAGCTCAGCAAGTGTTTTTACCACTAGCCTACCCGCAGGACTCACCACGGGGAGGTGCCTTCACATCGAGTCCCGCCCGCCCGCCCACCCGGGCTTTGGTATTACCTAGCGCAGCGGTTTGAACGCCGCCTTGCTGGTGAACTTCGGCATTTCTTTTCGAGCTGAGACTCTCGTTCTGATCAGGGGCGTAGGAAGTTTCCAGCGGTGGGGTGTGCTCTGACGGGCTGACGCCCCCGCTCCCACCCCCTTTCCCACTCATCCCTCCTTTTTTCCCCACAGGTAGCTGGGCTAGGCAATTTGCACACCGCGATGAACGGTTATTGGAATGACCTCAGAAAATACACGCACATCTGATCCAAATTATGCTGCAAATTACTTGATTCAATCGGATTTTTAGTAAATTATTGTGAATTATCTCGATTTGTTTCAAATTATTGGAAATTAACTTAATGCGAAATAATCACAACTTTTTCAGTTTTTTTTTTTTAAATTCTTTTCAGACACAAATTTTTCTCTAAAGTTGAAATGGTGGTGTGAAAACATAGATTATTGTGATAATTTGGCATTAATTCAAGTTTCAAATTGCTTCCTGGCCTAGCCCAGCTACCTGTGGGGAAAAAAGGAGGGATGAGTGGGAAAGGGGGTGGGAGCGGGGGCGTCAGCCCGTCAGAGCACACCCCACCGCTGGAAACTTCCTACGCCCCTGATCAGAACGAGAGTCTCAGCTCGAAAAGAAATGCCGAAGTTCACCAGCAAGGCGGCGTTCAAACCGCTGCGCTAGGTAATACCAACCCGTTTGAAAATATTTTACCCCGAGAAGTTGCCGTAACTTGTCCGAATTAGCCCCGGACGCCACGGGCAGCCCCAAAAAGAGTCCGAACTCATCCCGGGGTGTCCCATTTTCCTTCCGTCGCGTCCCCGGGGCTGCCCGTTTTCACCCCGGACGCGGGTATGGGTATCCCCGAGATTCGTCCGAGAGCCTGACGTCCAACGGGGAACACCGAATTCACCCCGGACTCGGGTATGGGGATGCCCTAGATTCGTCCGCGAGCCGCTGCCTCGACCAGGATTCGGCAGAGTATTTCCCTTCCAGGAATTGCATCGGCTGACGCGCAGGACGGAGGGGAGACTGGGGATAATCCGGAAGCCTGCACCCACCGGGGCCAGGAGTCACCGGCTACCTGGTGCTCGAGCTCGACTCTGCCCTCCACTTCGCTTCGCTCTCTCGCCAGTCTGCTGGTGACAGCCGTGGTGCGCGGACGTACGAAAGATGTGCTCAGCAGTATCAGCAGGAGGCCACAGGACCACGATTACTTAGCAGCAGCAACTGGGAGGACGCGAAAATGGCCCTGCACTATTAAGCCAAGTGTGCAACAGCTCAACATTTGTAAGTGTGCAGCTTCCAGTCTAATACGTGCAAGTATGCGCAACTCGGCAGTTGTGCACGGTAATAATAGTTTCTTATATTTCAAGATCTGTCTTAGAGGTCCATTGGTATTTTCCATAAGATCCAAGAAAGATCTTGAAATACAAGGAAGGAACTATTTTTACCGTGTGCACCTGCCAGAGTTCAACAGGGGAAGTGTTGCACGGGGCAGTTGTACGTACACTTACAAGTGCACAACGTTCGAGTTGAACACTTGCATGTGTCGGACTGGAAGTTGTACACATGCAGTAAGTGTTGAGCGCAGTTGCACACTTGGTTTAACCGTAGGGCTGGTATTATGTACAGGGTACCATCGGATTTATTAAAATAAAGAACACTCAGAACAGGAAAACTTGTAGCACCCTAGAAGCAGTAGAGGAGTAAAGGGGGGGGGGTAAAGCATCGCCTGCGGGCTTGCCGACCAGCCGGGCTACCCCGTAAACATTCCGAACGTGGCTCCGGGGTACCCCGAAAACAGTCCGAACACGCCTCCGGGGTACCCCGAAAACAGTCCGAGGGCGCCTCCGGGGACACCCAGAAACTTGCGGTTTTTGTCACTTTCTGGGTGTGATTCCGGGCTGCCCGCCAGGCATCGGGGTTACCCGAAAAGTGCCCCCGTCCGGGCTGTTTCTGGGGGTGATCATTTTTAAACGGGAGAGCCCGGGTGGGCGGGCGGGCGGGACTCGATGTGAAGGCACCTCCCCGTGGTGAGTCCTGCGGGTAGGCTAGTGGTAAAAACACTTGCTGAGCTAAGACCTGCACGTCCTTACAGTTTTTCTGAGGCGCACGGCAAGTGCAGCTAATTTGGACCGATTTTAGGGGATTCTCCCCACCCCTTTCCCCCTCCCCCTGCGCTACCCAGCCCGGGGCTGGGGGCTGGGTTGTGTTCTTCTTACTCCTGTACTCCTTTTTACCACCATTGGTCAAGATGCAGACCGGCTGGGTCGTCAAAAACACCGAGGAAAGCAAAAAAATTATCATAAAAACGCGAATTTTTCGTTAAAAAATCATGTAAATTGAGGTCTCGGACACACATACAAGGTGTCCGGTGGCTCGGCCGAGCTGCAAAGGCTGTCTCTACTACCGGAGGTGACTACTCGACCATGCGATAGCCACCCCGACGGTTCGATCTGGTGTTGGGGGCCTAAAAGTCTTAATAAGTACAAAAACTCCGCTTTTTCGCATAAAACGCCCGGTAGGGTCATTAAGGAGTCGTCTGATCGTAAAAACGAGGTCAGATCTGGAATCAGCATTAACAAGTAACAAGCAGGCCCGCCCTTCCGCGAAACGTCGTTGCCAGCTCCGCTTTGCTACGCTGGCAACTCCGTTCGGCAGGGGGCGTGCCTGCTTGGCCTGCCGGCGGCGTTCAGTCGGGCCTTCGGCCCGACCCCTAAGTCACACAGATCGTCCTCTTAGCTTGTAAATGATCGGGCCTGCGGCCCGTAAAGGCATTCTCTTGGGAAAGAGGCAGTTTGTAACGGTGAATCACCGAAACTACAGCCCTCCCTTCTGCTTTGAAAACGTGCCGATAGTGATTAAACGGTCAGTTATTCGGCAAAAAAGAGGAGTCGGAAATCTCGAAAAATGTCGAAATACGTGAGTTCGGCCTCAGATGGAACGGTCGAACTCGGACTTTATTTGGCAGCAGTTGGCAACTCTGAATTACGCTCGTCGAAACGATTTTAACGATACAGGCGTCGAGGGGTAAAAATTGTCGAAATATGTCAAAAATTGTCGAAATATGTAAAATTACGTCAAAAATGTCGAAAAATCTCGAAATTTCTTAAAAATGTTGAGATGTGTCGAAAAATATGGAAAATGTCGAAAAACATCGAAAAACAACGAAAAACATCGAAAAATGAGAGATAATGTCGAAAAATGTTGAAGAATATCAAAAATTGTCGAAAATCGTTAATAATGTCGAAAAATATCAAAAATTGTTGAAAATTATCGAAAATGTCGAAAAATATCAAAAAATATCGTAAATGTCGAACAATATCAAAAAATATCGAAAAACAACGAAAAATGTCGAAAGTGTCGAAAAATATCGGAAAATATCGAAATGTTTGAGTTTTGACAAATGGCAACACTGGAAATTGAACAAGCAGGCCCGCCCTTCCGCCAAACGTCGTTGCCAGCTCCGCTTCGCTACGCTGGCAACTCCGTTCGGCAGGGGGCGTGCCTGCTTGGCCTGCCGGCGGCGTTCGGTCGGGCCTTCGGCCCGACCCCTAAGTCACACAGAACGTGCTCTTAGCTTGTAAATGATCGGGCCTGCGGCCCGTAAAGGCATTCTCTTCGGAGAGAGGCAGTTTGTAACGGTGAACCACTGAAACTACAGCCCTCCCTTCTGCTTTGAAAACGTGCCGATAGTGACTAAACGGTCAGTTATTTGGCAAAAAGGGGGAGTCGGAAATCTCGAAAAATGTCGAAATACGTGAGTTCGGCCTCAGATGGAACGGTCGAACTCGGACTTTAATTGGCAGCAGTTGGGAACACTGAATTACGCTCGTCGAAACGATTTTAACGGCATAGGTGTCGAGGGGTGTCAAAAATTTCAAAAACTGTCGAAATATGTCGAAAATTGTCGAAATATGTAGAAATACGTCAAAAATGTCGAAAACTCGAAATATCTTAAAAATGTTGAGATAAATCGACAACTATGGAAAATGTCGAAAAACATCGAAAAACATCGAAAAATGAGGGATAATGTCGAAAAATGTCGAAGAATATCAAAAATTGTCGAAAATGTTTACAAATATCGAAATATGTCGGAATATGTCATCAATGTCGAAAAATATCGAAAAACATCGAAAATTATCAATAATGTCAAAAAATATCAAAAACTATCGAAAATTATGGAAAAATATCGAAAAATATCGAAAATTATCGAAAATGTCGAAAAATATCGAAAATTATCGAAAATTATTGAGAATGTCGAAAAATATCGAAAAATATCGCAACAATATCGAAAAATATCGAAAATTAACGAAAAATGTCGAAAATATCGAAAAATATCGGAAAATATCGAGAAATGTCGAAAACGTCGAAAATAATCGAAATGTTTGAGTTTTGACGATTGGCAACACGGGAAATTGAAAAACGGTTGGCACCACTGTATTGCGCTCGAAAAGACGGTTCTAGAGAGGTGCGGGTCGATGGGGTTCGTAAAAGTTGAAAAGTGGGTCAATTTTGGGTGCTTTTTACAGTGTAGTCGCGAGTTGGGTCCTTTTTATCAAAAAACGGTGGGCGCCATTGAAATGGACGCGAAAAGACGCTTCCAGAGAGGTGCGGGTCGATGGGGTTGAGAAAAGTTGAAAAGTGGACCAATTTTGGGTTTTTTACAGTGGAGTCTCGCGAGTTGGGTCCTTTTTATCGAAAAACGGTGGGCGCCATTGAACTGGACGCGAAGAGACGCTTCCGGGGAGGTGCAGCTCGATGGGGTTGAGAAAAGTTGAAAACTGGACCAATTACGGGTGCTTTTTACAGTGTAGTCGCGAGTTGGGTCCACTTTTTCGTAAAACGGTGTGCACCATTGAACTGGACGCGAAAAGACGCTTCCGGAGAGGTACGGGTCGACGGGGTTGGAAAAAGTTAATTTTTTTTATTTTTTTTATTCCGTGAAAACTTTAGTAATTTTTTTCAGTGCCTTAATGAGGGTTAGCAGGATTTGCACCAGGCGTTTCGGTGTCCAGGAGTGACCCTTAAGATACCCTAAAAATTTCAACTCTCTAGCTCAACTCCTTCGAGTGGAACAGACAGACAGACAGACAGACAAACAAACAAACAGACAGACACCGCATCGATTGCATAAGCCCGCTCTAAAGCTTTTTCAAAGCAGAAGGGCGGGCTAAAAACGGTTGGCAGCACTGAATTGCGCTCGAAAAGACGGTTCTAGAGAGGTGCGGGTCGATGCCCCAGGTAATTTTTTTTTAAATATGATTTTATAAGGGTTTTAATATATTTTTATAGATTTTTATTGAAATGTATAAGGTGTTTATACAATCATATAAATTTTTATAAGGATAACTTTATACAAGTTTATAAAGTCCTTTATACATTTTAATAGAGATCTTTATTAATCTTTATTAAGGCTATATGGGTCCATATAATGCCCCTCACTCTTCCATATAAGGAACCGGCGACCGTATACAGTTGTATACATAACGCTATATATGATTATACAGATCATTATAAATATGTATAAAAATTTATGCAAATTTATAAAGACCTTTATAAAAATGTATACGTATGTCGTTATAAGAATGTATACAAATATATAGAAATGTATACAGACCCTATATAAAATTTTATAAAAAAATAATTCACATGGGGGGGTTCGTAAAAGTTGAAAAGTGGGTCAATTTTTGGTGCATTTTACAGTGTAGTCGCGAGGTGGGTCCTTTTTATCGAAAAACGGTGGGCGCCATTGAACTGGACGCGAAAAGACGATTCCGGGGAGGTGCAGCTCGATGGGGTTGAGAAAAGTTGAAAACTGGACCAATTACGGGTAATTTTTACAGTGTAGTCGCGAGCTGGGCCCAATTTTTTCGTAAAACGGCGTGCACCATTGAAATAGACTCGAAAAGACGCTTCCGGAGAGGTACGGGTCGACGGGGTTGGAAAAAGTTATTTTTTTTTTATTCCTTGAAAACTTTAATATTTTTTTTTCAGTGCCTTAATGAGGGTTGGCAGGATTTGCACCAGGCGTTTCGGTGTCCAGGAGTGACCCTTAAGTTACCCTAAAAATTTCAACTCTCTAGCGCAACTCCTTCGAGTGGAACAGACAGACAGACAGACAGACAGACAGACAGACAAACAGACAGACAGACACCAGATCGATTGCATAAGCCCGCTCTGAAGCTTTTTCAAAGCAGAAGGGCGGGCTAAAAAACGAAACTTTTAAGTGCTATCCAAAAGTCGAACTCAACAAGTCGTGTATATCGACACACCCTAGTGGGCAGCCTTTCTTTCCCTCCCAGCAGTCCGAACTCTGTGCTGCTCTTCAACCCAGGTGGAAAATTTTTTAAGAAAAGGGAAAAAAAAGTGAGCAGTCCCACCCAGGATGCGAACCCACTACCAAGACTCGATGCCGGACCAGCCAACACTTAAGCGCGCTCGGCTGCCAGTGACCATATTAAAAGTAGTCTGAACTCTGTGCTGATCTTCACTCGCAGGTGGGAAAGCATTGAAAAATATTGAGTCCCGGCCGGGAACGAATCCACGGCCGAAACTCACAACGACTTGGCGCCCTCGCCTGCGACGTGCTCCTTTGTTGCGGGCTGGGTAGGCAACCCATCGCACTCTGCACCGCAGTTCAAGCGGGGCTGGGCCGTCCCACTCTCGTCCGCGCCGCAGTTCGGGCACGGCATTTATTTCCCGGCCCCCGCCTCGCAGGTGGGCGGCAGCCAGGTGGCGCCGCAGTTCGAGTGGAGCCGAATCGCTTCGCCAATCCATTTCCGAATTTCCGAATTTCCGAATCGGCAATCCAGAATCTCCTAAAATCTCTTTCAATCCTATTAACTCTCCCTCAAGTCATTCAAATCCCCTTAAAATCCCTCCCAATCCTCTCCAATCCGGCCCACTCCCATCAAATCCGAATCTTCAAAAGAATCTCAAATGCACTTCGCGCAGTACGCAGGTCTCGATAATTGATTCCCTTCCGTAATAATCCATGAATCCGTCGAATCCCTCAAATAACTGTCGAATCCGGCTCCAATACCTTCCAATCCCGAGCCAATCCTATCCAATCCCTTCCAATATTTTCCATTCCTTGTTATCTTTCAAAATCTTCGTCAATCTCACACAATCTCTGATATCATTTCAAATCCCATAAATCCTTTCAAATCTTTAAAGATTCTAATCCGTGTACTCAAAATTGCGAAGTTATGCACCCCTCGAAGAGCGCTGCCTGAAAACTAAACCATGAATTCGCTGCCACAAGCAATCACCATAAAAACCAAAGATGAAAACCACAATTTTAGGAAATTCCTGCAGGCACGAATTTTATTTGTTTTGAGCACGGCCCTTCTAACCTGCGCGCCGCGCAGAGAGACCCAGCGGCCCAGCACCTGCGGCTCTGCCCATTTGGCTTGGCGCGCCTTCGGAGCTAGCCTTGCTAGCCGCGGGGCAAACGATGGGCCGCCTTAGACAGAACAGAGCGCGTTTGAGGTGAGTGCCCACCCTACTAGCACAGCACGCTCGCCCAAGCGCCGCCCGGCTGCCCGCGCGGCAACGCCCGTTGGTGTGGTGCGAGTGCCAGCGGGAGCCTGGCGGTGCACGGAGTGAGACAGATAGCGTCGCGCGCCCGGCTAACGCCGGCGACTGACGCCTTAGACGTCCGGGCGCCATGGGACCAAGCACGCCGGCGCGGTAGCACGCCAAAGTAGCCGTGCTGCCGTACCCTCGCCCCGCCGCCGCCGGCCGCCTCTCGCCCGGGCGGGAGCAGCACGTTATCGTGTAGAAAATGGAGGCCTCAGTGTCGCCAGTGCTGCAGCGCGGCGGTCGTGTCCCCGTAGCACGCCGAAGTAGCCGTGTCGGTACAGTGTTAAAAATAGTTAAAAAACCAATGATTAAAATATTTTTAGGCCCGAAGTAGCCTTCTGGTTTTGTGTCAGGATACGATTTTTTTTTAGGCACGAAGTAGCCTTATAGTTTTGTCGGCGGATACGATTTTTTTTTTATCAGTGTGGCCCCTTCCTAAATCCTGATTTTTCTATACGATTTTCATAAGACTTGGCAGAGAGATAGAACTCAATCTCCTTAGTTCACTGCTGAAATGCCAGCCCAAAGTTAGCGACCAATTTTGAGAAATTTCGATCTAAAATCTCTGTTTCTATGGTAATAATCGGCTTGTCACGGGAAAGCAGCGTGGAAAGGGGAGCCGAGCCGAGTCGCCATTGTTGCGGCTGCCCGACCCCTCGGCGCGGCGCGCAGGGGAGGAGGACTGGGGCCGGGGACTTGTTGATTCAACTCATGTACAGTTGTTCAGAGAATAAAATTTGGAACGACACGTTACACTAAAAATGTAAAAGCAGAGTCCGAATGAATATTGAACAACGAGCCTATAGTTCAAAAATCAAGCTGATCGGACAATTTTTATTGAGAGACTAACTTCCAAATCGTTTGAGCTAGAAATCTAAAATTTGGCATGTGACCCGCTGCACTAGTGACTCTGAGATAAAGCAAATTTAATAACATGACCCATAAGGCAAGAATTTTTAAATTAAATATCTACATAAACCATCGTCCACCGAAGTGCTTTGTGAAACAACAACATTAACGAACTTCGTGCCTACCAGGATTTCGTGATATCGTATTTTTAGGCACGAAGTAGCCTTATGGTTTTGCGTCAGGATGCGATTTTTTTTTATTAGCACGGCCCCTTACCTAAATCCTGATTTTTCTATACGATTTTCATAAGATTTGGCAGAGAGGTAGAACTCGATCTCCTTAATTCACTGCTGAAGTGCCAGCCCAAAGTAAGCGACCAATTTTTAGAAATTTCGATCTAAAATCTCCGTTTCTATGGAAATACTCGACTTGTCTCGGGAAAACAGCGTGGAAAGGGGAGCCGAGCCGAATCGCCATTGTCGCGGCTGCTCGACCCCTCGGCGCAGCGCGCAGCGGATGAGGACCAGCGGGGCCTGGGACTTGTTGATTCTACTCATGCACAGTAGTTCAAAAAATAAAATTTCGAACGACATGTTAGAATAAAATTGTAAAAGCAGTGTACGAAGAATGCCCATTGCACAACGAGCCCACAGTTCAAAAATCAAACTGATCGGACGACTTTTACTGAGATACTAACTTCTAAATCGTTTCAGCTAGAAAGCTGAAATTTGGCATGTGACCTTCTGAACTAGTGACCTTGAGATAAAAGAAATTCAGTAACATGACCCATAAGGCTAGAATTTTAAAAGTAAATTTCTATATAAACCGTTTTCTACCGAAGAATTTAGTGAAGCAAAAACATTAATTAACTTCGTACACCCAGGATTTCCTGAAATCGTATTTTTTTTTATTAGCATGGCCCCTTACCTAAATCCAGATTTTTCTATAGGATTTTGATGAGACTTGGCAGAGAGGTAGAACTCGATCTCCTTAGTTCACTGCTGAAGTGCCAGCCCAAAGTTAGCGACCGATTTTGAGAAATTTCGATCTAAAATCTCCGTTTCTATGGAAATACTCGACTTGTCTCGGGAAAACAGCGTGGAAAGGGGAGCCGAGCCGAGCCGCCATTGTTGCGTGCTCGACCCCTTGGCGCAGCGCGCAGAGGATGAGGACCGGCGGGGCCGGGGACTTGTTGATTCAACTCATGCACAGTAGTTCAAAAACTAAAATTTCGAACGACATGTTAGAATAAAAATGTAAAAGCACACTGTAAAAAAACAAGATCGTAGTACGGGACCAACTACGGTGTCCCGTATCTTCGTTTTAGAAACTGACTACGGAGCGCAGAGTGCGGCGCCACCGTAACTCATTTTTGGTGGCCAGACGTCATAAGTACGGGTCTTCCGTACCCCATTTTTTGAGTACGGTGATGCCGTACTTGTCAGTCCGTAACGGGGATTCGAAAATTTCTAGTACGGTGCGCGCCGTAGTAGGGAGGTACCATTCTACGGTGGACACCGTTAAAGGAATTAACGGTGATTTCCGTAGTTTTCACCGTCATTTTTTTTTACAGTGCAGTGTTCGAATGCCCATTGCACAATGGGCCTACAGTTCAAAAATCAAGCTGATCGGACAATTTTTACTGAGGGACTAACTTCTAAGTCGTATCAGCTAGAAAGCTAAAATTTGGCATGTTACCCGCTGAACTAGTGACCTTGAGATAAAGAAATTTAGTAACATGACCCATAAGGCTAGAATTTTTAAAGTAAATTTCTATATACACCATCTTCTACCGAAGAATTTAGTGAAACAAAAACATTAATTAACTTCGTGCCCACCAAGATTTCCTGAAATCGTATTTTTTTTTCTTTGGACCACTTTTGCCTTTCCTTTTAACCTCTTATTGCTTAACATCCCAACCTGATTTACCTTACACTCTTACCTTTTTAGTGATGATCGCGGAGCGGGCGATGGTTGGAGGTGAACCCCAGACTTCGGGGTTCGGAGCTCGCGCCTTGACCATTGAGCCACTGCGACACCACAGGAATGGCGGGGCAGTAACTCGGTGTCATGCCAAGGGGACCGGGCCACTAGCCTATTGTCCTAACTGCAGTCCCAGGTGATTTGAATTCTATATGATCATATATTAAAAATATATGGTTCATATATATGTCAGATGTGGGTACATGTAAAGAGATGTGTACCACATGCAATCACATGTGGTGCTATATATGGTTACATATGAGTCAATATATCGTCACATGTTTACAAACATATGGCAGTATATGACTGTATGCAAGCATGTATGCGTTTATGTATGTTGTCTTATGTGGACCCACAAGCATATAAGCACATAACACAACATACTTAAACGCATATATGCTGTCATACAGTCATATACTGCCATATACTGCCATATGTTTGTAATCATGTGACGATATATTGACTCTCATGTAACCATATATAGCACCACATGTGATTGCATGTGGTACACATCTCTTTACATGTACCCACATCTGACATATATATGAACCATATATGAGCCATATATTTTTAATATATGATCATCAAATCACCTGGGGTTTATCAACAGTTCAACTATACAGGCGACGCGGTACGCTATCGTGGCAGCGAGCGTCGCCTCGGCGTCGCCGCCGCGCTGGTGTAGCGGGAGCTGACTGCAGTGCGTCGGACGGCGCGTGGCGGTCGCCGCTTCAATATTTGGAGGCGACTCTAGGGCGAGCGGTCTGTGCTCGGAAGGCAGTCCTGTCCCTTCTATATGGTTCTAATCTGGGACCTCCACTCAACAAAAGAAGGCCGGTAGCTCGGCGGCTCACTCACGGGTCCCCCTCGCGACTTAACTCGCGTCTACTACCGAGGGATGGCGCTACTAGCACACCTACGGACTTTTATTTATTTATTTTATTTATTTTAGCTGAACGAAATGTTAGCCGAAATGAATGTGAAATAAGGAGTTTCAGACATGTGGAAATCGTTTAGCAAATTTTCACGGAGGTTCAATAAGAAGGAACCAAAGGTACTTTATGAAAAAAAAAAATACTCGTAAATGTACACCAGTTCAAGAATTCTGCTCACCAGTTTAAAATCGAACTTACCTAATCATTTTATGCAGGTGCAAAAACACTGTTTACGCATTCAGTTTGACTTGTCAAGGTTTCGATCGATAACTTTATACAACGAAATTAAGTCGCGGGACTTCCCGTGGGAGCCTCAGCCCCCGGCCGTGGCATCCATTGTTGAAAAAACACTGTGAGAAAAACCGTACCTCATACAACTAAACAACGGTTTTGAATTAACGGTTTACGGTTTTCGTTGCCGTACATCACTAATTTACCCTAAACCGGGTACAATATTAGTACAATATTTTATTGTACTTCGAAATAACGGTAAAAATTGTAGCTAAATTGTAGTTTTTTTCACAGTGAAGGCCGGCGACACGGCGCTCTACGCGTCCACCTCAAACCAACCTACCTACAATATATTTGGCAAGTTTTTAATTTCGTGATGACGTTAAGACATGTTGAAAGGCCTTTAGCACACAATTATAGGAGCTTCTACGTATTAACGGGGGACACAGAGGCAGACTAAATTTTATCTATGACTGAAAACATTAACTGAGGACTGACTCTGAGGTTGGCCGTATCGTCACAAGCTCCGCCCACTTTTCCAAGAAAATTTTTGGAAGGCGGACTTACAGTCCCAACCAACAATCAGGAGTCGCGGCGGCGGTTAGCTAACCACGTTTGAAACTGCCCTGGTGCACTGTAAAAAAAAGTTGTCAGGAGACGAGAGGTTGCGCGACGTGCAACTTGTTCTCGAACAAAGGAGTTGTTTTTAGTATAACACTTAAAAATATCCGAATGTTCTTACCATATGGCCCCATACAAGAAACTGATGTGTATGGATTGGTATGGATATGTTGTAACGTGACAACAAAACTGTTGTTAACTTTTTAACTAGCACATTTTGTCGGAGAACAGTGAAGTTTGTAATTAATAACCTTTCTGCGCAGTTACAAGACAGAAACCCTTTTTTTGAATGAAAGAAATTTTTTGAGCTCTTGACCTCTGACAAAAAGTTTGTTTGTAAACAATATATGTTGTTTAAAAAGTTAACAACACTTTTGCTGTTAATCAACAACAAATTTTTTTACAGTGTGGAACATCCTTTTACAAGGCGCGAAAGTGCAACGATTCTGACGTGACCACTCCATGCGATGATACTTTTGGATATCGAGGTACAAAGTACAAAGCAACAGGCGGCCGCTTTGATTGGCTGGACTTTCACGCGAAATATTTCTATTGGGCAGAGCCTTTAAGAGGGTGTCAATTTTGGCTCGGCACAGGGTGCTCGGCTAACTACGGCAACAGAGAATGAAAACTAATTTAACGGGGGGCCATCGAAAAGAAAAAAAAAGAAAAAAAGCAATGGCTAAAGCAATGGGTTCCCCTCACGGAGGCCTAAAAATTAAAAAAAAAAAAAAAAAAAAAAAAACTCACGGGCGTGAGCAATAGGCGCCCCTAACGGGGGCCTAAAAATGGGGAGGGGGGCCTCAGGGGTAAAGATCGGCGCACTCCGAATTTTCTTACCAAGAGCATCACTCTTCATATTTGGTAGTATGGGGCTCGTAAGATCGTCTTATTTCAAGTCCCTTTTCTTCATATTACAAACAGGAGTACGGCAAAACGACAATTATAAAAACAAAACCAAAAACGATGGTGACAGGTAGGTTGAGTGGCAGGTCGGACAAAATTATGTCGGAAAAAATTAAGTCGGTTAAAAGAAAATCTGCAGGGGCGGCAGGAGCAGGAAACCCGCAGGGGCGCCCATCTATGGTTTACGGTAGGGCGATTGCCCTACCGTAAAAATAAAAGGGGGGGTAGAGGAAAGGAAAAAGGGGGGGAAGAGGAAAGGAAAAAAGGGGGGGAAGAGGAGGAGGGAAAGGGGAAAGAGGAAAAGAGAAAGGAGAGGAGAAGAAAGAAAGAAAGAGAGGAGAAGAAATGGGAAGGAAGGGCTAAATAACTTAATGGGCGTAAATGAAAACACATACAGAGTAGAGATGGAGATGGAGTGGACTGAGCTCTGTCGAAGCCCGAGTGACTTGGGATTAGCGAGGCGCCGGCCGCCGGCTGCCGCGCCGAGTGCAGGCCCGGGCGGGCAGTAGAGGGTAGCGTAAAGAAAAAGGGATTTTAGCATATTGAAATGCAGGCAGTGCGGAAAAGTTGATTTTTGGGATGACGAATTCAGGGAAAAAAATTATTTTGAAATCCGACGGTATCTCCCGATCGCGCAACCAGTGGCGGATCCAGAGCCAGCCTTTGGGGCAAAGTAGTACTTTTTGCCTACTTACAGGGGCAAAGTAGTACTTTTTGCTTACCTTTCAGGCGGCTACCGAGGAGCCGGAGGAGCCATGGGCAAAAGGCCTGTCGCTGGATCCGCGCATGCGCGCAACACGTTCAAAGTTATGCATTAGCCCTTACGGGAAAAATCGGCAAAAACCATCAAAAAGTGAAAATAGATAATTGGCTGAGCTAAATTTAAATTCAAATTTAAAATTAAATTTAAATGCTCAGCCCTGTCAGCATGCGCCATGGGGCGGCCGGGGCGAGCCGTGATGTGAGATGTGAGACGTGAGATGTGGAAACATCAGTGTTGCCATCGTACACTGGTAAAACTAAAGCGTAACTGTACGCTTGAATAAAGCTTACATTTACGCTTGAAGACGTTACGCTTGAAATCAAGCGTACGGAAGAAATTCTCCCATACATTTAGATAGGACGAATAGGAGCAGATCGACCTGGTACGCTTGATTTCAAGCGTAATCTCAGTACGCTTGAAAACGGGGCGTACGGCTACGCCTTAGTTTTACCAGTGTAACTTGGTTTGAGCAAACAACTTAGTGATAATCGACAAATCGAAATCTGTATTATTAACTGTTAACCCTAGCGCGCCGCAGGCCAAGGTAGACACACCTTTAGCTCAGCTTATCACGGTTTTAACGTGCGTCTACCTTGTTTAGGCTCTGTATCTATTAGATACAGATTAGATTAAATGTTTGTTTTTTAGCCCGCCCTTCTGCTTTGAAAAAGCATAAAAGCGGGCTTATGCAAACGACCTCGTGTCTGTCTGTCTGTCTGTGTGTCTGTGTGTCTGTCTGTTCCACTAGAAGGAGATGAGCTAGAGACTTGAAATTTTCAGGGTGTCTACAGTTTTACTCCTAGACAACGAAACGCCTACGGCAAATCCTGCCAACCCTCATTAAGGCACTGAAAAAAATTATAATGTGGGGGGCAATTGCGACATTTTTTACGAATTTCTACATATTTCGACAATTTTCGACATATCTCGACAATTTTTGAAATTTTCGACACCCCTCGACGCCTATACCATTAAAATTGGTTCGACGAGCGTAATTCAGTGTTGCCAACTGCTGCCAAATAAAGTCCGAGTTCGGCCGTTCCATCTGAGGCCGAACTCACGTATTTCGACATTTTTTCGAGATTTCCGACTTTCCTTTTTTGCCGAGTAACTGACCGTTTAGTCACTATCGGCACGTTTTCAAAGCAGAAGGGAGGGCTGTAGTTTCGGTGGTTCACCGTTACAAACTGCCTCTTTCCGAAGAGAATGCCTTTACGGGCCGCAGGCCCGATCATTTACATGCTAAGAGGACGTTCTGTGTGACTTAGGGGTCGGGCCGAAGGCCCGACCGAACGCCGCCGGCAGGCCAAGCAGGCTCGCCCCCTGCCGAACGGAGTTGCCTGCGTAGCAAAGCGGAGCTGGCAACGACGTTTGGCGGAAGGGCGGGCCTGCTTGTTTCTTTTCGGAAATCTGTTTTCAGAAATGCAATCTACAATCTACGCCAATAAAGCCTTCCAGTGATGTGTCACACTCACACTTGACAGTATAGTGAGGGGTTCACTCCCGGCCAGGTGTCAATTTCAGCCAAAATCGCTTGAAATTGCACAAAAGTCATAGAATTTTGCATCTTACCGCTTACTCCATGGATTGCGATATCAAGTGCGATACATCACTGAATACCTGTTTTGGCGTAGATTGCATTTCTGAAAACAGATTTTCAAATAAACATCAGATACAGAGCCTAAATTATCGATTTTCACTTTTTTATGGTTTTTGCCGATTTTTCCCTTAAGAGATAATGCCAAGGCTAATGCTTAACTTTTAACGCGTAGCACGATCGGAAAATATTGTCCGATTTCAAAATAATTTTTGCCCCTGGGCTTCCTGTCTCGTACAAATTAAAAGAACAAGAACTCCGGAAGTGGCATTAGAATCTTTGCTTATTTGGCGGATTTTCAAGCAAACTTGAGATTTCTGGCTATATTCCACTCTAAAGTACCAAAAAACCACTGACCGACAAAATAAATATGCCCCTCTTTTCTCGAAAATATAAGGGCACTTCCAGAGTTTTTGCTCTTCTTGTGTACCCGGGACAGGTACTCTATACCTCATCTCCAAAGGCAACTTTTCTGTACTACCTGTATTTTAATATCGAAAATTCTTTTTCTACGCTAACATCAAGCAGGCAGCCTGGGCGGCGTCTCGTCTCGCGCTCCCCACCCCCCGTGCGCTGCCAAGCATATGTACTATGTACTCACATTTCATTCGTACAATCTACAATCCTAATGGTAATGGTAATGATTTTTTTTGATTTTAGAAAAAAGAAGGGGCAAGGGTTGAGGTCTGGATAAAAATAAAACGCGGCATCACTGGTAAAACTAAGGCGTAGCCTTACGCCCCGTTTTCAAGCGTACTGAGATTACGCTTGAAATCAAGCGTACCAGGTCGATCTGCTCCTATTCGTCCTATCTAAATGTATGGGAGAATTTCTTCCGTACGCTTGATTTCAAGCGTAACGTCTTCAAGCGTAAATGTATGCTTCATTCAAGCGTACAGTTACGCTTTAGTTTTACCAGTGATTGTAAAAGTTTGAAAAAAGGGGGGTTGAAAAATAAGAGGGGGGTTAAATTTTAAAAGGGGGGGTCGACTTGAGGTTTGCCCTACCGTGCTCAGAACAGATGGGCGCCCCTGGAAACCCGTGGTCGGCCCAAAAAAGGTCAGCCGATGTGTACAGCAAAAGAACGATTCATTTAGAGGCAAAGAACTAGTTCAAATGATTGGAAACCGCTATTTACCAATATTTTTCTTTATGCATATAAACTTTAAAATGGCGTGGGAAGAAAGACACGTTCATCGTTCAGTGTAGTACAAAAGACCTGAAAAACTACAACACGAGTAAATTGTTTGTATTTCAAGGAGCTAAGATTGATTTCACGTTCACTGGAAAAAACAAACGTGACATGTGATACGTTTTTTCACGTGACATGTTCACCTCCCACATTTTGCGTGACAGACGGCGCGTTTTGAGTTTTTTCGTCAATATCTATTATCACAGTGACTGTATTCAAATGTCGAGGTCAATACCGTTTCCAACGGAAATTTCCGTTTCTAACGAGCCTTTACATAATAGAATTCTGCTGATTGGTTTGCTTTGTTGAATTTCTTAGTTTTCTTTCTCCTTTTTGCAAAAAGAACTCTTTCATACGTACGCTTGTTGAAATCAAAATTTCTAGCTAGAAACAATAGTGAAGCTACAAGTATGATTGCAGCTCCCACAATGCTAATATTTAAGAAAGAACGGAAAGTAACATATGTCGCGGTTACGTTGCATTATATCACATTTGTTTTCCAATTGTGAAGTGGAGCAGTTCCTTCACTGGTAAAACTAAGGCGTAGCCTTACGCCCCGTTTTCAAGCGTACTGAGATTACGCTTGAAATCAAGCGTACCAGGTCGATCTGCTCCTATTCGTCCTATCTAAATGTATGGGAGAATTTCTTCCGTACGCTTGATTTCAAGCGTAACGTCTTCAAGCGTAAATGTATGCTTCATTCAAGCGTACAGTTACGCTTTAGTTTTACCAGTGTTGTTCAAAACTTTGAGTGTGGAATTTTACCTCTTATAGCTGAAAAAGACGGAGAAAGAAAAACATGCTTGTGCTTGCAAAGCATTAACTTTTTGCAGTGCAGCGTTCCCTGAACTGCGCTCGTCCATTCGTCATGAAAAACGTTTTCTTTCCAGATACAACTTCGAGCGTTTTTGTAATGGCCTACAGCGAGTGAAAAGGCTGCTCAACTTTCGGGAGCCTATAGTCGAGGGTTACTTCCCGAAATTGGACAGTCTTGTCTCTTCTCGCAACTGGCCCGCTAGGCCCTCTAACATAAAACTATCGGTAAGTGCCCTTATTACCCCGGTAAGTTTAAAAGACCCTATTTGGGGAATTTTTGATTTTTAGACACGAAGTAGCCTTTTGGTTCTGTCTCAGGATCCGATTTCTTTTGTAGCAGTGTGGCCACTTAGCTAAATCTCGATTTTTAGCAGATGATACGAATGTATCAGCCTGCTTGTACTGTCATACAGCGAGAGCAGCGCAGCGAGCAGACAGGAAACGGCAGAGCGAGAGTGGCATAATATTATACAGGGGGGAAAATGTCGCGCGGCGGCGCGCGCCCAGACCACGCGACTATACTCCACGCCACGCCACCTCTCAGGCCGCCGGGCCGGGCGGCCGCACAGTGGGACAGAATCCCCCAAAAAGTGACAAAAATCAATTTTTTGAACAATGCAACTGAGCGATTTTGACCTCACAGTCGGACAGACCAATGTCTGAACTATCAGAAACCAGTCTCTAAATTTTGTTGTGATGGTCGCCCTTCCCTAGGGAAGCTCTAGAAGTTGCCGCTTGGAGCGCTCACTTCAGCGCGCCTTTTCTGTTCCGATTTCAAAAGGTATCTGCGAGCCTCCGGGCAAAGTTATTTGGTGCCTCTGGGTATAAAATGAAAGATTGGACCCTTTTCTGCGTATTCCTTGCTCTGAGACCCCCCTCTTTCACTTTCACGCATTATAAAATAGTGTATTCCCATAACCCTGTCGCTCATCTCAGTCAAATGGTTTTTTTTTAGCTACAGTTCTATTCCTGTGGTTTCATGCGGTCTTCCTGGAACCAAACTGTAGGGGACGACCTACTCTATGATACCCAATCGACCCCTTTTGCGTAAACATGCGAACAGGCCGCTGGCGGCGCTGACAATTTACCCAGGCGGGTGCGGCGGGCCGGCCAGCTCCGAGCCGGCGAGCACGGCATCGCCCTGGCCGGCTTTGGTGCAGCTTGCGACTCGGTCGAGACTAGTGACTTCTCGTTTGCGGAGCTAGGCTTGCCCACCAAGCTTGCGCACAGGCTGGGCTGCCTAAGGGCACTTTCCCATGAGTGCGAGAAGGACAGAGGATGTGCACTTCGGGCGGGCCTACTCCGCAGTAGACCCCGCAGGAGCCGCCCTTGTCATCACATGCTCAGAAGAACACGGAGAGCCGGGGATCATTGCGCGGCTTACATACAGGAATGTTATGTCTTATCATGTGGATTTCAGTGGGATTTCTCCGAGATTTCATCGATTTTCGTCGAGATTTCTATGGGATTTCATTAAATTTGTCAGGATTTCAACAAATATCTGGGATTTCATGATATTTCAACCAATTTCAAATATTTCAGAGGGGTGCACAAGATTTCACGCGATTTCGTTCAGATTTACGAGGATTTCGTCGAGATTTCTCAGGGTGTGTACACAGGATTTCACGAGTGGTTGCCCCCTCGGCCAGATCTCTTCATGGTGGCCCCTTTTTACCTGAATCCGCACCTTTCACCTCAAAATGATTGACTTCAAAGACAGAAAGCGCAAATCCGATAACCATAGTATTTTGCAAAAGACCAGAATGTAACCGTAAATCTGCAAAACACAAAAGGCTGTTCTTTTGTCTTTTGATACAACTAGCAAAACTTTTGCATTTTCTTCTATTAAATCTATAGCCGTCGCATATACAAACGGACTTCAGATATGAAAAGAGGGCAAATTTTTGGTCACAAGGCCAGAAGTTGAGAAATTTATCTTGAAATTTCAAATTTTACCCCCCTTTTTTTACCTGGATCCACCCCTTTCACCTCAAAACGGACTTCAAAAACAGAAAAGTCATGTTCAAAAACCTGTGAGACAGAAATACCGCTGTAATTTAAAAGAAAGATCTATTGAAAATTATTTTTGTCACGTTTTTCGGGATTTTGTCCCACTGTGGCCCGGGCCGGTGCCCCGCCCCGCGCCTCTTAGCCTAGCTCGACAGCGCTCCGCTTCCCTGCGGCCTGCAACGCGTACGGATATCTACCATACGTATCATCTGCTTTCAAGTTCCGGCCCCCCGGAACTTTTTGGTCACGGTCGCGTGGTCTGCTTTTTTCTATACGATTTTGGTAAGACGTGGCAGAGAGGTAGAACTCAATCTGCTTAGTTCACTGCTGAAATGGCAGCCAAAATTTAGTGGACAATTTTGAGAAATTTCGATATAAAATCTGTTTCTATGGTAATACTCGACCCCTCACGGGAAAACAGCGTGCACGGTAAAAATAGTTTCTTGTATTTCAAGACCTGTCTTGGATGTCCATTGGTATTCTCCATTAGATCCTAGAGAGATGTTGAAATACAAGAAACTGTTTTTACCGAGTGGAAGGGGAGCCGAGCCGAGTCGCCATTTTTGCGCGTGCTGGACCCCTCGGCGCGGCGCGCTGGGGAGGAGGACCGTGGCCGCGGACTTGTTGATTCAACTCATGCACAGTAGTTGAAAAAAAAAAATTGAAACGACACGTTAGAATAAAAACTCAAAAGCGGTGTTCGAATGGCTATTGCTCAACGAGCTTTAGTTCAAAAATCAAGTTGATCGGACAATTTTTACTGATACACTAACTTCTAAATGGCTTGAGCTAGAAATCTAAAATTTGGCCTATGATCCGCTGTACTAGTGACCGTCAGATAAAGCAAATTCAATAACATGACCCATGAGGCTAGAAATTTTAAAGTAAATTTCTACAGAAACCATCATCTATCGAAGTAGTTTGTGAAACAAAAACATAAACGAACTTCGCGCCTGCCTGGATTTCCTGAAACCGTATTTTTTTAAGGTTTGATCGGGGCTCTTTCTCAGAGAGGCTAACAAACAGGGCTCCGTAACTTATCACAGCTTAAACTCACGTTAGTTACTGAAGGCAACAAAATAAAAGTTTGTTTTAAATGTTACGTTAAGTAATGAACATGAATTGCATCCGTTACGGCACTAACTTTTAACAAATAAAAAAAAACATGCCACGCCACCGTGACCAAAAAGTTCCGGAGGGCCGGATTTTGAGAGCAGATGATACATATGGTCGATGTCCCTACGCGTTTCAGGCCCCAGGAAAGCGGAGCGCTGTCGCACTGGGCTAGAAGCGGGGAGGTGCGGGGCGGGAGGAGGCACCGTCCCGGCTTCCCGGCGGCCAAGCGTCCCGAGGGGTGGCGTAGAGTGGCAGTTGCGGATCCAGCCAGGAGTTCAACACTGGAAAAACAAACGTTGCGTCCGCTACACCAATTGGTGTGTTCTATGGCAACATTTCAGTTTTTGTGGAATATTAACCAACCGAGATTTTAAGTTTCATTTCTGATGCGCCTATCAGATTCTCCATGAAATTCCCGTTCGAACGAGCCTACATGTGATGGGGTTGCGAGCCTAAATACTACGACTTTAAATAGGATTTGTAGAAAATGGGGAATTGGACATGTTGAATGAACTATGCATCTGAACCCCATCACATGTAGGCTCGTTCGAACGGGAATTTCATGGGGAATCTGATAGGCGCATCAGAAATGAAACTTAAAGTCTCGGTTGGTTAATATTCCACAAAAACTGGAATGTTGCCATAGAACACACCAATTGGTGTAGCGGACGCAACGTTTGTTTTTCCAGTGAAGGGGGGGGGGGGGGCGACTCTTGCGGGTTGCCTACCTCCAGGGGGCAGTGGTCTTTTTTTTTTTTTTTTAAAATCATATTTTTAACAAAGAAGTAAATTTTACGCAGAAAAGAGTATACTTAATCTTTTTTGGTAAAGAATTAAAAGAATTGCATATCGATCGATACGCACATTACACTGTGAGAAAAACCGTACCTTATACAACTAAACAACGGTTTTGAATCAATGGTTTACGGTTTTCGTTGCCGTACATCACTAATTTTCCCTATACCGGGTACAATTTTAGAACAATATTTTATTGTACTTCGAAATAACGGTAAAAAATTGTAGTTTAATTGTAGCGTTTTCTCACAGTGTACAATCACATAACAGGCAGGTGCGGCGGGTACAGGCAGGTACAACTTCTGAGTTGAACACTTTTAAGTACACAAACTCTGTTGAACACTTTTATTTGTTTAAATGGTATTTAAACACTTAAAAGCGTTGAAGTGTTGAACACTTAGTGTATCAGTGTGCAGAGCGCGCTGCGCGCGCTGTTAAAAATTTTTTGGGGTGGCTGGACCTCAGGGGCGACGCCCCCGTCGCCCCTGGATCCGCGCCTGTAGAGTGGCGGGGCGCGCGCGGGCGCGCGCCGCCGCTCGCCGCGCGAAATTTTCCCCCCTGTGTAATATTATGCCACGCTGACTGCTTGCTCTGCCGGTTGCTCTCTGCTGGCTGCGTTGCTCTCTGCATGCTGCTCGCTGTATGACAGTACAAGCAGGCTGATACCTTCGTATCATCTGCTAAAAACCGTTTGGTTTTAAGTTAACGGTTATAGAAAGTGGTTTAATGTAAGTTGACGTTACAACTTTAACGTGATCGTAAGTTACTGTAACGTTTGGTGTCTTATTATAGTACAAAACTCCCCCAAGCAGAAAACCAGGCTCTAGCCCATTACGTAATATGTATGTGACTTTGGAGGCCCATAGAAAACTAGCCAGGGCACCAAGACTCAAAACAATCACGTTACCTCCTTTCATTTATTCTTCACCCTCGCGCATGGGCCTGATAAAGTCCTTCGTGGCATTTATCGCGTCAATCACCGAGAGGATATTGTTTAATGTGGAAAATACCGATACGCGTCCCTCAACGCTGTGTAAATAAGCCCGGTGCGGCCCGCTGTGTCTTGCTTACAAAGCTTCGTGGCCCGGCCTCTAGGAGCGCGCGCGCGAGAACCTTTGGATCGCCATTGACAAGTACACACCTGTAGGTGTCTGCTTGCAAGTACACACAAATATATCGGTTTGCAGTGTATTATTCTTTGACATCAGACCTATCTCAAAAAACTTTACAATTTTTCGTAGTATTTCAATGCAATTTCGTTTGGATCGGCTCAAGCAGGATCGGCTGCGTCCGTAACGGGCCATTGTCAAGAATAAAACTAAAAATCTCAAGGGCGTGAGCAGCAGATAACCACAACGGGGGCCTAAAAACTAGTCTCCCTAGCTTCTGGGAAGAAAGTTTCAAGTCTTCTTTTGTCTACAAACTAGGGTTCGTGTTCGTATTTTCTGGAAAATAAAGTTGTTGGAAAAAAGCGTTTTTTTTTCATTTTTTTTTGAAAATTTGAAAAAATTAGAAATATTGTTGAATCCATGAAATCTGCGTTTTCTGATGACAAAAACGATACGAAACGGTCTAATTACGTTCCTTCTGCCTCTGATAGTATGCGTTATACAAAAGAAGTTGTAAAATGGTTCAGGATCGTGGAAATTTCAAGATTCGATACATGATGTAAATAAACATCGAAACTCTAGAAACGCAAGTGTGTACTTGAATGCAGTATTTCCTGCATACCTACATGTATTCAGGAAATAATGTGTACTTAGTCAAGTATGCAGGAAATAGTGTGTACTTGGCCAAGTATGCAGGAAATCCTGTGTACTTGACCAGGTACGCACTAAAACCTCCATACATTTATGGGGGAGATTTAGTGTGTACCTGGTCAAGTACACAGGACTTCCTGCATACTTGTCCAAGTACACACTATTTCCTGCATACTTGACTAAGTACACATTATTTCCTGCATACTTGACTAAGTACACATTATTTCCTGAATACATGTAGGTATGCAGGAAATACTGCATTCAAGTACACACTTGCGTTTCCAGAGAATTTGAAGAAAACATCTAGAAATTTTAAGTGAATTTTGATGATGTGAACAATTTTTATCTCCATACAAAGCGTTTGCTATCGTTCCGGACCATGAACAAGTACCGAAAGAGTTTTTACACAATTTTAGCTTCTTTGTTGTTCCAATTTTTCCAACCCACAGGATTTTTTTCCCAATTTTTTTTCCGGAAAAGTTTCCGAGCTGTCAAACCCTACTACAAGCGGTTCTCATGTTTATTTCCCGGACGCTGTTTTGACCTTGTCTACTTCTGCGAGGTTTCTCACTGGGCTCCGTGGCCAGCTAGGTAACCCCCCCCCCTTTTTTTTTCCTCCCCAAAGATAAAACATCGTTCATCCATCCCTGTGACCTAAAAGGGCCTCTCAGTGGTGTGGTAAATACGTCGATTTCAAGATGACTTGCAGCCTTTTTTTTCTCTCGTAAGAAAACGTACACTAATGCTTTTTTGAAACCAGGACCTAAATCGTGAAACTGAGGGGATGAAGATTGATATTCAATCTCTTGAACGCTGGCGTGATCGCATATATGAAGCTATCCATTCCGGGGCCATCATTACAGTGAGTATAACAAATACTGAAAAAAAATTTAACCAGGGCTCCAACTAACCTAGGGTTCCGTAGGGAGCCCAATGTTCTTGGTTTTTGATATTTTACGGATCTGCATCCACTGAGACGGGTAGGACATACATAACAAGGACAAATTTGAGACTACTACGCTCAAGCGGAACCATCAAAACCCTATCCGATTGACATCCCCGTTCGGGATAGTATCACAATCCGCGAAACACGACACGTTTCTATAGTGGGTTATTGCTGACGTAACTGAACTATACTTTGGCGTTCCCTTCCCCCACTCCCTAGCACTATGGATTGCCTACTTTACAGGTGTTAGTAACTTTTATACCTCCGTAATACTCCGTAATACCAACGTAATACCCGTAATACGCGTAATACTGAATAATGAAATACTGTGAACACGAAAATCTCGAGTGAAAACCCCTTCGACGGAAAACCCCTCTAATGTGCCGAGGAATTGCTGATCACTCAGAACAAGGGAGGGAAGTCGTTTAAATACTGCTGAGAATAACCGATCCTAGTGGACACTGAGAACACAGTGTCACTGGTCGGACAGGCACGAATGTTGGCTCTCGACCTCGATCTGTGTTTAGAGCTAAAACGATAGGGGTTCCGCCTTTGATAAAATGTGCTTGGTAGTGTAACTGGTGGGGACCCTGGAAGACGACCTATACAGCCTCAACGCCGGCGCCACATCGGCAACAGGCTGGTCGGTGTCGGTCGTTGAGACTGTCTGGCCAGCCTTCTGCGCTCGCCACTCCGTCTGCTGCGGCGAAGCAGGCGAAGAGGCAAGGCAAGCAGTTATACCCAGGTGGACCAGGGAAACGCTTCCCTGGTTCTTCCCTGCTCCACCACCAGTGTCTCAGCCCCGCACACTTCATGAAAAGGGATACCTCTTTCGTTTTAGGTCTTGTCGTCTCCTTGTCTAAAGTCGGAGTCCTAGACTTTTTCCTTTGAAGTCACAAACTTGTCCTTTCTTTTCCCCCTCTCCTCTCTGTTTTCAGGGAGTGCAAGGGATTTCGCAGTTGCTTTTATCTCTCTGAAGTTCCTGACCCTTGAAATCCATCCGTAGTCCTATTTACGATCGTGAAGACTTTTTTGATATCTAACTGAAAACGTAGTAGAGGATTCAGCGGTAGTAATGCAAGGACTTCGAGAGGATCTCGTCTCGCAGGGACTCTCAGCTATAATGGTATCCCCCAAATCCGAAGTCCCTCTTATGAACGGCTATGGGGAAACAATGGGATTTAGAACTTGGAACTTGGGCCCAGGCCAGGGTCGAGCGAGAGACGGCATGCGTGCCTGTTCGACCAGTGCTACTGTGTCCCACTACTCTCTTGTGTGTCCCCAGCGGCCATTTGCGGACAGGGGCATAATTAGGCGCGACGACACGAGAGGGGGAGGGGCGGTGTTCGAAAAATTGCCTACCTTCGTTTTTTTCCCTCACACACCTCGTAGATTTTCCAGCCGATTGAACTGAAAACAACAGACATTGGAGTCGCTTTAAAAGTTAGATTTCAAAATATTGAGGATTTGACTGATAACTGATGCATTACTGCATGTCATGTCGGGTGCTTCAAACGTTCTGTTTGATGATCAAGCACGGTCTACATCAGACGTCGATTGTGCCTATCTGCGAGCGAAGCAAGCTCAATAACATTCACGGGACTTTATTTCTCACAAGTCCTCCTATGACAGCAAAAAGCACTTAGGGCGCATCGGCTTCACCTGTACGTGCTGAATGCTTTACCAGATCGCGAGCTCAGCGAGTGGAAAAAAATTCTGGTACCTGGGGGCAACGTAATTTCATCCTTAATACTGAAGAAGACGACAGGTCGGAGTACCCCTGCAAATTTGGACACTTTTCTGTTGTTTCTGTTGTTTTCTGATTTCCTTATATTTTTATGATCTCCCTGGACGGTATGAACTCTGACAGTATGTTTCGGAGCAGAAAGAGAAACCAACTGTGCAGCATAGGGTCAGATATAATAGTCTCCTCCAGATTTTCCTGAATTTCTCCGACCACTCACCAGATCTACGAAAAATTAATAATACAAATTATATAACATGTAAGTAGTGTTTTTACTACTTTTTGCTTAGGCCAAAAAAAAAAGCGCTTGAAGCAACCAACATTATTTTCCAACATAATTTGTTATACATATTATTTCTCTTGTTTATCTTTTAAATGTTGAAGTGTTGTCCATACCCGCATCAGTAGGCCATTAGTCTTAACAAATTCAAAAACAAGAACAAATACTGTCCACAGGCTGCCAATGAAGTTTGCCCTCACAGGACGCATGTTGCCTGATAACCGAACAAAGTGCAACTCTGATGATCAATCGTTTGATGACATGACTTACGTATTTCAACGTTTTGTGCACTTTTAACGGAATGTCTTTCCTATTTAGCTTGGAGGACAGCGAATGAATCTGACGGAAGTCGAGGGGGTCAACACCCTAGGATCTATAATTGAAGCTACATCAACTTCACCTAATAAACCGTTTTATGGAGATCTTCATAACTTTGGGCACATGGTAATTGCATTTGCCCATGATCCCGATAACCGACATCTGGTAAGTAAACATGTGCGTTTAACACTTGAATAAGAATGAGCGCCATTGCAGGCACGGACTGGGAGCTAAGGTCCCGGTCGGGAATTTGCCTAGGTACAGGGGCAAAGTGAGGCAAAATGCCTAAGTACATTCAGGGGCGAAATACATTAGAGGGGCCCCGATTGATATCTTTTCAGCGGTCGGCCAGTCGGCTTGACCGACGCACTAACCGGGCCAGTCCGTGCCTACCACTTGCGAAGGAGACGCCCCGCTTTTATTTTTAGACCCTCCTGGATTTCGACCTTATCCCTACCTTTACTGAAAATCTGCTCCAAGTCAAAATTCTCGCTCCTAAACGAGTGAGAATTTGAGGGCATTTTTATTACTGTCTGGAGAGTAAGAACTTTTTTATTCCTCTCTCTGTTCCGGAAATAATTTTGTAGCCTCACTCGAAAAGAGTGAGGATTCGCGGTCAAATACAGTGAGGCTAATAAATATTTACCCAAATAGAACGAGGCTAAAAAAATATCTCCCTCGAAGAGAGAGATTGCAATTTTTTTTATTTTTTTTTTTACTCTTACTAAGCATGGAAAAGCATTCTCTCCAATTTCATATGAGAAATTGGATTCGAGCGCTTGCAGTGCTCTCAGCTCTAACTCCCGCTCATATCGACGTGTCTTATTAAAGTTTTCCGATGTCTGCGCGCGACATTCTAACGTTTTGCTATCTTCCAGCGACGCTCCAACGTTGTTCGATCTTCTTTTAGGTCTGAGCGTGCATCGGTTTACTGAAAGCTTAGTTTGAAAGGGAAATCCTGATCAAATTTGACGTGCTATGGTTAAGCTTTTGATTTATCAGAGACGAAGGAATAAAGATGTCAGTTTATATTTTCCAAACCTTAAACACCGCGACGTGGTATGATGTTAAACTTCATGTTTACGCCGTTCGCCGAAAAACACATCGGACAATGTTGTACACTGTAAAAAATTTTGTTGTTCATTAACAGCAAAAGTGTTGTTAACTTTTCAAACAACATTTGTTGTTAAAAAACAACCTTTTTGTTAGAGGTCAAGACTTCAAAAAAATTTCTTTTTTTCAAAAAAAAAAGTGTTTTGGTCTCATTACTGCGCAGAAAGGTTATTAATTACAAACTTCACTGTTCTCCGACAAAATGTGTCAGTTAGAAAGTTAACAACAATTATGTTGTCACGTTACAACTCATCCATACCGTTTCATACATAAGTTCTTTGTATGGTACCATATAGTAAGAACATACGGATATTTTTAAGTGTAATACTAAAAACAACTCCTTTGTTCGAGAACAAGGTGCTCGTCGTGCAACTTCTTGTCTCCTGACAACTCTTTTTTACAGTGTAGCCAACGATCTGGGAGGACCAAAGCCGTGCTTTTTGCCTACATTCAGGTGGATTGTAACTCACGTTGCCTACCAGGCAGGCTGTTTATTAAGAACTTAGTAGGCAAAAACTCGTTTAATGAATAAAGTCCAAGGAAAACTAATTTGTCACTTTCGAATAGATTCTAATGCTCTAAGTAGACTAAATTTCGTTCTGAAATAGCCGACTTCCGGTGCATTTGTTTTTCAAGGGGTACGACCGGGAAGGTCAATTTAAACTAGATGGCATAGGAAATAAATAACACAAATTGTGTAAATTGACAGAAAACAAACTGTTCAAATGACTAGACAATCTAAAGTTACGGGTTATGTTTCTGTAAATGATTCGCGAGCTAAGCAATAGGACCCTAGGTCCTGGCTAGTTATTATATTTTTAGGCGAGTGATTTAATTGATATAAAACAGGTCCGGTCACTCTAATCAACCTTTTCATTGCAGGAAAATTTTGCCATCATGGGAGACACAGCCATCAATATGCGAGATCCTGTTTTCTACCGCTGGCATTCATTTGTAGATGATATGTTCCACGAGCACAAGCGTACATTGCAGCCATACTCTACACAGTTTTTAGACTTTCCTGGAATTCAGATTAAGGTTGGTAGAAAAAAATGTGGTTTAAAGTTCGGCTTATTATCCGCTCTACACCCTTTTCTTTTTCTGTTGACTCCAGGGCGTTGAAGTTAATTCAGCGGGTTCCCGAAGACCGAACGAACTGTTTACTTTCTGGCAGCAAAATGACATGGATCTCTCACGCGGACTAGATTTCTCACCTAGAGGACCGATTTTCGCGCGATTCACTCACCTGAACCATCGGCCTTTCAGCTACAGGATACAGGTAAGTTTTAAGACACTTCTTGTTGACGTACCGCACACGCACTGAAAATGTTCTTTCTCCAAAGGGGAAACGATCCAAGGTTTCGGTGTCAGCCAGATTACTCACCCGAGGGAAAATAATAGTCTGAGTTTTGTATGAACGCTGCCGACGCTGATGGGTGTAATCGCAGATAAACCCTATAGCCGAAAGGCAGACCATTCGCAGGCCATCCGCAGTCTATCCTCAGCCCAGCAACAGTTCAACGGCAAACAATTCTCATAGTTAAACGGTAGCCTATCGGTAGACCATCCATAGACAAACCACTGGCCATCGGTAGACAATACTCAGCCAAGTTCGACTGAGGAAGCCGAGTTTGACTGAGGATTGTCTGTCATGAAACTAAGGTTTTACTCGAGGTTTGACTCATACGCTCGGACTTCGCTTCTCAGACATTGGCGCCGCAGACAACCTTCAGAAAATTCTCTGCTGGAAATTAAAATGAAATCAGCCGAACGGGCTGCTGGCGCGCCGTGTCGGTACCGAAACCCGCCCCCCGGCTAGAAGTCAGGGCGCCTGCTCCCTTGGCAAGAGAGAGCTTACTAGCGGTGAAGAGCGGAGAAAGCATGCTAAGGCAGAGTGAGATGTGGACGCTTGTTTTGTAATTCCTTCTTATTCGTCTTGTACCTTGTATTATATTCATTTACTTTTTCCGCGACTACTGGTAGTTGAACTGCCAATCTTTCAGTTTGGAATCAAGTACGTAACCTCTGAGCCACCACGCCCCGATACAGAAGTACGGGCCGAGAACACATCATTTTGCCACTCCCAGCTAGCCGAACGTGTGAAGCACTCAGTAAAGTTAAACTGCAGTGGTATCTTTTTTTTTATCATAATAACTACTGTGGTATATACAGTTGTTTACCTAGCGAAAGGATCATCTGCACATCAGCTCACGTCGAATGATGCGGATAAAACCTGCAAAATTTTCAAAATCAATATCGCCCGCAGAACGACTGACCCGCGCGACTAAACTTTAAATAAATACCCGCAACATATCACGCTCGATCACGCCTGTCACTAAAAAAACTGGAGTGATAATCGTTTTATACTTGCATACTGCACTGATCGCAGTTTTCTGTTAAAAATCGTCGGATTTTCTGATTTTAATCACAATCTACATCACTGCAAACGCTTGAATTCAAATTCTCTCCCGAAATGGGAAAGACACTTCACTTTCCTTGATTGGAGTGAGAATTTTTAGTCTGACTCTTCTGGGGCGAGATATTTATTAGCCACTGTAAACTGGTTGGCGTCGAAAGACGCCAAATTTCTGACGTTCATGAAAAACGCCAAATCCTGGCTAGGGTTCGAGAGTAAAGTAAATTACTTGTAATTTTGAGTAAATTACCCAGTAAATTACAGTTTTTTACTCGTCCAAAAATGGGTAATTTACTCCAAAAAGAAATTATTTGCAGAAGCTTAATGAAAAGAAAACGAAAAATAGTTCTCAATGATAAAAAAAAGTACGTAAAAGATTGAAATGAACGCTCTCTTTTTCTGGAAAATTTACTGGCAGCAAATTGTCTTATCATTAATTCTCTTTTAGGAGTGAAGGCGAACTAGTCGATTCGTTCGGTCACATCTTTGTCAAGAGAATTTAATGGAATTAATGGCATTGCCGCAACAAAATTGCCGACTCTCGAACAAAAACAACCCGGGTAGAACTGAACTCGGTAAAATTGTCGTAGATTTGTCGTTTTCTGGACGACAATTTTACTACTAAAGTACGACAAATTTTACGTCAAAAGTACGACAAATCTATCGCGCGAGCTATGGTTGTAAAATTGTTGTAGATTTGCAAGGGGGCCTCCACTCCTCATTTGGTGCAACACCGGATTGCCGAGATTGCCGGATTGCTAACGTAAAGTTTGGGATTCTTTAGCATGGAAACGCCTGTATATATAGGCAAAATGCTCTACCTTGCTCCTGTATGTAGGCAAAAGGCATGACTTTGATGGTAGTTTTTTAAAGATTGCCGTCGGATTGCTGTCGGATTGCCGGGGTGAGGAACACCGGATTGCCGGAGTGGAGGCCCCCTTGTAGATTTGTCGTTTTTATGTACGCAAAAGTGTACATATTAACGACAAGAAAACGACCAATGTACGACAAACCTGTGGAGAGCTCGAAAAAACTCGGCAGCCATCCTCAGCGAAGCAGCGGGGCTCGAACCGCTGCCTCTTCGGATGACTGTCGAGCACCGTACCACTCGGCCAAAGTGAATACTTAGGTAAGTGGCGTCTGCATGCTCTCTAGTGCTAGGCTTTTACCCAGCCATAGATTTGTCGTATTCTCGTCGTCCTGTCTCGTGCTTGTTGCGTTGTCATACTTCGGTCAGCGGCGTCTGTTTGCCCTCTAGTGCAACGTGACAAGCACGAGACAGGACGACGAGAATACGACAAATCTATGGCTGGGAAAAAGCCTAGCACTAGAGAGCATGCAGACGCCGCTTACCTAAGTATTCACTTTGGCCGAGTGGTACGGTGCTCGACAGTCATCCGAAGAGGCAGCGGTTCGAGCCCCGCTGCTTCGCTGAGGATGGCTGCCGAGTTTTTTCGAGCTATCCACAGGTTTGTCGTACATTGGTCGTTTTCTTGTCGTTAATATGTACACTTTTGCGTACATAAAAACGACAAATCTACAACAATTTTACAACCATAGCTCGCGCGATAAATTTGTCGTACTTTTGACGTAAAATTTGTTGTACTTTAATAGTAAAATTGTCCAGAAAACGACGAATCTACGACAATTTTACCGAGTTTAGTTCTACCCGGGATGACACGGCGATAATAGAACTAAAAAGTTCAGAAATTTTGTGTATTTCTTCCTCGCTTTTTAAGGAAAATCTGAACCGCTCTGCACTAACGCCTCACCAACGCCTCACGAACCACCGCTGCCGCATCCGTAGCGGCCAGGTGGGGGCGGGGAAGGGGGAGTCGGAGCAGTCTCAGAAGTGGGAGAGGGCGGAGGGAATGCCAAATCTCAGAGGGAAGGAGCAGCAATAATGTATTTCATGATGGATCGAATGGGTGATATGTAGACCTGTTGGACACTAAAAAATACTTAAGTAGTAATGTAAACAGCAATTGTAGAAACAACGGCAAAATTACAAAATTACTCCAAAAAAACAGTTTTTTATTGTAATTTACTTGGGTTTTTTACTCTGACTCAAAATTACCCGTAATTCTCGAATCCTAATCCTGGCGTCGTTCGACGCCAAATTTTGGCGCTTTGAGCCGAAAACCGCCAATGTTTGGCGTCGAACGACGCCAGTATTTGGCGTTCTTCATGAACGCCAGAAATTTGGCGTCTTTCGACGCCAACCAGTTTACAGTGGCACCGCTGTATTTTAGTAAAGATGTTTTTTTTAGTCTCACTTTAATTATGCAGGAATCCGCACTTTATTGGGAGAAAAAATATCTCGCTCTGTAGAGATTTATAAAAATTGCCCCTAATATTTTCTTCCGTATATGAGCAAGAATTATGTCTCCCTGATTTTCGGTCCAGTTTTTGAGCAGTATAAACTCGTATTCACATTAAAAACACACTACATAGGAAAATTCTTTTAAAGAGTCGATTTTTACTTACTGTAACAGGCTTTTCAGTGTACACAAATTGAATATTGAGCAGTTCCTTAGACTTGTATTCCCTTTTGTAAGGCAAGGATACGCTGAAAAGTATCATAAAACGTTAGTACAAAACTGCACTTCTAAACCTAAACTTCTAACTATAACTACAGAAAAACTGGGTGAAAACTGTTATGCAAAGTACGAGAGAAATATGTACATCGTGTCTGAAGTAGAATCTGTGATAATTCTCAGTAGAAACAATACAGTTCTGGGTGTAGTGTAGCTTCGAGCGACCATCGGGTCGACTGACTGACGAGGGTTCGAATCCGGGAGGGCGCGACTTCTTTTAGCCGAAAGATTTATATATCTGTTTGAGAGAGTTCAACGATTTGCTCCATGCGCATCCGCTTGTCTTTCATCTCAAAGGTAGAAGGGGGAGAGGGAGCGGAAGAGGGGCTCTCGCCTTCAAGCGCTCAGTCATGTAAATTCCGAGGTAAATTCAGAGATTGATTCAACACTCATGTTCTCGCCTTTCCGAGCCGACGAGCGAGCGCGAAAGGGACTCAAACCAAGTGCGTTATTCCCCAAGTACGCAACATCAAGTCCAGCTCTGAGCTTGAATCAAGAACGGCCTTTTCTGGGTGCTTCACTTCGCCGATGCGACTGGAACGGTACGATTTTTTAAACGGAAAATAAATGCGTTACGGAACAGAACAAAATGGAACGACGAAAATTTCTATTCCGGAACGAAACTTAAAATTTCGTTCTCGTTTCCATCTCTGCCCCGAGTGTCCAAAGTGACTTTCAAGGGGTTGCTGGAAGTCTGGAAGGGTAGATTGGCCGGGGGTGGTCCAATTTGAGCAAAAGAGAAGCCCGGATAGAAGGGTTCGAACGTTTCGGTGGCTGGGTCAGAAGCCGACAAACGCATTCTACACTGTACGTTGTGTACGTTTCAGGTGGAGAATACTGCTTCGGGACAACGTGAAGGCTACGTTCGAATTTTTTTGGCACCCAAAAACGATGAGCGTGGAGTCCCACTTCTTTTCAGAGACCAGCGGCTGCTCATGATCGAGCTTGACAAATTTCCAGTAAAATGTAAGTTGATGCTGTTTTTCGTTCACGTATACATTAAGCTCCACCTTTCAGATTATGACGGATGCTTTATTTAGTAAACCAGCGTAGCGTGCTGATTGAGCGCCAATCCTCGGAGTCATCCGTCACCATTCCCTTTGAGCGTACCTTCCGGAATTTGGACAAGAACAGACCCGTGGCTGGAACCCCTGAGGAGGAGCAGTTCAACTTTTGCGGTTGCGGTTGGCCACAAAATCTTCTAATCCCAAAGGGCACCGCTCAGGGTATGGAGGTGCAGCTGTTCGTCATGATCTCCGATTACACAAAGGATAAGGTACGAATGGCAGAACACAGAAATTTTACCTTCAACACAACACACTAAATTCTTTTTTTTTTTCTTCCCACACACAGCTACAAATTTCCCGACACATGCTCTATTAATGCATAATTTTGGGTGCATCTATGAACAAAATTGTTCATAGTTAGCTTATTTTGATCATAACGTTTGATATAAAATTGTGCGTAAATAGAGCACGATTACTGGAATCTGCAGCTGCGTATAAAATACAAAATCAAATGGGATCTTTAGAAGTTGGTGTGAAATTCCACAGTGCGCAGCATGTATCTTGATTGAAGTAGCGGTTTAAGGAAACTTAGTTCTAAAATTGAGAGTAAAACGCCAGACCACGACTTGCGTTTTAAGCTTTGTGGGATTTCGAGAAACTTTGTTGCTCTGCGACGCACCGACGTTTCTCTTTCCAGGCACCCTCAGTCAACTTTAAGATGCGGTTGTTTACATAAAAAGAAAAGAAAAAAATACGACTTCAGGAAATCCTGGTAGGCACGAAGTTCGTTAATGGTTTTGTGTCACTAAATACTTCGGTTGGTGATGGTTCATCTAGAAATTTTATTAAAAATATCTAGCCTCATGGGTCATGTTATTGAATTTGTTCTATCTCAGGGTCACTAGTTCAGCTGGTCACATGCCAAACTTTAGCTTCCTAGCTCAATCGATTTAGAAGTTAGTCTCACAGTAAAAATTGTCCGCTCAGCTTGATTTTTGAACTGTAGGCTCGTTGTGCAATGGAAATTCCAGCATTGCTTTTACATTTTCATTCTAACGTGTCGTTTGAAATTTTATGTTTTCAACTACTGTGCACGAATAGAATAGACAGACAGACAGATACACAGACAGACAGACCGACAGACACAAGGTCGTTTTCATAAGCCCGCTCTGAAGCTTTTTCAAAGCAGAAGGTCGGGCTAAAAACGTATGTATTCATTGGCTATTATGAAAAAGTCGTAAGATTCTAATTTTCTCGTTGATTTTACAGTTGCCACTCATACTTTCACGAATGCTTGTCATAAATTTACAGTGCCAAAATTTCAAATTCAAATGTCGTAGCTTGTAAATGATTGGAATTTCGGCCCCCTAAGGACAATCTCTTCAGAAACAGTTAAAGTTTTCAACGGTAAACCACCGAGACTGCAGCCCTGCACTGTGAAAGAAAAGTTTTAAGGGTTAGGGAAAAGTTTCCATAACAAATGTCAAGTTTCAACTTAAAGCTTTAAAGTTACCAGTACACTGTAAATCGAGGAGTGAGAAATCTCGCTCTCAGGGGAGCAAGATTGGTGACCAAAATTTTGTCGCTCCTGGGGAGTGATATTATTAAATATCACTCCTTTTGAGTCGCTTCGATGACTCAAAACGAGCGATATCAAAAGATCTCGCTCGATTTTAGTATGAGGCTTCTCACTCCAAGTGAGCGATATAGAATTTCCTCACTCCTTTCGGGCAACGTTACTCTGCAAATCCAAGTGACGAACTGTTCGACAGTTATAAGTGTCGAACTAAAAAGTTCTGCAGTTGCAAGTGCACCTTTCTGACTAAGATGGAAAATATTTTTTCCGAGGACACCATCCTCTTCGTCTTGAAATTCTCTTTCAAACGAGTATATGGTTGATAGGGTTGCGGCTTAAATTGAAACGGGTACGGAAAAGAATACGAATTCCCAAAATTTCATTTAAGGACTAGTAGCCGTTTCAATTTAAGCCGCAACCCTATCAACCATATACTCGTTTGAAAGAGAATTTCAAGACGAAGATGATGGTGTCCTCGGAAAAAATATTTTCCATCTTAGTCAGAAAGGTGCACTTTCAACTGCAGAACTTTTTAGTTCGACACTTATAACTGTCGAACAGTTCGTCACTTGGATTTGCAGAGTATATGCCTCGCTCAATTTCAGTCAGAAACATGACTCTCAGATTTGCAGTGTAGTTTTTGACAGCGTGCAACATTCTGTTTTGTGGAACACTACAGCAAGCGCCATAATAAGCAACCTATCAGAGGTTTACGAAATATCGTGAAACCTGTGAGATGTGGTCTGGCGTACTTCCTCCTAGTTATTACTTGCAATAGCCCTGCGGGACATCCCTGTCCAAAACAAGTTTACAATGAGACCGATAGGATGACCGGTGCAGTTGTGTGCATTGCTTTATTTGTGCCAGCTAACAACATTAAAATCGGCTTTTTCTCGGTTACAGGTCGAACAGCCGCCTGCCGGACAGTGTGGTAAAGCAATTGCGTACTGTGGTCTACGGGGACAACGCTACCCTGACAAGAAGCCAATGGGCTTTCCGTTCGACCGCCTCGGACGACAAGGCGTCAGCAGCTTACCCTCCTTCCTCACCAAAAATATGTTCATCAAAGATGTAGTCATTCGTTTCCAGGATCGCGTTGAGGGTCCCAATGGACAAAACGTCACCACCTTCCAGGGATAGCATACCTTCGTAACTGAAATGCATATTGCAAAAAACAACTGAAGCGTCTGTCTACAAAGGTCAACTTCCTTGAGAAGAATCTTCAACACTGTAAATTACTGTGACATCACAATCTATTTCATGTGAAAACTGTCACGTTCTTTTGGTTTTTATCATCGCATTCTTTTGAGTGTGCCTGTAAAATTCAGCCTACAATATCTGGCCGATTTACTTTAAAATGAATGTAACATCAAGTAAAGGCCAATGTTCTCACATTATAAAGAATGTGACATCACAGTAAATGATTTACAGTGAAGTTGATGAGAACAATTGCAATGAAATACTCACTTGTGCGGGGAACAATGTAATCACTGTAAATCTGAGAGTCATGTTTCTGACTGAAATTGAGCGAGGCTTATAACATAGCCCTAAAGGAGTGAGGAAATTCTATATCGCTCATTTGGAGTGATAAGCCTCACTCAAATCGAGCGAGATTACTAGATATCGCTCGTTTTGAGTCATAGAAGCGACTCAAAAGGAGTGATATTTAATAATATGACTCCCCAGGAGTGACAAAATTTGGGTCACCAATCTCGCTCTCCTGAGAGCGAGATTTCTCACTCCTCGATTTACAGTGATAGAGTTCCAATGTAGATACTTGCATTGACACACTGGTAAAACAAATGTTTTGTTCTAAACATCACCTGATGTTTAACTGCTAATGTTAATATATAAGCACTATATCATGTTTACTTCAAACTATACATCAGCAGATGTTTGTTTTCTAAACACTTTGCAAGTGTTCAGTTGGCTATACACTTGGCGCAGCGTGATACCCCCAAGGACGATATATAAGATGGACCCTGAATGCCTACGATTCCGCGTGATGGCTTTACAAGCCTCTCGTCAGAGACCCGTTGACAGACCGACCGTCGCTTCGGCCGCGCTCGGGATAGCTTCGGCAGGCGTTCGGGCCATCCGTCAGCGGGGCCTCTCGTGCCCTCCTCCCCAGCCTAGTGGGATGGGGACCCCGGCGGGCCCGAAGCCGCTGCCGAAGCTGCCGAAGTCTCGCCGAAAATTGCTGATTTGAAATAAGCTCCCCCAAAAACCGGGGCTCATGTAGGTGTGAGCTGCCCTATGGGTGGTCCTTTCTCGAATAAATGTTTGGTATTTCGGCTACAGAACTACGTAAATTATTATTTTTTAAGTCAAACCGTTTTTTGGTACGGAACGATTTTCGAAAGTGCTACAATTTCGGACAGTCCAATTCTGTTGCATAGAATTACATTTGTTTCCATGTTTGTGCCAAAAGACTTATGTTTTCGCCACCAGGAAGAAGCGAAATTGTACTTTTGACTATCACCTTTACAACGCCGTTTCCGAAATTTGAGATACCTCAAAAACGGCTAAGATAGGAAGAATTTAGCACTCCTCTGAATTTTGTCCGAAGTTACAGCACAATTGTCCAGACTTAAAGGCGTTCACAAAACCATCCCATTTTTCTGTCCAGTTTTCATCTCTCAGGGTTGAGTCAAAAAATCGGTTTGGATGTTATTCAACGAATTGTGACCTAGGCTATCCTAAGTGAAAAGTAAACCTGTCCGGTTAGTCCAAAATGCATGCTTGTGTCCGAAATTAGAGCACGTGTCCGAAATTAGAGCACGTGTCCGAAATTAGAGCACTTTCGTTCCTAATTTCGGACACTCTTCCGATGATTGCTGTAGCTTCCCATCTGTTGATAGAAATTCGACATGGGTATCATCCGACGTGTCTCGAGCCACAGTATTTCCAATCGCAACAGATTTTTCATATTTTATCATGCCTACACGTAAGAAAGGAAAAACCGCTCAATTCGTCCGAAATTAGGGCACTTGACTGTACCACACAAGTTCCCAACCGCCAAGGGCGCAGTGTCTAAAAAAAATGGACATGCTGTTAAAAACTGAACCATGATAGCTAGTGAGGTGCGGTTTGAAAATTTGGAATCAGAATATCCAAAATATCCAGAAACAAGCTAGGCCCGCCCTTCTGCCAAACGTCGTTGCCAGCTCCGCTTCGCTGCGCTGGCAACTCCGTTCGGCCGGGGGCAGCCTAGCTTGGCCTGCAGGCGGCGTTATGGACGGGCCTTCGGCCCGTCCTCGGAGTCACAGGTTATAAAAAAATTGCTTTAAAAAGCGGGCCTTCGGCCCGCTTACTTATTGTCGCAGTCGTACAAAACAATTCGAGCCTTCGGCTTGATGATACTTTTCATTTTTAGGCAACGGAGTTGCCCTCTAAAATCGCTGGAAAACGTGCGTGTTTTGTTTCATATGGCCCCTGACGACAGAAAAAAATCTGCTGAAGGGAATTCGATAATTTTAAGCATACATTTAGAATGTATTCTGGTACATTTGATTCTGAAGTCTAGTTGAAATCTGTATTGCAGAAATTTTGTAAATTTGAATTGAAATTCGAGTTTCTATGGTAATGCTCGACTCGTCAGGCAAAATGAACAGGGGAAGGGGATATTTTTTCGTGGAGAGGGTAGGCCGAGACGAGCCAACACGGAGCGAAAGAGAAACCACTAAAGTCTGCGTTCAAACAAAGCCAGCCTTTAGTTTCGAGCGCAAGAATGAGATAGCACCACTGAAATTCGCACGTGACCACCGTACTGCCTTCTTTAAAACTACTTCAGTTTTACTGAAACTTGCCCCGGTTCTGCCAACTAAATGTGTGCCTCAAAGAATGAGTTCAAATCGGAACGTTATGAGAGCAGTGATTTTTTTCATTTTATTTGGTTGGCATGTTGTGTCAACAACGCGAAAGCAGGCCAAGCAAGCATGTCCGCCATGGTCAGTGGCTGATGTACCCACCTCGCGACTTTAAATCATTTTTTAAAGTTATCGAAACGTTGACAGCAGGGCGAACGGAATGCGGTAATAGTAGTTTTATACCTGCAGAAAACGGTGTGGTAAGTTTGACTCCAATCTGTTGAGCAGAATTCTTGAAATGGTGTACATTTACGTGTATCTTTTTCGTAAATAACTTTTGTTCCTACGTATTGAACCTTCATGAAACTTTGCAAAACGATTTCCCCCAGGTCTGAAACTGCCATTTTTTTACATTAATTTCGGTCGCCCTTCCCTAGGGAAGCTCTAGAAGTTGACGCTTGGAGCGCTCACTTCAGCGCGCCTTTTCTGTTCCGATTTCAAAAGGTATCTGCGAGCCTCCGGGCAAAGTTATTTGGTGCCTGTGGGTATAAAATGAAAGATTGGACCCTTCTCTGCGTATTCCTTGCTCTCAGACCCCCCCCTCTTTCCACTTTCACGCACCATAAAATAGTGTATTCCCATAACCCTGTCGCTCATCTCAGTCAAATCGTGATTTTTTTAGCTACAGTTCGATGCCTGTGGTTTCATGCGGTCTTTCTGGAACCAAACTGTGGGACGACCTACTCTATGATACCCAATCGACCCCTTTTGCGTAAACATGCGAACAGGCCGCTGGCCGCGCTGACAATTTACCAAGGCGGGTGCGGCGGGCCGGCCAGCTCTCGTCATGGTGGCCCCTTTTTACCTGGATCCGCACCTTTCACCTCAAAATTATTGACTTCAAAGACAGAAAGCGCAAATCCGAAAACCGTAGTATTCCGCAAAATACCAGAAAGTAACCGTAAATCTGCAATAAACAAAAGGCTGTTCTTTTGTCTTTTGATACAATTAGCAAACTTTTGCATTTTCTTCTATTAAATGTAGCCGTCGCATATACAAACGGACTTTAGATATGAAAAGAGGGCAAATTTTTGGTCACAAGGCCAGAAGTTGAGAAATTTATCTTGAAATTTCAAATTTTACCCCCCTAATCATGCATAACCATGCACAACAAACGCGTAAGGGTTAAGTGTGTGATGGGCGGGGCGCGGCGGGGTGATGCGGGGCGGGGAAGGGTGCGCGGTGGATGGTTATCTTTCGATACGTTATCAGGTTGAGCGCACGCCGGGCATCAGGACTCAATCGCCACCATTGCGTCCGTCTTTCCCGGCTCACATCAGGTGCGCTCACTCTCAAGGATACATAAATCGAGTTGCTGCTCTTTCTCACTTGGCTCGATAGTCATAAAAACGAGTGTACACACTAAACTTTTATGCACAATTTTATACAACCATAGTTATGCACAAAATTTTATGCATAACTATGTTACACATTGTGCATAATTCTGCACAAATTTGTGCATAAGGAACAGAGTTAAGCATAGTTATGCAGGAAAAATTGTGCATAACTATGGTTGTGTAAAATCCTGCAAGGCTTATGCACAAAAAAGTGCATAAGGGTTTAGTGTGTAAGGTGAACTTTGAAGCGTGATTGTTCCTCCTTCTTCTTCTTCTTCTTCTTCTTCTTCTTCTTCTTCTTCTTCTTCTTCTTCTTCTTCTTCCTATTATTATTATTATTATTATTATTATTATTATTATTATTATTATTATTATTATTATTATTGGCTGAGCAATCTAATTTAATTAAAATTTAATCTTAAATTAATCTTATCTTATCTAATTAGCGAAGCCACACTGACTGGCTCATGTAGTACTGAACCGAACGGCAAACTTTATCGGAGCTTACACCAAATGTTGCCAACCTCTACTTAAAAAAAACGAATTATGTTTTATCGAGTTTAGGCTGAATTTGAATTAAATTCATCGTATTTGTGACTAATAATTACATGAGAAACAAATCTTTTTCAAATTAAATGGTTTTTCGGAAGGGTTTTTAAAGAATTCCGATTTTGTGGTTTGTTGCCGTAATGTTGGTGTGCTGTGTAATTTGAGTTAAATGTCGCGGGCAACTTACAGCTGATTTGGACGTGTTGAGGACGTAGATTTTGAGGAAATATGGGGCGTCGATGTGTTGTGTGTCGGAAAGAGGATGGACAAGTTAATAAAGTTTTGGAGGAAATATGGGACGTCGTCGGTGTTTTGTGTGTCGCAAACAATGATGACTATTAAGGCGAGAGCGAACGCTTCTACGAAACTAAAATCCGCTAGAGCGCGCTTGTTTCGCTGGCAGCGAGTCGAGCCTGCCTGCCCTGGCTAGCGGCTGCTGCTGCCAGCCGGCAGCGCTGGCTGGCATAGTTCATTCAAAGACATGGTGTATTATTGTCGTGGGACCGAGGGAAAAGAACTATGTTGCCGTCTGCTCGCCCTCCTGCCTATAGCAGCGCTAGCAGGTAGCGAGTGCGGGGGTGGGCGGTGACGAGCGGGGAGAGGACGATGCGAACCGCATGCGGCCGGCCGGGTGAGGCTGGTGAGGCCCCCGGGCCTCAGCTCCGGCCTCGCGCAGACCCAGGGAGGAAGGGGGAGGGGGAGGGAGGGGAGTGCTGTGCTACAGAGAAAGATCGAAGCGTAAACTGTGTGTCTGAGTGGCTCTGGGCTGGGCCATCCGCACGAGCCCGGCCCGAGGTCCGCTCCACCGTCGTCACGGCGCAGAACAAGTGCCACCAGTCAGTGCATAGCTGCAATCAGCCCAAGCGCAAATATGAAAGCCGTGAACCCTGCAATCGCTTTATACGTAAGGCGTACAATGCTCACAATCAGCTGTGTCCTTATCGTGAGAGGGAAAATACTGCTTATTATTTAAACAGAATAGAATGTCTTGCAGTTTCAAATTTCAAATACTTGAACTGCCCGGGACTGCACTGGACATGTGCGGAGCACCTTGCCATTCTGCGTCTCGATGGACAGCTCAGTTTTATGGCAGGACGTACTGGTGACAATCTCATCCAAAACACGGGGCGTTCCCAGCGACCCTAAGCTCGCTACCCCGCCCCTACCTCGCCTCGCCCCGCGCCGCCCTTCGCCAGCCCCGGCTTAGCGGTGCGCGTCGGTGCGCGTCCTACCCTTTGACTCGCCGGCCGCCGCCCAGCCCGGCCTGCCGGGCCCCGTCTCATCCCGTTACCCACTACCCGCCCACCCCACCCCGCTGCGCTGTCTAGACGGCTTGTCGCGAGACTGATACAGGTGGTACATACAATGCAACATGCAGTGTCGTGGACCACGTCTCGGGCCTGGGGCGGGGGCGGGGAAGGCAGGGTAGGAGGGGAGGAGGGGGGGGGGGGGCGCCGGAAGGCCGGGCGGGATGCGCGCAAGGCAAGGCGGGGCGGAGCGAGGTGGGGCAGGGCAGGGCGGAATGGGGCGGGGCAGCGCGCAGGCTAAGGGTCGCTGGGAAAGTCCCGTGTTTGGATTAGTTTGCCACCAGTGTGTCCTGCCATAAATATGAGATGTCCGTTGAGATGCCCAATGACAAGGTGCTCCGCACATGTCCAGTAAAGTTCCGGGCCTACCCAAGGGGTAACGGGAACGGGTGACCACATCACTCGCCAACGCCCCTTCGCGAGCGCGAGACCCGCGAGCAGTGCTTCGTCTTGCCTGCGGAAAGGCACCCGGGGAGGTGGTTGCGCCTCCACGGGGAATCATGAGATCATTGAAAATGTGCTGAGCTCGTCTAAGGCGCGTGTATTGATAGTGTAATGAAAGTTTGACGCTGCAGGCCTGCGACTATCTAAAACTTTGGCTCGCGGGTACGCCACTGCACGCCTCTCCCTACTCGCAAGGGTCGCGCGCCGCCGCGCCGCTGCTCCGACCGAGATGTAATGTCCTTGGTCATTCCTTGTGCTTTTAACTTTCGAACGGAAATGTTTCGTGGCTACTGCTCTACGCTTGAAGGTTCCTAACAGCAAATTCTTTATTTCCTAAATTTTCACATTAGGGAGGTAAACTGTTGAGGGACAATAGAGAACCCGTCTCCGTCTCAGACACTAGCCATTGCCCCCGACCTACGCGTCCGAACTAGTGCTTGACGGCTGTGCACCCAGTACATGGGATGGACGAAGAGGCCGAATAGGAGTGCGGCGTGCGCTGCAGCCGGACGCAGCACGCAGCCTCTGACTGGGCCGTGTCGAGCCGGGCTCCTGCCGCAGACGAAATGGTCGAGATGGTCCCCCAGCTACAGCGTGCACCAAGGCGCGCGCCGCATGGCTCCCTCTGCGTCGCTTTCAAATCAGCAGCGAGCGCGCGCCAAAGAGAACCAGCAGGCAGACAGACCTATGAGGCGACCGGGCCACGCCGAGCCGCACACAGCTGTGGCGTCCCCCCGCACCGCGCCACCCTCCCCGGGTGTAGTGCGGGACAGTATCAAATATATCCAGAAAATCCAGGGGCTTCGGAGCGCACGGTGTCGAAAACCACTCGCGCGCGCCGTTCAACGGAGGACGGTCGGACATAGCTCTCCGTGCTCGGGAAAGATGAGGCTACAACGACATACATTGCGTTTTTCGTAAAACCTGTCCATCGCCTATTAAATCGATGTCGAAGAAGAGGCTCATTTTTAGACTTTTCAAAGTGCTGTAGAAACCAAACGGTGATAGATATCAAAAAACCAAATATATGTCGTTGTAGCCACTGTTAAGGATAACAAATTGTCAAAGTCTCAGCTTCACACGTATGAATTTGGGCACGTGGTCTTCGACACCAGAATGCGATTTTTCCGATTTTGAAAGTTTCTCTTGGAAAATCTAGGAGCTTTTGAGAAAAATCCTTTGAGCCACATTGTTCTGTCATCTAGACCTATCGTTTGGTATGTTTATCTCAAATTTTTTTTTGCGTTCGCTCTCGCCTTAAGATAGAGGAAAATCTGTCAACCTGTTGTTTTAATCTGGAGGTTAGTACGACACGCGAGATCAACAACCGCTCATCTCTGACGACCGAATAGAAAACCGCTCACCTCTGCCGACCGATTAGAAAACCGCTCACCTCTACCGAGCCGATAGAAAACCGCTTACCTCAAACGACCCGATAGAAAACCGCTTAAGTCGCATTTTGGGGGGTATGGACATATTGTATGAACTTAAATCTCTGAAACGAGCCCTTTCTACTGATACTAAAATTATATTTTTATGTTGAGTACAACTACCTTAAAAGTGACAAAGAAAAATGACCATAACCTCAAACCTGGTCACACTGTACGCGGAACAAGCGCTTAGCTGGACTAGCGCTCAGCTGAGGACAACAACCGCTTAGCTTGACTGGCCCGGCTGCCGATACGAACTTGCGCGACGTGCGCTTCAGGAAGTGAGCGTCGTGCGGTATTGCGGCCGGTTCTAATGCCAAAATAATGCCAGGTCTAAGTGGAACCTTCAGCAGGGGCAAAAAGCTCCTGAGCTTATTGTGCAGAAGTGCTCCATCACCTGAAGCAGTACCAGATGAATCTGTTGAAGAGTCGCCGCTAAAAGAGGACGCTGAAGGTACGTGGCTAATACGAGTGCTGTTCATAACCTCACTAATAAGTTTAACTTCTTTCAATTCTTCGTTGAATTTTTATAAAAGTACTAAAGCGTGTGCTTAATAAACTCTAAAGTGTATTATTTTCTTCTCTTTACTGTAACCTGTTATCATTTTCATGTTATTTTATTTAAGTTGTTGTGAGTGTGAGTTATCAATTTTACCTGTGGTCCCACAGAACCTGCACCATGGTTTTTCAACATTTTTGAAGGTAAATATTGTTGATGGTTTAAAGTGTGTATACGGTTAAAAAATTTAATGCATGGAATGCGCCTTACTAAAACTGAGGCCTCATTTCACTCATTCTCTAAAATGCAGTTGTTGCACCAGTGGGTGTCTAAAGGAAAATGTTTATTTTTATGTGTTTGACTTTAGAATAACTTGTTTCAGGAATATCAAGAAAGAGTGACAGCAACAACAATGATGCTACAAGGCCATCTACCAGTAAGTAATTGTTCGCCTTAACGCCGCCGAGGGTATGCGCGCGCTGGGGCAGGATGTGCAGGTCCAGCTCCAGGTCGAGGCCAAGGACACGCAGGAAACGCCGCCGAGGGGATGCGCGCGCTGGGGCAGGATGTGCTCGCCCAGCTCCAGGTCGAGGCCGTGGACACGCAGGAGACGCCGCCGAGGGGATGCGCGCGCTGGGGCAGGATGTGAACGTCCAGCTCCAGGTCGAGGCCGTGGACACGCAGGAGACGCCGCCGAGGGGATGCGCGCGCTGGGGCAGGATGTGCGCGGCCAGCTCCAGGTCGAGGCCGTGGACACGCAGGAGACGCCGCCGAGGGGATGCGCGCGCTGGGGCAGGATGTGCACGGCCAGCTCCTGGTCGAGGCCGTGGACACGCAGGAGACGCCGCCGAGGGGATGCGCGCGCTGGGGCAGGATGTGCACGGCCAGCTCCTGGTCGAGGCCGTGGACACGCAGGAGACGCCGCCGAGGGGATGCGCGCGCTGGGGCAGGATGTGCGCGGCCAGCTCCAGGTCGAGGCCGTGGACACGCAGGAGACGCCGCCGAGGGGATGCGCGCGCTGGGGCAGGATGTGCACGGCCAGCTCCTGGTCGAGGCCGTGGACACGCAGGAGACGCCGCCGAGGGGATGCGCGCGCTGGGGCAGGATGTGCACGGCCAGCTCCTGGTCGAGGCCGTGGACACGCAGGAGACGCCGCGCCGCCGAGGAAATCCGCTCGCACGGGCAGAATGGGCACGTCCAGCTCCAGGTCGAGGCCGTGGGCACGCAGGAGACGCCGCCGAGGGGATGCGCGCGCTGGGGCAGGATGTGCACGGTCAGCTCCTGGTCGAGGCCGTGGACACGCAGGAGACGCCGCCGAGGGGATGCGCGCGCTGGGGCAGGATGTGCACGGCCAGCTCCTGGTCGAGGCCGTGGACACGCAGGAGACGCCGCGCCGCCGAGGAAATCCTCTCGCACGGGCAGAATGGGCACGTCCAGCTCCAGGTCGAGGCCGTGGACACGCAGGAGACGCCGCCGAGGGGATGCGCGCGCTGGGGCAGGATGTGCACGGCCAGCTGCTGGTCGAGGTCGTGGACATGCAGGAGACGCCACGCCGCCGAGGGGATGCGCGCGCGGGGCCAGGATTAGTACGCTTGTTAACGGTCACATTTAGGATCAACCTTGCATTTTTTAGTAGAGAAAAACCGACCATGGGGGCTTGTAGTACATACCCCTAGGTCACATTTCAGAAGTGGTGCCCACCTCGACCCCGTGTCAGGGACCCGTAATTGCGGATTGCCTACCCAATAGGGGCAAATGTCTAGAAATGCGTATTAAACGTTCTTCCAGCCACTACTTTGGCTCCAGATTGATCAAAATGGATGCGGACGGTTGAACAACGATCAATCGTATGTTTAAAAAGCACTTAAACACCGGTTGCCTACTTTTAAGGGGTAAATTGAGCTCATATTTAAAAAATTTTCGTTTTAAAAACGATACTTTACCTACGTGCTTAAACGCCGACGCCAATGAGATTTTTCATAAAATCTCGTGAAAAAACAGACTTTCATCCCTAGTGCGTCACACATGCACTTTGCCACGCGCAATCCTCCTCTCCTAGAAGCTAGCGAAGTGCCTAATCGTCTACAAAACACCGCATATTTGTGATGATTTCATCGAAAATTTTGGTGGAGTGCAACAGTTGACATTTCTAGCATAGGTGCGCACCGCGCCCACCTTGGCACGCCTGATCCTTTTCTCCTAGAAGCTATTGAAGTGCCTGATCGTCTACAAAACTCCGTATATTTGTGTAAGTAACTTTTATCAGAACAAATATATTAAGGGGAGACATCTGGATGTCCCCCCTCCTAGAGCTGAATATTTTATTATTTTTTCGAATAAATCTAATGAGGCATTGAAATATAATAAAATATTCTAAATAATTCCAATATATCAAAAATATTATCTTAGCTTGTAACAAATTAGAGTAACAAATTATGTCTCTCCTGCTTAGTACGACTCAGATTTCTCAGTTTATCAAATCAATAAATAATTCCACTAAATCTCATCTTTCTTCAGAACGGTTTTAGGGGAGGGGGTGGGCACCGGGGTATGCCCCCTTCCCCCTCCATCGGTCTCTAGATAGCTTCCTGGAGAGTAGGCAAATTGCCCGACAAGACCCCTGTACACTGCAAACCGAAGTGTGTACCTAGTACACTCATATTTGTGTGTACTTGCAAGCACCCACTTATAGGTGTACTTGCCATTGTACACAATTATTTGTCGTGTATTTGGCATAGTGCTTGCAAGTACACACAAATATGTGTGTACTAAGTACACACTTCGGTTTGCAGTGTAAGTAGGCAACCTGCATTGCTTTGCCCCCACCCCCTTTTCAATCGGATCTAAAACCATACCCCTGTCTCAGGACCTGCACTCTCCAAAGATAGACTGATGTGTTCACAGGATGATATGGACAAATGCTTAGTATGGATGAGAATAGCCATCAAATGTAGAAAAGGGAGAGAGGGGAAGGAAAACGAACTAAAAATTTGAGCTTTTAGATGTCGGTTCTTCCAAAAAACAGAATACTTACGACTGGTTCTGAACACTTTTAAAATCATAGCATAGAATCGTAGCGAATGAGGAGTTCAGTTGTCCACATCAACCAGTGAACACGACATCAATTTTTTTTTTTTTTGTGGGAGTGCAGGTCGTAAAGAGAACGAGATTTAATGCAATTGTTTATTGATTTGATAAACTGAGAGAGGTAAGTCGTGCTAAGCGCGACAGACGTACTTTGTTACTCTGATAAAGAGCTCCACGATGAGGGGTTCGATCAGCGAGTCCTGAAAGAATATAGAAAAAAAAAGCGTCTGTCTCCAAAGTACGAAATGGAAAAATAATCAACCAGCCAACTCATTGTAGCTTTCTATCAAGTCTACCAACAATAATTTTTTTGTAGCATTTGTTTCCTTGGCATCAAATGAGGAAAAAAATTACAGCTAGCTCATTGTAGCCTATCTATCAAGGGTACCAACAAGCACTTTTTGCGACTTTTTATTTTTATAAGGAGTGCTCTCACCTGGACGAAGGGAAGCAATAGAACGACAAAATGATCATTGTTGAGACGGTTAATAGGATAGCAACAATAATTTTATTTCATTTTTTTAAAAGTAAACTTCCACACATGTTTGGTCGTGTTTGGTATGCTTGGTTGCCCATCTCGGTTTTCGAATATCGCGCTGGAACGGCGGGATTCACGAATGCCGTGTCAGAGACGGTATGAGAAATCGGTTGGCGCGTTAAGATTATATTTTTAATATATTGGAATAATTTAGAATATTTTATTATATTTTAATGCCTCATTAGATTTATTTGAAAAAAAAAATATGCAGGACCTTCCGAAAATGGGACTTTCGGACGTTTCCCCTTAATAGGTTGTTTGTTCTGATAAAAGTTACTTACACAAATATACGGAGTTTTGTAGACGATCAGGCACTTCAATAGCTTCTAGGAGAAAAGGATCAGGCGTGCCAAGGTGGGCGCGGTGCGCACACGCACCTATGCTAGAAATGTCAACTGTTGCACTCCACCACAATTTTCGATGAAATTATCACAAATATGCGGTGTTTTGTAGACGATTAGGCACTTCGCTAGCTTCTAGGAGAGGAGGATTGCGCGTGGCAAAGTGCATGTGTGACGCACTAGGGATGAAAGTCTGTTTTTTCACGAGATTTTATGAAAAATCTCATTGGCGTCGGCGTTTAAGCACGTAGGTAAAGTATCGTTTTTAAAACGAAAATTTTATAAATATGAGCTCAATTTACCCCTTAAAAGTAGGCAACCGGTGTTTAAGTGCTTTTTAAACATACGATTGATCGTTGTTCAACCGTCCGCATCCATTTTGATCAATCTGGAGCCAAAGTAGTGGCTGGAAGAACGTTTAATACGCATTTCTAGACATTTGCCCCTATTGGGTAGGCAATCCGCAATTACGGGTCCCTGACACGGGGTCGAGGTGGGCACCACTTCTGAAATGTGACCTAGGGGTATGTACTACAAGCCCCCATGGTCGGTTTTTCTCTACTAAAAAATGCAAGGTGGTGTCCGTTAGCAAGCGTACTAGATGGCGGGATGGGAACGGATAGGACCTGGGCGCTGTCTCGAGCCCGAAGGTCACTGAGTTGTTGTTTTTTTAGAGTACCCCTAGAATGGCTTCACCTTAAAATAACTGGTAGGGGGTCCCTAAGGGTTTCAATGAACCCACACATTACTGTCTATTTTAATAAAAAGCTAAGCGGCCTGGAACATGACGCCCACAGTCAGTTTGTGCTCTACTTTCAGTATATACTTTAAATTGAACTTTACAACTTCTTAAACCTTCTTTTACAAGAATTTAGAAATAATATTGGTAGGGGGTTAGAGCCTCACAAAATATTCATATGGAATGGATCAAATAGTAAATTCATTTTAAAAGAATTTCTTTGTGCCCTTGACATCTCACTTTCACTTGCTTATAGAATAATAAATGTGAATCAAGTGTGGTGAATCACTGAATAAACATTGAAGGAGCACCTCTATGGATGGCTTTTACTAACTTTGCTCTCTTACTTTATGTTTACAGGCAGCCAGCGTTTTGGGCGTTTTGGGGCGGGCTCTTCTCTACCTGCTCCTCCAGCACTTGAACGACTTGAACCCATCAGTAATAAAGGTGTGGCAAGGAAGCTGGACTTTGGTGCCTATATGAAAAGTAAGTTTTAAATAATAAAATAGCTAAACTTCCAATTAGTTTGGATTATGACTAAATGTAACTTTTTTTTTCATGTTTTCTCTGTGTGTCCCTGCCTGCAGTTCTATCTCCACCTAAGGCTTGTCCTCGAATCACTGTTCCAAGTGTTGCCCACTCATCAAACGAAATACCACAACCCATTGTTAATGTTGGTGTTGCTAGGAAGCTGGACCTAAATGCTGGTAAATCAAACTAGAGAGTCATGTTCTTACATTAAAAATTTGTATTTATTCAAACTCTTTCTTTATAGGTAATACATAACATCTAATAATTTCTTTTTTAATCTACTTTTAGGAACCTTGCAGTCTGGTGATTCCAACTCCAATAGTCTCAGTGAGCTTGTAAACAACGTTTCTGGTTCCTTAACTACAGAGAGGATCAATGGTTGGGTCGAAGATAGCGAATCGTGTCAGGGTGATGGAAACTCCATTCAGGACACGGATGAGTCCTCTACCAGTAAGTTGTTGCAACATTCACTCCTGTTTTTGCAATGACTGTCTCATTAACATCATAAGTCTTAGTAAACTTATATTTTGTCTTAAAAAGCAGTATTGTGAAAAAAGCATGCAATTATTGGTATATTTCAAAAATACCATTACAGTAATTCACAGGTACTTTCACTAAGTGGCAAAAGTCTTTCAGATTGAATTGATCTTTCAGCACATGTTTGCTGCTGCAGCTAGTGTCTATCAGTGACTTCAGGTGAATAGCAGCTTTAGTCCCAAACACAAACAGACAATTATGCGTGGTATAGATGAGTGGTTCTATACCACATTGACCCAAGATTTCGGGTCTGGTTTCGGATATTTTTTTTTTTTTTTTTTTTTTTTTTTACTCTCGAAAATTAAAGGTATTTATGAATTATGAACCCACTCTAAATCTGGGCTCTGTAGCTCAAATGGTTTAGGAGATATAAATTCTTTAAGTTTTGAGGCCAAAATTGCGGATTTGAAAGGTGGTATGGGTATTACTCTATGAATCTGTCCAGTGAGGTAAAATCTGACAACACCATTTGAAAGAGGATAAAAAACTGATTCTAAAACACCAATGTCAAAAAGTTGGATTTGTGTTTTCTACCCTTCGATCAAAGATATCAACAAAATTTAGCATGTTAGCGTAACTCTCATAGCAAAAAAAGATGGTCTCCAATTGTCACCAAATTTGGTTTACAGCTTCTTCTAAGTTCCCTTAACATTCTCTAATTTTTGTGGAGAGGTAATATTCACCTTTTTTTTGTGATTTTTTAAAAGCTATATCTGCATATTTGGGCTAATTTCACCAGAGATGTTATTCTGAAAAGGTTTTAGAAATCAAATTCAGTCTGACAGCAGTTGTTTTTTTCATTCTTTCACTTTCTATACTTTGTAACCTATCTCAAATATAAGTTTGACATTCAAAACCTGAAAAAGGGAGAAAAATCATTATTTTCTTTTGCCTCATAGTGGCTCATGGTGCCTTGGATTAATTCAAAAGAAAATGATAGACATAAAAGTGGAAGTTAAGTTGATGACACCTGTTGGACCCTCAGAAAAATACTCCTACTGTGTACCAGAGGAAACTTTAGTAGTAGAAGGCAACAAGATTTTAACTGTCGCCTTACCTCATGCCAAAAGAGGTGGTAAATACTCAATGACAAAGAAACAGCAGCAAGCTGCAACTCTCCAGCTAGGGTAAACCTCCACTTTCAATAAAAAAAAATTTTTTTGTCTCATGGCTAAAAAGTCAATTTCACATTTTAAATGATGATTTTCCTCCCTTTTTCAGGTTTTGAATGTCAAACTTATATTTGAGATAGGTTACAAAGAATAGAAAGTGAAAGAATGAAAAAATCAACTGCTGTCAGACTGAATTTGATTTCTAAAACCTTATCAGAATAACATCTCTGGTGAAATTAGCCCAAATATGCAGATATAGCTTTTAAAAAATCACAAAAAAAAGGTGAATATTACCTCTCCACAAAAATTAGAGAATGTTAAGGGAACTTAGAAGAAGCTGTAAACCAAATTTGGTGACAATTGGAGACCATCTTTTTTTGCTATGAGAGTTACGCTAACATGCTAAATTTTGTTGATATCTTTGATCGAAGGGTAGAAAACACAAATCCAACTTTTTGACATTGGTGTTTTAGAATCAGTTTTTTATCCTCTTTCAAATGGTGTTGTCAGATTTTACCTCACTGGACAGATTCATAGAGTAATACCCATACCACCTTTCAAATCCGCAATTTTGGCCTCAAAACTTAAAGAATTTATATCTCCTAAACCGTTTGAGCTACAGAGCCCAGATTTAGAGTGGATTCATAATTCATGAATACCTTTAATTTTCGAGAGTAAAAAAAAAAGAAAAATCCGAAACCAGACCCGAAATCTTGGGTCAATGTGGTATAGAACCACTCCTATTCACCTGAAGTTACTGCAAGACACTAGCTGCTGCAACAAACCCGCACTCCAAGCAACTTTCGCCACTTTGTCAAAGTTACAGTAAATTATTTTGTGTTTACAATTGTTTCAGTTAATTTAAGTAAATGTTTCATTTTATCACATGTTTTCCCCCAGGACCTCTCCCATTTGGTAAAGCATTCCCTCAGACAGCAGACACAGAAGCCTCAGGGTTGACGGATGAAACTGGTGGCCAGATCTCGCAACCGAGTCCTTCTGAAATTGGTGATAATGTAATGATACTAGGTAAGATTTTTCAATTTTGCTTCATTTAATGTGATTCTGTGCTATCATCTTCATCATTACTCTTTTTTAACTACGTATTTCTTAATTTTTACTATTAGATCCCGGTGACATGGATTTGGAGAATATTTTTGATGGAACTGAAGAAGCTACTGCTGTTACTGTGGAATTGACTGTGCTAAATGCAGAAGTGGTCAATGAGGTGGATCCACCAGTTAATCCAGCGAATGCACCTGAAGGAGAAAACAGACCTAAACTTACTCGGAAGCGTGCAAGGAATCCTTCCCAGCACAAGGTTGCTACTGCAAAGAGAGCACTATATGCTGGAGAGGCCCAAATGAACTCAAAAGGAAAGTTTAGACCTGCACCCAAAATGAGGGTCCCATGTGCATGCAAGTTTAAGTGCAGCACAAAAATTACTGAAGAAGAGAGACTGAAAATTTTTACCATCTATAACTGTACTCTTGGTAACAAGGATAAGCAATGGGCCTTCATAAGATCTCACTCGTCTGAGGCCCCTGTCACTAAAACCACAACATGTCACGACACACCTCAAAGAAAAGTATCAAGAAAATATTTCTTTGAAATATCATCAGAAAATGGAGAAGTAAAAAATGTACAAGTGTGCAAACTAATGTTTATGAACACCCTTTGCATTTGGGATGGTGTCATAGACAGTGCATACAGACATGTTAATCAGGTTACTAAAACTCCAACTCCAGACAAACGTGGTAAGCATAGTAATAGGCCACGGAAAACCACAGAAGAGCAGAGAGAAAGTGCAAAGACACACATCAATTCTTACCCTCGTATACCATCCCACTATGTTCGCTCTAGAATTCAAAGAGAATATGTTGAGACTGGACTAACTGGAGCTAAAATGTATAGACATTATAAAGATTGGTGTACTACACAGGGAATACCGGAGAAGAATAGAGTCTCAAGGAGTCAATATAGACATATTCTAAACTTTGAATTTAATATTGGCTTTTTCAAACCAAAAAAAGACAAATGTCAGCTATGTGCCTTGATGAAAACAGGTACAAGAGCAGAACGGGAACACTTCAAACAAGCTTGGGTGACCCACTTCAACAACAAGAAAAAATGTTATGCAGAACAGAAAAAGGCAAGGGATCTGGTTGGCAGACAAGAAAATGTTATCATGTTATCATTTGATTTACAGAAAGTCTTACCCTGCCCCAAGTCTGAAACCTCCGTCTTCTTTTATAAAAACAAATTGTCTGTTTACAATTTGACAGTGTATGAGTCAAGAAGTCATACTGGAACCTGCTACCTATGGCACGAAGGAATAGCGAAGAGAGGAGCCAATGAAATTGGGAGCTGCGTCATGAAAGCGTACACTCACTATGCCAAGGAGGGTAAAAAGGAGATCTATTCATTTTCTGATTCCTGCAGCGGTCAGAACAACAAGCAGGCCCGCCCTTCCGCCAAACGTCGTTGCCAGCTCCGCTTTGCTACGCAGGCAACTCCGTTCGGCAGGGGGCGTGCCTGCTTGGCCTGCCGGCGGCGTTCGGTCGGGCCTTCGGCCCGACCCCTAAGTAACACAGAACGTCCTCTTAGCATGTACATGATCGGGCCTGCGGCCCGTAAAGGCATTCTCTTCGGAAAGAGGCAGTTTGTAACGGTGAACCACCGAAACTACAGCCCTCCCTTCTGCTTTGAAAACGTGCCGATAGTGACTAAACGGTCAGTTACTCGGCAAAAAAGGGGAGTCGGAAATCTCGAAAAAATGTCGAAATACGTGAGTTCGGCCTCAGATGGAACGGCCGAACTCGGACTTTATTTGGCAGCAGTTGGCAACACTGAATTACGCTCGTCGAACCAATTTTAATGGTATAGGCGTCGAGGGGTGTCGAAAATTTCAAAAATTGTCGAGATATGTCGAAAATTGTCGAAATATGTAGAAATTCGTAAAAAATGTCGCAAAATCTCGAAATATCTCAAAAATGTTGAGATCTATCGAAAAATATGGATAATGTCGAAAAACATCGAAAAATGAGGGATAATGTCGAAAAATGTCGAAGAATATCAAAAATTGTCAAAAATGTTTACAAATATCGAAATATGTCGGAATATGTCAAGAATGTCGCAAAATATCAAAAAACATCGAAAATTATCAAAAATGTCAAAAAATATCAAAAATTATCGAAAATTATCGAAAAATATCGAAAATTATCGAAAATGTCGAAAAATATCGAAAATGTCGAATTATATCAAAAAATTTCGAAAAACAACGAAAAATGTCGAAAATATCGGAAAATATCGAGAAATGTCGAAAATAATCGAAATGTTTGAGTTTTGACGATTGGCAACACTGGAAATTGAAAAACGGTTGGCACCACTGAATTGCGCTCGAAAAGACGGTTCGAGAGAGGTGCGGGTCGATGGGGTGCGTAAAAGTTAAAAAGTGGGTCAATTTTGGGTGCTTTTTACAGTGTAGTCGCGAGTTGGGTCCTTTTTATCGAAAAACGGTGGGCGCCATCGAACTGGACGCGAAAAGACGCTTCCGGGAAGGTGCAGCTCGATGGAGTTGAGGAAAGTTGAAAACTGGACCAATTACGGGTGCTTTTTACAGTGTAGTCGCGAGCTGGGTCCATTTTTTCGTAAAACGGTGTGCACCATTGAACTAGACGCGAAAAGACGCTTCCGGAGAGGTACGGGTCGACGGGGTTGGAAAAAGTTGAATAATTTTTTTTTAATTCCGTGAAAACTTTTATAATTTTTTTCAGTGCCTTAATGAGGGTTGGCAGGATTTGCCGTAGGCGTTTCGTTGTCTAGGAGTAAAACTGTAGACACCCTGAAAATTTCAAGTCTCTAGCTCATCTCCTTCTAGTGGAACAGACAGACAGACACACAGACACACAGACAGACAGACAGACAGACAGACAGACAGACAGACAGACACGAGGTCGTTTGCATAAGCCCGCTTTTATGCTTTTTCAAAGCAGAAGGGCGGGCTAAAAACCGCTTCTTTTATGGCATGATGCTTCAGGTGAGTGCCCGTTATGAAGTCAAGATACGACACTGCTTCTTGACGCCTGGTCATACTTACAACGATGCTGACTCTGTTCATGCACGTATTGAAACTGCGACCAAAGGGAAAGACATTTATGATTATAATGAGTGGATTAAAGAGATAGAAGGAGCTAAAGAAACTGACCCTGCCTATAATGTTGTCCAAATGAAGAGAACTGACTTCTTTGATCTGAAAGAATTAATTCAAAAACAAAACTGGAAAAAGAACACTGATGGGGATGTGGTGCAATGGAACAAAATACGGATTGTTGAAACTGATGGCAAAAGTGAAGGAATACTTACCTATCAGTATGATATAGAAGGAAGGAAATACAGTCTTGATACAAACCAAAGAAGAGGTCATCCGATTAATTTGAAAACTTTCAAGCCTAAAGTAGCTTATCAGGCAAATGTTCCTTTGAAAGCAAAAACCATTGATCATCTTCGATCTCTCTGCCGTTCTCTTGCTATTCCATCAAAGTACCACCCCTTCTATGAGAATATTTTTGCTAATGTAGAGTCTACAGAAGCGGAAGATGATATCTTAGATGCTCAAGTTGTGGAGGACTCCTATGACCCAGATGAAATATTAGATGATGACGGGAGCCTTGAAAATAATATGGCTAATGATCGAGAGCCTCCTCTTGAAGATAAGCAAGGAGAGAATGCCGATGACACTTCTGATAATGATGACGATAATGATGACTAGCTTTCTCTCTCTATTCTAGTCAACCTCAAGACCGTCAAAGCTGCTGCTTGATACTAAGTTTATAGCACAAGACTGTTACCTAAGAGTGGGAACTAGTTTTAAGACATGACTGATCTTTAACCGTGATTTTAGTTTTAATTAGTCACATCTAATCTAATGTTTCCCTACCTGTGTTCCTAGTGGTAAATTTGTTTTTATACTATTGTAACATTATAGAGAGAATTCATTTTCACGAAGATGTTGTGACCATTGTGATTTTTAATTATTATAAGTATAATATTGTGTAAAACTTAAAGTTTTATATAAAGTGTTTAGTTTTTTCCTTAATATATTTTCAAATATGCTAGGGCAAGACTGTTGAGATCATTTTAAAATTGGAAATGACTTGGTATTTTAGAATTTTGGTTTAAAATATTTAACAAAGCATGACAGAATGTAGAAATGTCCAAAATAGTATAATAAATACCAATATTTCTCTGTTATTAAATTCATTGCGTATTTTAAAAAATGCAAAACATATTAGTACAAAGAAAATTCCGAAAAGCCTTTGGTTCATTCTCTGTCAGATCACCACAAGGTCCAAAACGATGGTTTTCAGATTGAGTTCGGAGTGGTTAAATATCATTTGGGACCACCCCAAGGACCCATATGTCAAAGGAAATTTTTGAAAAAAATTTGGTTTAGGAGTTATAGGAGGTCAAAGTTTGGTGTTCGACCCAATCCGTCTCAAGTTATGACTGATACCTAATATCCTACATGAAACACAATACCAACTCTAGTCATAGTGTTTTGAATTCAGTTTTTTATACTGATTCAAATGATCCATGATTGGATTGGATCGTGAAAAATTTTTCTTGGCTCTATTTAGTAAAATCCCGTTAAAATGTTGTATAATTTCACCGTTTCAACTCTAGCAGAAATACGTCATATTAGAAAAATTCCAAACCATGCTTTTTTAAAAAGATAATGATGGGTCGAACATCCACACCAAGTGACAAGTTTACCCCGTAGAATTTAGTCCCTTCGCCTTAGACTTAACGGTTTGGAACTCCTGAAAAGACCGTAAAGAGTGACAATCAACTTCACTTGGTCTATATCTTACTTAAATCAGTAAAGTGACACATCTCCTAAATATTTAAATTTTTTTCAACACATTAGTCATAAAATGACATTATGAATGAAATTTAATGCATTTTATACAGACCAAAATTATTGTCCCCAAACCTACCAAAGCAAGTGTCCAAGCAATATATCATTGTAATAAAAAAAGCTTCCCAAGAAAGGATAGCTAGCTACTAACCTTTACTTTACTGATTTTAGTAAGACATAGACCAAGTGAAGTGGATTGTCCCTCTTTACGGTCTTTTCATAGTAGTTCCAAACCTTAAAGTCTAAGGCGAAGGGACTAAATTCTCCGGAGTCAACTTGTCACTTGGTGTGGATGTTCGACCCATCATTAGCTTTTAAAAAAAGCATGCTTTGGAATTTTTCTAATATGACGTATTTCTGCTAGAGTTGAAACGGTGAAATTATACAACATTTTAACGGGATTTTACTAAATAGAGCCAAGAAAAATTTTTCACGATCCAATCCAACCATGGATCATTTGAATCAGTATAAGAAACTGAATTCAAAACACCATGACTAGAGTTTGTATTGAGTTTCATGTAGGATATTAGGTATCAGTCATAACTTGAGACGGATTGGTCGAACACCAAACTTTGACCTCCTATAACTCCCAAACCAATTTTTTTTAAAAAAATTCCTTTGACATATGGGTCCTTGTGGTGGTCCCAAATGATATTTAACCACTCCCAACTCAATCTGAAAACCATCGTTGTGGACCTTGTGGTGATCTGACGGAGAATGACCCCTTCCAAAGCAAATTACATCCACTGTTTAAGTTAATTGATTCGAAAAACTAACTTCGAAAGTACTTGCCAGTCAATTCTAGACTTGAAATCTTGAAGAAAGTTTAAAAAATCTTGGTTTCTGCCTCGATCCCCACTCCCCAGTCTATTTGGGAATTAATTACTCGTCCATCGATGCACAGATTCGGCAAACAAAGGCACCACCGTGATCGTATTTAATTATTCTATCACATTTAATTAACTCCTACGTAGCATAGCCGCTCTGTGATTTGTGGGACACATAGATATCTTTAACTCTGAATTCCGGCATTGCGTGTTTTTCGAGATAAGCGGTTTTCTTTAGGGTCGTTTGAGGTAAGCGGTTTTCTATCGGCTCGGTGGAGGTGAGCGGTTTTCTAATCGATCGGCAGAGGTGAGCGGTTTTCTATTCGGTCATCACAGATGAGCGGTTGTTGATCTCGCGTGTCGAGTAGCTAGCTATCCTTTCTTGCGAAGCTTTTTTTTATTACTATGATATATTGCTTGGACACTTGCTTTGGTAGGTTTGGGGACATTCATTTAGGTCTGTATAAAATGCTTTTAATTTCATTCATAATATCATTTTATGACTTATGTGTTGAAAAAAAAAGTAAAATATTTAGGAGATGTGTCACTTTACTGATTTTATTAAGATATAGACCAAGTGAAGTTGATTGTCACTCTTTACGGTCTTTTCATAGTAGTTCCAAACCTTAAAGTCTAAGGCGAAGGGACTAAATTCTTTGGGGCCAACTTGTCACTTGGTGTGGATGTTCGACCCATCATTAGCTTTTAAAAAAAGCATGCTTTGGAATTTTTCTAATATGACGTATTTCTGCTAGAGTTGAAACGGTGAAATTATACAACATTTTAACGGTATTTTACTAAATAGAGCCAAGAAAAAATTTTTCACGATCCAATCCAACCAAGGATCATTTGAATCAGTATAAAAAACTGAATGTAAAACACCATGACTCGATTTGGTATTGTGTTTCATGTAGGATATTAGGTATCACTCATAACTTGAGACGGATTGGTCGAACACCAAACTTTGACCTCCTATAACTCCCAAACCAAATTTTTTTCAAAAATTTCCTTTGACATATGAGTCCTTGGGGTGGTCCCAAATGATATTTAACCACTCCCAGCTCAATCTTTTTGGATCTTGTGGTGATCTGACAGAGAATGACCCTTTACTTAGACTCATGGAAAGCCTATGCCACGCTTGGTCTGCATGGGTTTAGGCATCTCCTAGTTAATCATTCTGTCACTTTCACGGAAGGCGAAGTTTGCACAAATTCTATGGAAGGAATGTGGGCTTTGGTGAAGAGAAGTTTCCCAAGATGTAATAGGCAGCAAGCCATGTTCGACTCATACTTAGCTGAATTTATGAGGAGGAGGTGGTTAGGTTACGGTGATCAATTAGTTACATTTCTGGAGAAAAAAAAGGAGGTGTATAAGCTGGAGTGTTCTGATGTAGTTGATTCAGAAACTAAAACTGCTGAAGCAGATTAATACTTTTTGAACTCTTGTTTTGTTTACTTTGCAGTGATTTTTTGTGAATAGTACTTGTATTAATTTTTGCTTTGTTGGGGGAATTATAAAATATCTAGATGTTGCAGAAGTATGCCTTTAGACCCCACATTTTTTCAATAGTATTAGTGCAGACTTCGCCTTCCTTGAAGGAGATATAATGATTAACTTGAAGGGACACTCAAGTCAACACTGTAAGAAAAAGTTGTTGCCTGACGACCGTTTGTTTTACGGGAATCCTGTTTCTGAACAGCTGTTCTTTTATCAGTTAAAAACTTACTACATATGGATTATTTCAGCAGCACTCTCAAAGAACAGTGAATGAGTATCACTGTGTATGCTGGTGCTTTACAGGAAATACGCTGTTAATTTTGTTAACAGCCCTTACTGTTCGAAATACAACAATTTTGTAATATTACAGAAGAGAGATATAAGTGCAAAAAGAAGTCAATACATTTCGACGAAAAATTTGATTCTGAGATTTTTCCCATCCTTGTAAATTTACAGTTTTTCCTGTTTTGAAACAGGATTTGCTGCTAACAAACTTAACAGTATTTTTCCTGTTAATTTACAACAAAATTTGTAACAGTGAAGGTGCCCCCACAATGAAGCGAGTCGCTGCGACCGAGGCTGCGACCCGGTCGCTGCGACTCGAGTCGCAGCGACCGGGTCGCAGCGACTCGCTTCATTGTGGGGGCACCTTTAACGCCGGGGGTATCACTCCCCCATGAAAAAATATCAAAATGATGAAAGAAATGATCTCAAGAGTGGCTATAAAAATCATTTTTTTTCGAAATCTGCTTCATGGCAGAGTGACAGTGTGAAGGAGAAGCGATTTGTTTAGTTTAGCCCTCTTGTTCAATCCCGATCTTTTCAAACTTAAAAGGGGTAAATTTTGAACGGGTGGCGGTAGCGCGACGGGACCGGCATCGGAATTTAGGGCGTTTCTGAACACAACACATGTACAAAACAAAGAAGCTTCGGATGGAAAGAACATTTATCAGATACTGCCTGTGGAAGAGGCACTGACCCCCGCTTTACCTTACCGATCGGCGAGTTGACTTGAACACATCAGATAAAATGGTTTGCCTTGAAGAGAATAACCGCCGCAGCGATTTCTCATACCGACGCACATTGGAAAAACGCGCATAACGTACAACCTAAACAGTATTTCTGTGTTCAAGTCAACTCGCCGATTGCGATGAAACTTAGCAATAGCCACGTGAAATTGCACGCTCTACAACAAGGTGGCGTCAGATTTGCAATAGTTTTCTCACATTAAAATTTGTAAGTTGTCGGTAGTGTTGCGGCGTGTTTGTAGCGTTTCGGGCCTTCTTCGGAATCTTAGAAGTTTGACCACTACTTAAAAAGCAAATATGACTGGGTGACAGAGAATTGAACTCTGGGTAACTAAGGCGCGTAGACAACATCCAAAACTTTGTGAGAACCCATGAAAAAAAATACGATTTCACGAAATCCTGGTAGGCACGAAGTTCGTTTATGTTTTTGTTTCACAAAATACTTCGGTGGATGATGGTTCTTGAAGGAATTTAATTTAAATTTTTTAGCCTAGTGGGTCCTGTTTTTGAATTTGCTTTATCTCAGGGTCAGTGGTTCAGCAGGTCATAAGCCAAATTTTGGATTTCTAGCTCAAACGATTTAGAAGTTATAGTCTCTCAGTAAAAATTGTCCGATCAGCTTGATTTTTGAACAGTAGGCTCGTTGTACAATGGACATTCGAGCACTGCTTTTACATTTTTATTTTAACGTGTCGTTCGAAATTTTACTTTTTGAACTACTGTGCATGAGTTGAATCAACAAGTCCCCGGCCCCGCCGGTCCTCCTCCCCTGCGCGCCGCGCCGAGGCCGAGGGGTCGAGCAGCCGCGACAATGGCGACTCGGCTCGGCTCCCCTTTCCACGCTGTTTTCCCGAGACAAGTCGAGTATTACCATAGAAACAGAGATTTTAGATCGAAATTTCTCAAAATTGGCCACCAACTTTGGGCTAGCATTTCAGCAGTGAACTAAGGAGATCGAGTTCTACTTCTCTGCCAAGTCTTATCAAAATCCTATAGAAAATCAGGATTTAGGTAAGGGGCCGTGCTAATAAAAAAAAAATACGATTTCACGAAATCCTGGTATCCGGGGTAAAATTCCCATGATGCCTATAGGAATGTCACCTCTTGTCCTATGGGAAGAGGTGACTTTCCCATGGTAATCTCACGTATACATGGGAGGTTCCCATGATGATCACATGGGGATAACTTGACCATGGGTATTCCATCCATAGGAACACTTTTCCTATTGGAGAAGAATGCATGGGAAGGTGTTTCCATGCATGGGAAAGGTGTCCATAGACATTGCCTATGGAAATGGGACCTATGGGGATTCATCCCATAGGAGCGTGTGCCATGGGTATGTGTTCCCATATATGCCTGTGCAATGGGAAGAATTCCTATAGGTAGGGTGTCCCATAGGGATTTCCCCCATAGGAGCCTGTCCTATGGGTACGTGTTCCTATGTGTGTGTGTGTGTACTATGGGCAGAAAGAGTCTATGGGTACAGGGTGCGTGTACGGGAAGCCGTTCTCTTCGAGAGGCTCCGGTGTGCAGCCGTCGGTATCCCCCGTAGATATGAGCGATGGGCCGGCCCGCGGCCCGGGACCTGCAGCGAGGAGTATTCCCAATGTGTCGCCAAAGGTGCCGGAGCCTCCCGCGGCCAGCCGAACGAGCAGAGGCGATGCGAGCTCAGCTAGCCGGGTCAGGTTGAGACATAGGGAGAGAGCAGAGAGCCGAGCCAGGGGCGGGCCGGCCCGCCGTGGCCCCCGTCGGGGACTCTGCAGCTCCTGCTGACTCTTACTTGTGTACTGAAACTGTGCTTGTTTGTTTCTGTTACATGGTCCTGCTGGGAGCGAGGGAGTGCTGTGGACTGTCGGAAAGTGGAGAGTCTGCTCTTTTGTGTCCACTTTCCGCGTTCAAGTCCCTCTTAGAACTGCCTGCTTGGACGCCCTATCAATATTTGCCTGCCTGATGCAGTCCTTCATCTGCTTCGCCCACTCATGGAAAGCTGGCCACGCCTATGCATAACAGCTGTCTGCTTTTGGCCAACCAAACGCAGCTTCAAGCACTAATAAGCAAATGATAAAAGCATGCAAATAAAATCTTTTAAAATCGGGTCTATCAAGTTTTCACTAACTGACCATTATTGTCACCTGGGACAAAGTTGTGTCACAGAAGTAACTATTGGCACATAAAAAGCACTTCTTTGTAACAAAAAAAACAAAAAAAAAAATGCCCTAAACACCCCTAGTTTGTTGGTTCAATAAAACATGATGAACTACTCACAAGCCCAGGCAAACTCTGGTGGAGGAAGTGGTGCTTGACGGTAATGCGGCCCGGCCCTGTGCACAGACTTAGGGCCGTCCCGACACTGGCCCTGATCGCCGCCAAGGCTGCAGCTATGCATCGGGGTGGGGCGTCGTCGGGGAGGTGCTGGAGTCTGCAAGCGACCTGGGCCCGGTCCGACACCGGCCCTCATCGCCGCCAAGGCTGCAGCTGTGCATCGGGGTGGGGGGGGAGGGGGGGGGGCGTCGTCGGGGAGGTGCTGAAGTCTGCAAGCGACCTGGGCCTGGTCCGACACCGGCCCTCATCGCCGCCAAGGCTGCAGCTGTGCATCGGGGTGGGGGGTATTCCTTTTCATTTCCTATGCTTGGTGTAAGGAGGGGAGCCTTTTAATAATTAAAAGTCAGTGTGAAATAGGAATCTTTAATGTATTTCTTATAATTGATTGGTTGACCATATATGCAGTACATAAGAACAGATACAAAAAAGTATTAACATTCCTTAGTTTCTAGAACATGCAACAAACAGGAAAATTGCAAAACAATATATATATTTTTTTTAAATCTTAAACATATTAGTGTCTATTCTGAACATTAGGAATCACAGATAAGAGATCACAGTGAGGTTGTTTTGTTCTGAAACATATAATTTTCAGATCTGTGCACTTGATAAACCTAAGTTCTTCATGAACAAACTGAATCTCTCTTAAGCAGTGGTCATCTCTACTCATTTGAACACCATCAGGGAGGTTTAATATTGGTTCCCAATTTAAATCAGAAACAAAGAGGAAAACTCTATCATTATCCCTATCATAACAAATTTTACGGATCAACACCACAGACTTATCATGTAACTGGGCAACAGAGTTACATGTTCGGGCACATTTTTTCTTTTCAATCACATAAGCACAATTTTTGTAAATAAGCTTCTCAAACAATTGTATGTTTTCTACGGGCTGTTGGTTTTCTTCACAGAGAAATAATTCTTCTTCAGACAAATTTATGAGCAAGGGTGATCCAACCAAGCGACATGATCCTGTCACAAAGCTTATTTTGTTGTGGTGCTTTGGTTTTACAATAGAAGAAGCGTAATTCCTTGCCTTGTCACTTACAACAGGGTGTAACAAATTTCTGGCCAAATCCCATGACCAATGCCTAACAATTTGATGAGGCACACACTGAACAGTATGGATCAAATTTTTGAGATGTCCATTCCCATCTTCAAACACATAGGCACAAGATGCCCAAAGTGGGCCCCATCGTCTGACATGGTCTGGTAAATGTCTTAAAATGTGCAGATTGTATGTCATGTGGTTTTCACCATATTCCATTTGTACAGAAGCCAGATAATTGATAATTAATGTATTAGCTGTGTTAATATGTTGCAAAGACACTTCAGCCTGGCTCAGTAAAAAAATAGCTTGAATTAATAACAACCAGGTGTTTAGGTATCGTTGAGGTAAAATGCCTTTTAGGATAATGTATGAATACCATAGAAAATTATTGTATTCCCTTGCTTTAAAATTTAGGCATTCTTTTAATGTCCGAGGCATTCTTCTGAATTCTAGAGGTGGTTGAAGAGCGAGGATTCTTCTGTTGAGTTCTTCAAGACTTCCTTTAATGTAGTATTGCTTACCTGCTTCTTCAAGCCAGAGAGAGATTTGTGCCTTTACAACTCCCATATCTACACAGTGCATGCTTTCCACAAAGAAGCCATTCACCATGGAAAACTGTGGCATATTTATCAGGGGAGAAACAGAGTTAATGCCAAACATATCAACATTTTGTGGTCCATTAGGATCATCAATATTCTCCTCCTGCTGCTCTTCTTCCTCTCCCTCTGACATCTGCTCAGCATTCTCTCCTCTTGCAGCTCTTCCATCTATCAGTGCTAACTGTAACTCCACCAATTCAGCATGAGTTCGATCTTCTGGTCTTATATTACTTAAAGGATACCGAACAGCTCTGTCAATATAGCAGCCACGGATCTTGCACCAGCTGCAAGAGAAAAAGCCACCATGGGTTTTGATTCCTTGTACCGAACCTCTGGCCCCAGAATCAACACAGCATCCAGTACAATATAGACGGGCATCACTAATATTTGGTCCTACTTGCAGCTGGAAACCCTGGCTTAAATTTCTCATTTTACAAACAAAGGGCTGTAGAAACAAGTCCATTTTAGCATGAGATTTCCCAAACCATAATCCACATAGCAATAGGTTCTTCATTCTGACATTTGGAGGAAGTTCATGGATTTCTCCTAGGATTGGCCAAATTGAAGCAGATGAAGACGACGCTATAGGTGAGCCATCGACAGATATGTGCATAGTGAGAATTCTTTCTTCAAGGTGAGCAACAGAAGCATTAAACTCTCTGTAGACAGAACCGTCATAGATGTCGGAGAGAAACCCAGGTCTAGATCTTCTAATGGCTTCAGCAGGGGTACAGAGAGCATCAGCAGTTTCTGGGTTTTGAAAAATTATTTCTAATTGCACAGGTAAATCAAAAACTACAAAGAATGTAGCAAGCCTCAAATCAGATATGTGATTTTGAGTTTGACAGATATCACAATCTCTAAACTTAATATTTTTGTAATTTAGCTCCCCAAATGACTTGAAACATTTCTTACAATAAAAGTAGTAGTGAACTCCTACATCAGATACAAGGAGACTGTCTAACAAGTATTGACTGGCTGGTAAAACAGGGGACACAAATAAATTATTAATTAAATTAATCAAATTGCAAAACGCTGAATTGTTCGCATTGTTTCTCATAGCAAAACTTAGAGCCATGTACAAAATGTCGTTTCTTGATGCTCCAAGAGGAACATCAATATCATTAAGAAAACCTCCCTGCATTGCTTCTCTTAGTTTTCTATGGCTTGGTTGTCTGTTTCTACCTGCATGTCCATCAGCATGCTCTTCATTTTCTCTTTCTCCAACCTCTTGTTGTCCATCATCTTCCTGCTCTTCTTGCTGTCTTCCCCTTTCTTCGTCTTGCCCAGCACCTTGCTCATCTGCAGGCTGATCATTCGGAGCTTGCTCCTGCTCGTATCTGCCTTCCTCCTCCCCTGAATCAGCAACATTATCATTAAAAGGTTGTTGCTCATCCTCGACTTCATTATCACTCTCAAGCAGAGATAACGATGACTCAGACTGGTTACGTGACCTTCTACCATAAGAACTGCTGTTGGTACTGGTACTGGAATGGTGAGTGCTTGACAATGAACATCTTTCTTCACTACCAACAGTACTAACAGGAGTCACACTTCTGCTGTGAACAGCCAGATCAAGATCTTGATAATTTGCCATGGAGCAACCCTAGAAAAAAGGGGGAAAATATGATTAAAATAAGCCTTAAAGTCATGGTGCTATGAGTTCAAATGAGAACAACTGATGGTAGCAACATATAAATTTCATTAAATTAGATGCTAATGTGAAATATTTTAATGCTGAGAATTGTTTTACAGGGGTGATTTTCTCCTCATATGATGTGACTGTGAGTAAATATCTTCCTGGACAGAATACTTAGGGAAAATATAGAATTTTTTATTCAGGATACAGTTGTTTAGAAAGAGGAGGATTACTACACAAAAGAGTCAACAAGGGACCAAATAATACAACATTGGTGGGCTAATAGACTCCAAAGTTAAAAATTTAATTCACTGTTAATGTATAAAATTATCAATTATTAAAAAAAAATGTATTATTTTGTATAAACTTCACTCTATTCTGTAGTTTTTAACCTCCTTTACCTAACTAACTTTAGCCTTGCTAAAAATTCTATGTTCTCCCTTAGTATTGTGTCTAGAAAGGTAAGTAACAGATACAAGCAAAAGGATCTTTCTGGCACAATTAAGTTAAATTCTCTTTACCTTACTATAGTGTGTTGATCTAATAGGCATGAGATGGAGCAGGCTATTCAATCAGATTTTTAAAACAATAAGTTAAAGAACAAACTGCAGAAAACCTTTGTCTGTTCATATAGATTCCGTATGGTGTTCCCACAATGTCTTTACTTATAGCTGGTTTTCTAGACCGAATTCTTTGAGGTAAGGTGGAATTATTGCAAGGGCTCAACTTCTTTATACAGGAAAAGTGTAATACTGTGCCATAGAACCCAACTAACAAGCAAATAAAACAAGTTTTTATTTTTAAAAAATAGTAATAATATTACTATACTTAGTTTATGAATCAAAACTATAACTTAGCTATCCTAGCAAATCAAAATTGTATTATTTGATGGTGAGATGGCTTCTATGGCACACTATTACACTTTTCCTGTCAAACCAACTTGAGCCCTTGTAATAATTCCCTTTTATCTAAAAGAATTCGGTCTAGAAAACCAGGTGAATAAAAGGCATTGTGAGAGCAACTTGTTAAAATGGAGATCACATTTGCAGCTTAAATTTTACAATAAAAATTCAATTCAATAAACAGACCTGATTCATATCTGCTTCATTACATATTCTGCCAGTTTGGCGGTCACTGTGAGATGATGAAACAAATGTTTGGCCAAGATCAACGGTCTCCAACTCAAAGAAGCGTTCTGGAATTGCTCTCTTCTTTGAACCCGAAACAATATCAGATATATCCATCTAAAAATAAGGTTTTTATAAATGGCAAGGTTTTGTAAAGTAAAATTACTTCATGTCCTGTACATCAACAACATACCTGATGACTTAAACACGCTGCAGTTTTATTGTTCCCTGAATTCATTCCAAAAGTGTAAGGGTCAAGATTCACTGTCTGAACAACAGATAAATTGGCAACAATAATCTGTAACATTAAGGTTACCTTGAAGTATGATATTCACATCTCTAGCTCTGCATAGAAATAGATTTGATAAAAAATTAATACCTCATTTTCCTTGGCTGAATGTGTGGTAATATCTGCTACTATTTGTTGACAGTAAGACTGAGAGTTGGCTTCATCATCATGTAAAATTGCCTGTTTTGAATCTGTTCTTTTCTCAGAATTCCAAATTATTTCAGATGGTAAGGTCTGTAACAGAAAAATACATTTTGGTTACAAAGCTGCTAAATTAGTCAGGCAATAAAAATCTTAATGCATTATCATACCTGTTGAGCTGAAGATTTGAACTGATCAAAGCCAGAATCAATGACATTGCAGGAAGAATCCAAATTGGAGAGAGGAGCGTTGCTCCCCACTGGATTTAAATCAATAGGTATCTTGAAAACAAAACAAAAGGAATTGGTTGATTTAGTTTTAAACCACTTTGTCCCCAGAATTCAATTGGTCGTACGTTTAGGGCTTTTGTATCTGCAGCTCACCTCGAGAAGTGACTTTAAGCAAATAAAAACTTTTGTTTCACACGCTGATGTGTTGTATATGGTCCTAAAACTCTTTGAAGCTACAGCCACAAGAAATAGCCTTTGAAGGAAAGTGTTTTAAAATTGAACGTCCATTCAATGGTTATTTCTTTAACTAATCTAGGCACCATATTTACACGACACACAGTTTAGCTTTGAGAGAAAAATTTTTATTCGCTTGAAGTCAGTGCTCGACACTAGCTGCAGCTTCTAGTGGAACATTGTGATAGTGCCCCATAGGGGCTTTTGCCACTTGGTCGAAGGACCTGTAAATTATAAGAAGCAACGGAAATAATACCTGATTTTGCAAAGGTGCTGATTCAGATCCACAGTCAGGAAAAGGGGCGACATTATTGGCTTCTGAGGCGGTGCTTTGAGAACACAAACGATTCTGTGAAGAAGGAAAATTTATACACCATTGCCACAGTGCTTGTGGACAAGTTATATAATCAACTTAACTTACGTCTGAAAAACGATTTTTCGTTCGTCGTGGAATAGAATCAACACTGTCGGGTCCCAAATACAATTTCCTTTTCTTCTTAGCATTTTTTTCCACACACTTCTGCTCGACTTTCTGCCGGAACTTTCTAAACATCTCATCATCCTCACCCTGTTTACGTTCCATCTTTTGTCGCTATCAAAGCATATCTAGAAAAAAAAAGTGAAGTGAAGGAAATGTAAAGACTGTTGAATCCCATCCACTTTAAGAAAGAGTAGAGATGAAACGCACCTGTTGTTGTTCCTGTGTAAGGGTTATTGGCAAACATACGCCACTGGGAATTAGTTTGCAGTGAAATATTAAAACCAAATTACGTACAGTTGAGTATGCTTTTTCTTGATGTCATATCGTAAAAAACATATTCTCACAATAATCCTTCTATGACACAGAACATACTACGAGCTCAGATCATAAACAAAACGTTTTTACTCCACCACATTGCAGTTTCGCAGTTGGCGACAGTTGACGTTCGAAAAACTTAACAACATACGGCACTTAAAGTAAACATATATAACTTCTCGGAATAAATTTGAATGTTACACACATGGTAAATTATTCTTTTTAGAGACAATAAAAAATAGTTATCAGTCATTAAAAATGTTGAACCGAGGTTTTATGATCCAGTTGCGCACTTCAGCATCTTTCATAGTTGGTAAGCCTGCTCCAATAGAGGGCGCAGTGATCGGCATGGAGGGAGAAGTTCCTACTCGCTCCCCAACCGTCAGTTTCAAACCCATTCTGTCCGTTGAGAGTGTCGCTTGTCGGTTGAGGAAAATGAAACCTACGTTGGCTCTAGTAAGATATACGTCAGATAAGAAGCGTGATGTCGTTAAAATTGGCGATATTTCCAATTTCTCTCCGAAATCTGTCAATGACTTCGACCCGGACAAGATATATGAGGTGCAATGTTCAGTGGTGAGGAGATCTGATAGTGACCTCCACGACGAGCATTCTAAGAAGGGATACTCAGCGAAGATCCGTCTCTTGGCGGGTAAGTAATAATGGCATCTGCCGGTAATTTATGACTTTCAGTGAGAACTTCAATGTTTAAATTAAACTATTTCTATCGCATATGCTATAGTACTCCTATAGTCAATCTTCTGATTCGGCTGGCCGATACGGCCACACTTTTCCTCCCCTTTAAGTGAAGACTTAAATCATGATTTATGATCAGTTTTCTCAGTTGATCAGCACATTTGAAGCCAACAAATAGAACTGGCATGCTTCTGAAGCTCTCTGTAACGGCCGAATCGAGTAATGTGCTGGGAGGACTATGTCTGTGGCTCCTATTTTTAAGTGACTGGGTCCTTGCCATTACTTAATTCATTTCTACCCTGCTCCAACTCTTCAGAGCGTTTACTAATGTCCTACTTTTGTCCCACACATAACTCTGTGCTTTAATCATAACCTATAACTGAATTTTATTACACTTCGTATTATACTTTTTCTTTTATTACAGCAAGTGACCTGTCAATGATTTCGCATGCGAAGTCTAAGAAAGAAGCTTTGCCACCTGGCTATGCTGATCGAATCCGGAAAGGGATGAAAGAGCAGAAAAAGGAGAAAGATCAACAGCGCCAGGTACTTGTATGGTTCATTTTAATTCTTTCCGTATCCAGTGTGAACAACCATTTTTAGTTGTTTTTCTATTTTCATGTTAAGTCATTGAAAAGAGATAAGAGATCTCTTCGTCAGTCCAAGCAGGAAAATCTAATGGAAATTATTAAGGTTAATTTAGAGGCCAACAGCAAGAACACAGATATTAATATAGTAAGTATTCCACATGTTAATTATGTTTTATTGTGTGTACTTTTGCAATTAAATTTTTCTGGTATTTTTATCAGAGTACTCATATTGGAAGTGAATCAAGTAATGAAACTAATGCATCAGATGGAAAGACAAGCAGCATTGAGGCAGGGAAAGAGACTGACAAAATTGAATTAGAGGAAGTCAATGAAAGTATTATTGAAGCTGAGAAAAAGAACACAAGTACAGAGATTGAGGAAAAGAATGAAACTATTGAAGCTAATAAAAAGAACAGAAGTACAGAGATTGAGGAAAAGACTGAAACTATTGAGTGGGAGGAGAAGAATAAAACTCCAGATATACAGACTGATAAAGAGAATGAAAGTTCTGAGACCAAGGAAAAAGATGCTCCTGCGACTACTACAGATCGTGTTGCACCACATCTAGGTACTGACATTACTATGCCTCTCACTCATATTTCATTTACATTTGCAGTGTGACCAATTATTTCCTTTCAGATCTTCCCACCAAACGTGATTTGTTTGGTGCTGGTAAAAAAGGTAATTGTATTGCATACTTTAACAACAATTTATCTTTACTAATTTTGTGAACGATCTTTTGTAACAACCCGTTCATATTTTCATTTCAGGTACTCGTTCTGAACCTGAAGATGATAGTGAGAGCAGTGACGACTCTGGCTCTTATCAAAGTAGTGAAGGAAAGATTATAGACTTGGAAAGTCAGATATGTACCCTTCAGCTTGAAAATCAGTCACTAAAGAAGCGAGTTATCTATCTTAGCAAACATCTGCAGTATCATCTCGACGTGCTGAATGAACAGGCTGATACTCTTGAGAACATTTTGAAATTACATGGTAGGTATTCCAGAATATCTACCGGTATTATTAATTAAATGTGTTCTAAATATTAACTGCTACTATACTTGCTATTTTAGGTGAAACCTCTAATATAGCTGTGACAACCAACACCAACAATTGGATTGTGGTACCTAGCCCGATGAAATCTCAAGCTATAAGAAGGGGCCCAGCTCAAGACCTTGAAGCACACACACCACCAAAGAAACGTGCTTGTGATATTTCCTCTCTTGACTTGCATGAGTCTGTACAGACACCCATCAAGGAAAAAAAAAATTGAACATATTTCTTCTTCAAAGAAATGCAGTGCTAAGAAGTCCAGTGTGACACCCAGCAAGAGTCCCAAGACTAAAAATATGAGTAAAAAGAAAACCAACAATAGCTTACGTAAGTTCATAAATTATAAATATCTTTACAAATATTTCGATCTGCCTGACTTATGCTTGACCTTTGCATATTTTAGAGCCTGGAGAAGTCAAAGCGGAAGTACTGGCAAATGACTTGCTTAAAGTTTTAAAAAAGGAACGGGAAATTCAGATGAATGAGGATCGGACTAGGGTAAGTTATACACTAACATTTTTCTTGTTCTTTTGTCCATATAAGTGGTTATTGATTTATCTAATTGACTCTTGCATAATAGGTATGCATTGGGAATAACACCTGGGTGAAGAGAGGTGTTTGGAAAGAGAAATTTTCCAAATCCAATGGAAATATGAAGAAACTTGTTAATGAATTGGCAGAAGAAGTTTGGGGCTTGGAAAAATGTGCAACTTTTAGCCTTACTGGGGGAAAGAGCCCTAAAAATCCGTCTGCTACTCCAAAACAACCTGCACCTGCAGGCAAGGTGGAGGCAATATTTGGTAGGTGACAGTTTCTCACAGTTATAACTGTTTACTTCTTTCAAAATTAATTTTCGTTATTAATCTGGCTCATTGTCTAACAGGTCTTTGCCGGGCCCACTTAATGTGGCAAGGAATGGTAAATTCAGACCACTTGGACCATGGGGTGCACCAGTGCAGAGACTGGCTGCGAAGTAAATTTAATGAGGCAGCTGTAAGTTAATTGTGTTGATAGATAAGAACTTCAGATGTAATAAGATTATCAAAATTAATAAAATATTCTTTTTCAGAGGAAGATCAAGAGATCAGATAAGAAGAAGAGGGATGAAGATGACTGATTTGATTTACATTTACAACATGTCTTTTACTTTTGGACTCACATTTTTATATTTTGATTGCTCTCTCCTCAATACAGAACTAAATCTTAATGCATAATCCTGTGTATTTCTGTGAAGAGATTCCCATTGTAATTGAGTTCAGCTAACTCAAAGAAATACTCACAGCTGTGAGCCAATGAAGTTTCTTAACCAAAGTAAGCCAGGGCTTGTGAGTAGTTCATCATGTTTTATTGAACCAACAAACTAGGGGTGTTTAGGGCATGTTACAAAGAAGTGCTTTTTATGTGCTAATAGTTACTTCTGTGACACAACTTTGTCTCAGGTGACAATAATGGTCAGTTAGTGAAAACTTGATAGACCCGATTTTAAAAGATTTTATTTGCATGCTTTTATCATTTGCTTATTAGTGCTTGAAGCTGCGTTTGGTTGGCCAAAAGCAGACAGCTGTTATGCATAGGCGTGGCCAGCTTTCCGTGAGTGGGCGAAGCAGATGAAGGACTGCATCAGGCAGGCAAATATTGATAGGGCGTCCAAGCAGGCAGTTCTAAGAGGGACTTGAACGCGGAAAGTGGACATAAAAGAGCAGACTCTCCACTTTCCGACAGTCCACAGCACTCCCTCGCTCCCAGCAGGACCATGTAACAGAAACAAACAAGCACAGTTTCAGTACACAAGTAAGAGTCAGCAGGAGCTGCAGAGTCCCCGACGGGGACCACGGCGGGCCGGCCCGCCCCTGGCTCGGCTCTCTGCTCTCTCCCTATGTCTCAACCTGACCCGGCTAGCTGAGCTCGCATCGCCTCTGCTCGTTCGGCTGGCCGGGAGCTCCGGCACCTTTGGCGACACATTGGGAATACTCCTCGCTGCAGGTCCCGGCCCGCGGGCCGGCCCATCGCTCACATCTACGGGGGATACCGACGGCTGCACACCGGAGCCTCTCGAAGAGAACGGCTTCCCGTACACGCACCCTGTACCCATAGACTCTTTCTGCCCATAGTACACACACACACATAGGAACACGTACCCATAGGACAGGCTCCTATGGGGGAAATCCCTATGGGACACCCTACCTATAGGAATTCTTCCTATGGCACAGGCGTACATGGGAACACATACCCATGGCACACGCTCCTATGGGATGAATCCCCATGTACTAACCTACCTATAGTAACTTTTCCCATGAAACAAGCTCCTATGGGAACAATCCCCATGGGCCACCCTACCAATGGGAACACTTCCCATGTAGGTGCCTTCCCATGGGAACGTTCCTATGGGTTCCTCATGGGTTCCGATGGGCCATAATTTCATGGGTTTGCATCCCCATGTGTGTCATGGGCATTCCCATGGTATCTATAGGAAATCGCTTCCTATGGGAATGACCATGGGAATTTTACCCCGGGTAGGCACGAAGTTCGTTTATGTTTTTGTTTCACAAAGTCCTTCGGTGGATGATGGTTTATGTAGAAATTAAATTGAAAATTTCTAGCATTATGAATCATGTTATTGAATTTGCTTTATCTCAGAGTCACTAGTACAGCGAGTCACATGCCAAATTTTAGATTTCTAGCTCAAACGATTTAGAAGTTAGTCTAGTCTTTCAGTAAAAATTGTCCGATCAGCTTGATTTTTGAACTGTAGGCTCGTTGTGCAATGGGCATTCGAACATTGCTTTAACATATTTATTCTAACGTGTTGTTCGAAATTTTATTTTTTGAACTACCGTCCATGAGATGAATCAACAGCCCCTTTCCACCCAGCTACGGTTCTCTTCCCGTGCGCGCCGGGCAGGGCAGAGGGGCCGCGCGGGCCGAGGGGCCGAGCGGCCGAGAACCAGCGACAATGCCGATTCGGCTTGGCTGGCTCGCCATCGGAACTGGCACTATTCGCAGTCGGCTGGAGGAGGCGTCGCCGCCTTATAGACAGAATGGGGGGCGTTTGAGGTGGGAGTGCCCAGACCTCCCTTCTATAGTTCTAGGCTGGGACCTCCACTCAACAAAAGAAGGCTGGGGGAGGCGTCGCCGCCTTAAACAGAACGGAGCGCTTTTGAGGTGAGAGTGCCCAGTCCTATCCCTTTCGTGGTTCTAGGCTGGGCTGGGACCTCGCTCCACTCAACAAAAGAAGGCCGGTGGCTCGGCGGCTCGCTCACGCGTCCTCCTCGCGACTTAACTCGCGTCCACTACCGAGAGATGGCGCCACTAGCGCACGAAGCGAATTGAACTATCTATTTTACCCGAACGAAATGTTATACAGCCGAAATGACTGTGAAAACAGGAGTTTCAGACCCACGGAAATCGTTTCCCAAAGAAGTTCAATGGATTCGTAAAATTATTCACGTAAATGTACACCATTTCAACAATTCTGCTCACCAGATTAAAGTCAAACTTCCCAAACAGTTTTCTGCAGGTGCAAAACCACTGTAAACGTATTCAGTTCGCCATGTCAACGTTCCGATAACTTTACACAATGATTTATAGTCGCGAGGTGGGACCCTCTCAGCCCCCGGCCGTGGCGGCCATGGTTGAAAGAGGGCCGGCGGGGCCGGCGACACGGCGCCTCACGCGTCCGCCTCAAACCAACCTAGAATATATTTGGCAAGTTTTTAATTTCGTGACGATCTTAAGTTATGTTGCAGTTCTTTAGCACACAGGTATGGGAGGCACTACACATTCACAGGGAACGCAGAGGCAGACTTGGTGAGAGCCAGCCCCCCAGCGGGCCAGCTGTCAACAACCCGCCTTGACAACCACTAAATCGAACCACCAGCCAAGAATTAAAGGGTCCTAGTTTCACATTTGCCACACACTTACCATTAAATGAAATAGACAATAAAAATATTAGGTCAAAACTCTCTGTGAGAGCCCAAATCGTGAATTTTATCCGCCTCACATTTCCAACACAAACATGGCGCCGAGCGGGCCAGCTATAAACAACGCCGCCTTGGTGTCCACTCAAACCAACTCAAAATATATTTTGCTATTTTTAGATTTAGTAACAACGTAAAATGATGTTGCAGGCCTTTAGCAAAGAACTGTGGAAGCATCCACGCAATACCACGGAGTACAAGAGTAGACTTATTTGTATCTTTTAATGAGAACATGAGCTGAGGATTCACTCTGAGGTTGGTGGTATTGTCACAAGCCCCGCCCAAGGCCAAATTACAGTCCCAGCCAACAATCAGGAGCCACGGCGGCCAGCTAGTGGTCACGTTTGAAAGTCTCCTGGTGGTGAACCCTTTAACATGGCGTGAATCTGCAACGATTCTGACGTGACCACTCCTTGCGTTGACACTTTTGGATATCGAGGTACAAATCAACAGGCGACCGTTTTCATTGGCTGGATTTTCGCGCGAAATAATGTTATTGGTCAGAGCCGACTCGGCTCCATGACGAGTCGAGTATTACCATAGAAACAAAGATTTTAAATCTAAATTTCTCAAAATTGGCCACCAACTTTGAGCTAGCATTTCAGCAGTGAACTAAGGAGATCGAGTTCTACTTCTCTGCCAAGTCTTATCAAAATCCTATAGAAAAATCAGGATTTAGGTAAGGGGCCGTGCTAATAAAAAAAAATCGGATCCTGAGACAAAACCATTAGGCTACTTCGTGCCTAAAAAATCGGATCCTGAGACAAAACCATAAGGCTACTTCGTGCCTAAAAAATCCTAAAGTTGATCCAATGCAAATTACGCTAATAACGCCTTCATTGTAACTCAGCCAATGGTAGGACCGAAATGTCATCCTATTTGTTGCGGTCTAGTGACACCTCATGCTTAAAAACCCTGACGATCTAGAGGGACGCAAATGACTCCCAAATTTTTGGCTGAGCCCTCTTTAACTCTTAACTTTATTTCTATCTCTAAAGTGGCGAAGCCTCTGCAATCCAAGGCTACGGCTGCGACCCGTCTTGTGGTGAATAATCTCGACCTGAGGGCAGGGCCAACATACCGAAAAATAAAAGCGTTAACTTTCTGAGGCGTTTTCTTTTTTTTTTTAAATATTTCAAGGAGTAAAGAAATTGAGGGAAGAAAAAGATTGGAAAACTTCGTTCTGTGGTAAAACTGAATCAGCTCTTTGATAATCAATTATTTAACCTGTTAAGCGACTAGGTGTTGGTAGCTCTTTCCAGCTGCATTTGTATTTGTTTTGATTTTAGTTCGAGGTTAATGCATAAAAGTCATCAATTTTTCATAGGGCGTAACAAAAGGACTCATAAGGAATATTTTAACTTTCATATACGCTGACTTTTGGCATCTTTAGCTCAGCCTTAAGTGTGAACTTTACCTAGTAACTAGTTGCAGGTGGCGAAAATTTGTTATTTCGGAAAATCCCTCAGATTCTTGCAAGCACTCGTCGTTATCGCAACTCAGGCAACACTCAAGGAAAACGCCGAAGTCATGACTTCCGCTTTTTCCTTGGGCAGACTCTGCCTTAGGCGTGACACTGCTATCGTAACTTGGAATTAAGTTGAGTCACTGTTCACTCAAGTGCCGTAAACAAGTGCCCCACCAACGCGGCCTGCACGAAGCCTTCAAATAGCAAGAAGACGCGTCCAACTTGACACTCAGCTAGCTTTAGCCGAAGCAACATGTATCGCCTTCTTCTCGTGGTTTTGGCCCTGGCGGCGACCGTCTACTCCGCCACCGCCCCCTACGTAAGTTAATCCAAGTGGCAATTCACGTTATTTTTACTCGTTCTTTACTTCATCGAAACACTACTCACAGGTAAAGAGAAACAGCACCGTTCTTCACACTGTGCCAAACTTGTCTTCGGAGAGCCCACGATTTTCTTAGTTGAAGTTTTATGAATATTTTTTTTTTTAATATTCGTGAAGATTTCGGAAAAATATAAACTCTTTGCGACCACATTATTCTACACTCAGAAAACACTGTTAAAAGTTTTTGTCTTTTGACAACATATTTTGTGACAATTAATTCATGTTGTGTTGATGACAAATGATATGTTTATGTGACAACATACTTGTTGAAAATATTTTTGTCTTTACTGTATGACAAGTAAATTGTCTGCCTATGACTACTTTTTTGTCTGATATTTGACAGAATATTTATCTTTTGACAAGAAAATTATCAAAATCGATTGATTTTAGACAAATTTACCGTCATTGGCAAATGACAAATAATTTTCAAGCCCATTATGACAAATTTATCATGCTCCACTTTTATCCGGACGATAATTGTCAAATGACAGTCAAAAATTTTACAGTGAACTTGGGCTCTTCCTTGAGAATTCATCTAGACTAAGGCTCTTGTCATAAGAGCAAGTGCTCTTAACAATTGAACATTAGATAACTCCACCAGAACGAGTGTTTGAACCACGGACAGCGGTATTACGAGCCCGTGAATGTGCCACCTAAGCTATTCTACTCTCGAGAAGAAGTAAATGTTGCCATGACGACTGTATTAACGAATGACAGCGGATATGCTCAAAGAAAACGATAGCTCGCTCTCTTCCCTGGGGTCTTCAGTGTCCCACAGTCTATTTTCAGGCAGAAAAACAAAACAATAATAGGAGACAATACTAAGCTAGGAGAAACTGGTTGTGCTACGGGGAGTAGAACCCCCGAACCCGGCTTCTTTTCCAGCCATAGACCACTGAGCTACCGCACAGCGCAGTGGAGCGCACGGCAATGTGGCTGGGTTGAGTGGTGCGTCGTCGGCGCCATCGCCAGCCACAGCAACTGTTTTACGATCTGGACGACTTAGTTGTAGTAGTCCAGTGGATATAGGCGCTGTCTTGTCACACGACTCCCCGTGGATCCAATACTCGCGTGTTATTTGTTTTGACTGACAGTTTGCACACCTCAAAGTGAACACTAGGCTAACGTTTCAGCATCTGAGGGTCACCTTTCCTCCATAGCGTCCCCGTGAAACAGCGCTCAATGTGACGAGGCGGGCCTACCAGCACTTAATCGGCGCGTGCTGCCAATTCCACAACGAGATGGATTTTGAAAAGGTCCACTTTGTCCGGAAGAGTGCGTTGAGATGTGTCGAAAGTACAAGCAGCACGCGCCGATTAGGTGCTGCCAGGCCCGCCGCGTCACTCTTAGCGCTCTTACGCGGGGAAGCCGAGGGGAGTTCCTTCAAGGTGTACCAGAGATAAAAACCCCGGTCGCACAATGAATGGAAATTCTGCAGGCAAAACATGAGTTTGGTTGAAGCGCGGTTGTAGGGCAACGTCACTGAAAGGCCTTTGGAATCTACTCGCAGCCGATCTGCGAGCGACGCCAAATTGAGCTATACTCTGGAAACTCAAGTGATCTATGAAGCGGAAGAAGTGGATAACTCAATTTTAATCATTTCTCAGGAGAAACAAAAAACTGTTTGCAGGGAAAACTTAAACGAAACAAATTAATTATGCAGATAGATATTCGTCAAAAAAAAACATGAGTAATAACTGGGTAGATTATCAAAAGTGCAAAATCACTCCGTAGATGGTTTCTGCGATTTAAATCTTTACGTTAGAATGGACGACGCATCCATGTCAACTCTGTTATCCCAAAGAAGGTGGACTTTGGAGACATGTCAAGTGGATTCGAGGTCTGCGTAAATTCTATATTGCTCTGGTACATTTTTGGAGTTACCTCTTTTTTCCATCTACTGTTCTAAAACAAGGAGGAGTTGAGTTGACTCTTTTTCCATTTGGTTCATAATAATTCAAGTCAAGTTATCTCCTTTAGCCAATTTTTTTCAACGGAGTAATGTGGACTTTGGTTGAGTTAAAACCATTTTCTGTTGAAATTTAGACCGTAACTGGTGTAAAGTTGAATTGAACCCTTCTGCAGGCAAATTTTCTCCGAAACTGCTAGAAATTGAGTCAAATATTTTGGAGTTGTGATGTAAACCATTGTAAGGTACAATATTAAAATGAAGGAATTTGGGGATAAGTAAAAATATTCCCTTCTTCCGCTTCCTGGATCAAGTGTCTGCCGGACTTACTCTTCCTGGCATCAACGCACACGCACACACTGGTGGGCGCAGGCATTTGGGCCAGCGAAATCATTAAAGAGTCGACCTGTCAGGCACACACTTGTCGCATCTGGGCCAGCCAAATCATTATTTCGTGTGTGCTTGGCAGGTTGACTCTTACTGATGTGTGCCTAGCCAAGCAGGTTGACACTACTTAGCCTGTGCCTGGTGGATGCCATAAAGGGTAGTCAACCACGCACACGCTTCGGTTTCTAGAGTAGGTACTAGAAATAGTTTTTGCAATGTGATATTGATTACTAAGCGCTTTAACGAAAAATATTTAATTACAAACAAATGTATTGTGCAGGATTACGCAGATGTCCTACAACGCGTCGACGTGTGCCTGCAACCTCTGCCCAAGACGTGGGGCTCCTTCAGACGACCCCGCCAAGAAGCATTGAAAGATGCTGAATATGCGATTAGGCATGGCTTTGCGAAAGAGAAAATTATTAGAGTCATTGACGAGAGGATGGCAATCTACCACTTCATCATCGACGGCACAATGAGGGCCACCGTCGACGAGTGCCTCTACGCGTCCCTTCCTTAACGCGAAGGTACGCATTGTGACAGTTGCTTTGGTGCATTTGTGGTGATGGCAGTCAATAAACGAGGAGAATCCACACTTCAAGTAATTGTGAGCAAATTTATTTAAAAGGTGACAGGGTTGGATTTCATATCTCCGATTTAGCTGTGTTTTGGTGGGAGTTTTAGTACCCTAGAGGGATGCAAAAGGCCAGAGTATTAGGTCCGGCAAAAATTTACTGTTCAAACAAACTGTAGCCATTTTTCCATTTTTTTTAGGTTTTTCGACTTGAATTTGGGTATTTTGCCTTATGCCCAGGTTTTTTCCACCAGGTGTCCGGGGATCGGTAATTCCAACGTAAAAACCAAGGAATCCAAATCTGGCCTCGGATTTGACCTACGACTCATACTTTCGGAAATATTGGCCAAAAACTGCCAAAAACTTCCTAAAAAGTCCCAAATCTTGGGGAAACGGTCGAAAAATCGTCTGCGAGGCTTTTCGTTGTATCTGACTTGTAGGAAATGAAACAAGGAATCCAATGAGCACCCGCCCATATTATTAGGACGAACCGTTTAGAAATGGCAAGGTCTCAAATTTGGACAAAAACACAAAATTTCAGTTCTTTATAACTTTTTGATCTCGTGCGGTTGTATTTCACCCTAGTATCACACTAGTAATGTCTTTCGCCATGCAGGGCCACTCTGTGTGAACGACGCGATGCGATAAACTAGGGAACGAATGCGGAGCGCTTCAGTGCCTGACAGGATCCAGGGTAGGCAGCCCCGTCAGGTAGGCGTACACGCTAGGTTGCCTACCCGGGCAACTCTAAGGCGTCCCCACAATGGGCCTTATTACCGAGGTGGATCTACTGTCAGCGCCTACGAGACACTGGGTAGCAAGGTACAGTGAAAAACCACTATTTTAGATATAAATGTTGGCTCACCTTGGAAAATGTTCTACTAGTAGGGGTGATTAACGGTGCCCAAGCGATTTTTTGTGCGACTTCATCTTCAGGGTCCAATATTCCCATAAATTTCAACATGGCGATCTTATGGGATAAAAGCTCAAAATATTATATTTATTTCTTGAGTCGTCCTGTTGAAAAATTATTGAAGTTTAAGAAATGTAATCGAAAAGACGAGCGAAAAGGCATTCAGAGACTTGTCATATGTTTTATCTGTGTCTTTTGTTCTCGAGATACACGGTAGCAAAGATCGTCAAAAGAAAAAAAAAAATTAGGCCAAATTTTAACCCAGCAGATTTTTAACACAGCTTAAAAATGGAACTTGCGACACGTTTCCGGAAGCGTTTTCATTTGTAGAACGCATTTCTCAAAAATAAAAAATACAAAAATTAGTAGGTTGCCACAAGAAATAAATATCATATTTTGAGCTTTTACCCCATCAGAACGCCATGTTAAACTTTAAGGCAATATTGGACCCTAAAGATGAAGTCGCACAAAAAATCGCTTGGGCACCGTTAATCACCCCTACTAGTAGAACATTTTCCAAGGTGAGCCAACATCAATTTCTAAAAAAAGTGGTCTTTCACTGTAGCTTACTGGGTAGGCCGACCCGCCCGAACACGCGTGTGAAGGTGGCGGCCTTACCCAGATGGCGGGAGTGCAGGGGCCCCGGAAATAAAAGTCTTGGCACGCACATTTTCGTGTCGTCACCTCTCGAAGAGTTCATTGTGGGGCCACCCTTATCCGACCCGGTATGCATCGGCTCGTCACTGCAGTGCACTGGAAGGGTATCACACCTACATTTTTATGACAATGTAGCAATAAAATGCGCACCCGGGCGCATGAAGCGCATGCTTGACATAAGTAAACCCTCCTACATGAAACTTTGATCTCTTCTCTGTCTCTGTGGTAGGTGTGCCTATTGCATGAGATGGTTTCGATGAATTATAATTTACTTCAGGAGATGACAGCAAAACTAGTGCAATTTATTAAGGTTAGATTATTATTAGCGAGGTCTTTTCATGACCCTCAAGGAGTATAGCTTTTCTTAGTCATTGGGTGACAGCACAAATTTTTCATTATTCTCCACTAAAGAAAAATCACATAGTACATGTGGGGATGGTTGCACTCTTGGTTTCTTGAGGCCACTTAAACTCTTGGGCTGGAAGCTGGAAGCGCTCCGCATTCGCTCCCTAGTTTATCGCATCGCGTCGTTCACACAGAGTGGCCCTGGATGGCGAAATACATTACTAGTGTGATACTAGAGTGAAATACTAGCCAGGCAAGCCTCCGGCTTGATTGCTGAGCTTCCAAACACCTGCATATTGCACTAAAATGTTTTACCTATTTAAGACGAATGTTTATGACAAATGTTTATTAAATTAAAATCTAGGGTTGCTAAAAGGTAGACAATGTAGTTCCTTGAGTCTATTCCATATTTACCATCGCAACACAGTCATATAGACCCAGCCGTATAACAAACGTACCTTTAGGTATACTTTCTTGGTGGCGGTCTTTTAAACGCATTACTGGAAAAATCCTGGCGCACGGAACTTAGAATTTCGATCGGTTTTTCGTATTGAGTACCCTTCCATTGCTAGGTAAAAATCCGAAATGGTCAAAGTCAGATCCGGGGGGTCAAGTTAAGTCTAAGATCTTAAAACAAGATTTTTACCTAGCATATAGGAAAAGTCCTGGCGCACGAAACTTAGAATTTCGAGCGGTTTTTCGTAATGGGCACTCTTCCATTGCTAGGTAAAAATCCGAAATGGACAATAAAAATCCGAAATGGACAAAATCGGACTCGGGGGGTCACGTTACGCCTGGGATATTAAGACGGGATTTTTACCCAGCATAGGAAAAATCCTGGCGCACGAAACTTAGAATTTCGATCGGTTTTTCGTACCGGGCACTCTTCCATTGCTAGGTAAAAATCCGAAATGGACAATAAAAATCCGAAATGGACAACATCGGACTCGGGGGGTCACGTTACGCCTGGGATATTAAAACGGGATTTTTACCCAGCATTGGAAAAATTCCTGGCTCACGAAACTTAGAATTTTGAACGGTTTTTCGTACCGAGTACCCTACCATTACTAGGTAAAAATCCGAAACTATAGGTCTCCGGAGTTACATTTTATCTGCTCAAATCGACAACAGAGCGCTTCGCTAAGCTCAGCAAAAAATATATATGTACCTGTACATATGTACCTGCACATAGATACGTGTACATATAATCCTGTACATATATACCTGTACATATATACCTGCACATATATACCTGTACATATATACCTGTATACATATATATCTGTATATATATATCTGTATATATATATCGGCACCTTAAACTAAGTTTTGAAACGCGCCGGCCGACTGCGTGAGCTTTGAAACGGGCGGATGGACTGCGTGTGTTTTAGTTTAAGGTGCCGATATACCTATACATGTATACCTGTACATATGTACCTGTACATATGCACCTGTACATATATACCTGTACATATATACCGGTACATATATACCTGTACATATATACCTGTACATATATACCTGTACATATATACCTATGCGTATACACTCTTAACTTTCTACAAAGAAATTTTTCGTAGAATACAAAGAATTATGTGCAACCGTAATATACAAGAAAAATCCTTGTATTACAAAGAGTTTTCCTTTGTACTACAAGGAATTTTCTTTGTATTACAAATAAAATTTAGCTTTGTAGTGGCTTTGTATTACGGTTGCACAGAATTCTTTGTAATACAAGGAATTTTCTTTGTAAGAAGCAAGTTAAGAGTGTATGTGCAGCCTGTGCATGCATATGTACATTTAAATTTTAAGATAGGAAAAATAATAATAGCAAGATACCTCTTGTAAACTAAAGGTATACGGGGGGGGGGACATTTTCTCTGCTCAAATCCCCAACAGAGTGCTTCGCTACGCTCAGCAAATAACCACACCGGATCAAAAAGTTAAAAAGAACTGGATTTTGTGTTTTTGTCAAACTTTGAGACCTTGCCATTTCTAAACGGTTCGTCCTAATAATATGGGCGGGTGCTCATTGGATTCCTTGTTTCATTTCCTACAAGTCAGATACAACGAAAAGCCTCGCAGACGATTTTTCGACCGTTTCCCCAAGATTTGGGACTTTTTAGGTAGTTTTTAGCAGTTTTTGGCCAATATTTCCGAAAGTATGGGTCGGAGGTCAAATCCGAGGCCAGATTTGGATTCCTTGGTTCATTTTACGGTGGAATTATCTATCCCCGGACACCAGGTGGAAAAAACCTGGGCAAAGGGCTAAATACCCAAATTCAAGTCAAAAAACCTAAAAAAAATGGAAAAATGGCTACAGTTTGGACAGTAAATTTTTGCCGGACCTAATAAGGGAGGGTGGGGCACAATGGGACACTTTTTTTTAATCTTATGTGGACGACGGAGCTTTTGGCTTAGAATGTCCGAAACCGTTTAGAAAGGTACTGTATAATGTCCTCTTCAAAGGGACATGGTGTTTACTGCAGTTAAAATACGTTATCAGGTTCATTTTTGAATTTTCCCAAAACTTTGCACGTGTCCCATTGTGCCCCAGCCTGGGGCGCACATTGGACACCCCCTTGGGCACAATGGGACACAGCGTCATTTTATCGAAAAATAGGGTTATGAGAAAGAAATGCACAGTAATGGAATAAAGATTGTGTATTAACTCCTTATGCAAGATTTTACAAATAAAATTGTAAAGGAACAATACGTCAAACGTAAAAAAAAGGCAGTATTCTACAAAATATGTGAAAATAAAACAAATAAAAATACCTTTGGCTTCTTACTATACTTGAAAACGAAAATAAAACTAGACTTGAAGCCTGGTTATCTCAGTATATGAAAATAGAAGTTCAGTACGTTGTCTTAAAAGTAAATTAATGTGAGACCACAATAATCACAGGTTTTTCATTACACTTAACAGACTGAACCATTAATTAAGAATGATTAATCACAGAATCATTGCACTAAAATTAAACAGTAAGCCGAATAAGGCTGAAATCTACATTAAAGCTAAGCGTCGCCCCCCTGCAACAAAGACCGTTCGTAAAAGCTCGTTTTGAAAACGTCCGATCTACACTTGCCCCGTTGAAGAACGTCCGATCTGCATTCTGGTTGTTCTGAGATATTGGATGATGAAGTTTTGACCTACCCGTATAATTATTATAAGTGGTACATATTATCCATATATTAAAGGAAGTGTTTCTGTACCGTTCTGTACATATTTCGAGTGTTTGTATGGCGATTTGAGATGATCCAAAGTATGGTACATAGTATAATGTGGGCGCGTGGGTGACTAGTGTGATGAGGTAGTATGTATGTTCTCTTTCCGAAGGTGAATTACTCTTTTAGACTTGTAAGTTGGGTAAAATTATGAAAGACCATCAAGCGCCTGTTAGGTAGGCCATCTCCCAGACACACACAGGCGTGTTATGCGGGCTTGCCTATGCACCGTTATCCGTATAATGAACAGCAGTTCGCCCTTAAAAGCCATTTCTTCTATAAAATTTGAAGAAATGTATGGAAACCATTGACCTTCCAAAGAAAATAAGAGGGGTTTCAATAAATCTTAATTTAAAATGTATAAACAACAAAATATACTCTGAAGTTCTGGATTCAGGTGGGTACTGTAAACGTACTCGTTGAAACCCTTATACGAAACCTCAGTCAGTAATTGAATGTTTGTTAAAGCTAACCAAGCAAACTATTGTGGTACGAAACAACAACACAATAATCAAGCGTACGTACTTTTTTCTGCATACTTCTGCTGACAAAGCAGCACAAGTTTCTTTTTCCGATCCATCGCTCGAAGTATACAATAATACACAATCACAATAATGCATCTAAAACAGCGGGTACGACTTCTAATCACGCCGGACACAACAGATACCTGTTGCCTACTCCAACAGCTCCTGTCCACCCTACCCTTCTTCGGCCTCGGGCGCGAGGCGCGCGAGGACGGCCAACACGCGCGCTCGGTCAGGCAGTGAGCGGAAGCGCATATCGGACTTTCTTAGAGGGAAACTTGACCGCAAACGCAGATCGGATGTCTAGTTTTTGCGAAATATCTTGTTTTAAGAGTCAAAATCGTCAGACATCATTAAAATGAAAAAGAAAGCCGCTAGCGCGATACGTAATGTAGTATTAATAACTCAAAACAGCTTAAAAAGCTACTTCAAACGTTTAACAGCGGGGCAAGTGTAGATCGGACGTTTTCAAAACGAGCTTTTACGAACGGTCTTTGTTGCAGGGGGGCGACGTAAGGCTAAAATGTTGACGTTTTGTCCCTACATTTGGTTTTGGTAAAAGCATTACAATGTTGTCCTTCACACTAATAGTTTCTATTTTTGCCGGATCACAAGTTGAAAATTTACCTTTTGCTCTTGGTTTATTAGTAAGAAGACTCACTTGCACACAGCCATGCTCATTAGGTTCTGTAAGAACTTTTGCAACTGTGTAGATAACTTCGGGTTTCTTGCTTTTCTGAATTTGTTCTCTTCGAAGCAGGACATAGTCTTCTTCTTTAGGCGCCCTGCTGAGTTCACCCAAGGCGTTTGGGTCTACAACAGTGGGTCCCGTGTCTTCGTCCTCTCCCCAGGTCATAGAAGTGTCGGAGTTGGCCAAAGGGACGACATCGTCGACGTCCTCCTCGTCCTCCGATGATGTCGACGGATTTTTCGTTTTGGTTTTCGTCTTCTTAGCAGCAGGAACAACGGCTCGCCTCCTACTGATCGTCCTCTTCCCTCTACCAGAAGACGTACTCCTGCGAGCGTTGGCTGCAGCTTTCTGGGCTTCTAGTTGTTGTTTTTCTGGTGTGTCGGTGGGAATCATCGACCTGCCCTTGCGTCGACTTTGCCGGCTTGCTGGGGTAGGTGCTTTTTCCTGCTGTGACGGCAAAGCGCGAATGGCATACGGCCCCACGAAACGGCCGCTCTCAGTCTGTGTTTTTTCCTGGCAAACGTCCGTTGAAGTCGCAGCAGAAGTTGAAGGCGCGGCGCCGACAGAGGAGGGCGGTGTAGTTGTTGCAGAGGATGTTCCAGTGCCTGATGCCGCAGCTTCATCGGGTGTTGGCGTGTTGTCTTCAGGTTTCTTAAAGGGCGCAGCAGCAAGGAAATCGGCTTCCGTGAAGACATCCGGGTTGTAGGGGAAAATCCCACACTTGCGAAAGCCTGCTAATATTGTACCTGGCGTCATGGCCTTCTCCATTGCTGTCTTGACAAACGAAGAAACGTGATAAATTGTTACCTTTTTGCCTGGATTTGCCATTATCCAATTACGCATGGCGTTGTCGTAGTACGTTCGGAAGGGGCTGAACACGGCAACGTCTAGCGGCTGAGTTTTATGGCTTGTGTGAGGCGACAAGGTCAGAAGAGTTACGCCATTAGCCTTGGCGATATCTAGAGCTTCTAGGGAGAGATGTGACGTGTCGTTGTCCAAAAGCAGCAAAGTTGGATTTTCTTTAGACGATTTTGTATTTTTTACAAAATGCTCCATAACACGGGGGAAAAGATCGCCATTCATCCATCCAGACGGAGCAGCAAGTCCTAGTGTTCCAGGGTACGCATCCAACAGCATGTGGTCTTGGAAGTGAACGCGCGGAAAAACCAGTATTGGTGGCAGAGCTGTTCCATTTGCACCTACAATGCATGTTGTGGTGACTAGAGTGCCCCTTTCCGCCGTTTTGGATTGAGGGATTTGCTTCACACCAGTCGGAGCAAAAATTTTCCTCTTCACAGAGCCTACTGTTGTCGTCCCGATCTCGTCCAAGTTGTACACGCGGGACCCGTCACCAAACGAGGAATGTCTGTCCAGAACATTCTTCAAATTGTCAAAAAATATTTTCATGTTCTCGGGAGTAAATGCAGATGCCCTACTTGTACTGCACGCTTCTGGTTTACGCATGGTTATCTGGGGGTGCCTTCCTCGAAATCCGTACAACCAGTCCACGCCAGCCCAGTGTTGCCAAATGAGGGAAAAATTCCCGTATTGAGGGGAAAAATGGGCCTAAAAAATCGCGAGGGAAAAATGGGAAAAAATGCGAAAGAATGAGAAATTTTGGGAATTTAGCAAAAATTAATAAAATTTCAGCTGTGAGATATGGCGCATGACTCGATAAGGCCACTAATTTTGTACGTGAAGATTGGTAGTTTTGTCTCTCTTGTCTATGCTTGCTCGAATGTTCTCTCCGTGCCCTTGCTGCAGGGGTATATCCAGTCCCATGCAACCTACAACCTACATCTCACCCTGCTTTAGTCGTATATCCAGTCCCATGCAACCTACAACCTACATCTCACCCTGCTTTAGTCGCTGTACAAGGCGCAGGGACAGGAGGGGGACTCCCGGAAGCGCCTTGTAAAGCGACGAAAGCAGGGTGAGGGGGGTGGGATGTAGGTTGTAGGTTGCATGGGACTGGATATACCCCAGTTCGCTGCGTGTGTGTTTGTTGTGTTTCTTGTGACAAGGCTGTACGTCGGAATCACTGTTATTCAACTACTGTGACGTCACGTTCGTTTTCATGTGAAAAGTGTCACACTCTTTTCAATGTGAATCGGCTAGAAGATGCGGACTAAATTTTAAAGTCACATTCAAAAGAATGTGACATTAACATTAAAAGGAATGTGACAGTTTTCACATGAAAAAGAATGTGACGTCACAGTAATTGAATAACAGTGATGTTTTGAAAGAGAAATTTTGAATAGAAGGTATGACAGGATGCTGAATGGCCAACAACGAGAATTGTTGATGCGTGATTTTTTATGTTTATTAAATTCAAAACTTGAAAAATACGATCGCTGTTACTAGGAAAATTGCTAATTAAATGCGTTTTCCAATATTTTTAGGCCTTTGGACATGGAAATAGAAAAAAGGGAAATTTCTCCGGGAAAAGGGAATTTTTTGCCGTCAGGTTGGGAAAGTCGACGATTTGGGTTTGGCAACACTGCGCCAGCCGCGCTCTCCGTCTCCCAGTTCTTAGGATAAGGAAGAGAGTTTCTTTGAGCTAATTGAAATGCAAGCTGTCTAACTTGAACAGTGTCCAAACCGAAACCCATTTTGGCACAATCCATCAAATAGTTAACTAGTTCTTCTTCTATTTCAGCGGTAAAAACAATACGACTGGCGTACTTGGGAGTCAGTCTCGCGTTAGTTAGATCGTCCGTGTCCTTAAACTTTTCCACATACCGCTGAAGTGTTGATTTTGAGACTGAAAAGTCCTTTGCCGCCTGTCGGACACTTAATCCCTGCCTTACAGCTCTAACAGCATTTTCCACCGACTCCTTTGAAAATGCACCCTTCACCCGCTCTCCGTCTCTCCTCAGAGGCATTTTCTGCAAAACGGAGACGTACTTATTAAAATTAATCGATATATTTTCCAAAAAAATATGCTTAAGTTAGGCTGGGGCACAATGGGACAGTCAGCTGGCTGTCCCATTGTCCCCCAGGCGGGCCTGTTCCATTGTGTACCAAACGTCACGTCCGACCGGCCGCGGTCTGGCTCTATAACCTCACATTCGACAGAGGGGCGACACGGGTCGTCGACGCGCGAAGGACCAAGGAACAGACCCGGGTTCCAAAAACTAATTTATGTCAACTTTCAGAGCTATGAGAAATAATAAATCGAGTGCCGATGCTGCTTTTACCTTGTTTTAAGTGGTTAAAAACTTCGACACCACCTGCCTGCGAGGAAGAGAGTCGAGCCGGGCCACCGCCTTGTGGCAACGTCTCTACTACTCCTCGGCTATCTTCACTCGTGATTGGTCGATCGCGCGGCAAGCGGAAGGCGGCAAATTTGAAAGTGTCCCATTGTGCCCCATGTCCCATTGTGCCCCACCCTCCCTTACTCCGGCTTTTTGCATCCCTCTAGGGTACTAAAACTCCCACCAAAACACAGCCAAATCGGAGATATGAAATCCAACCCTGTCACCTTTTAAATAAATTTGCTCTGTGTGTTGCTGTACCCCCGGATGATTCCGCTTGTGCCACAACGCTGTAAACACGGCAGGTGTATGCCAGACCGCGTCTCGGCGTTACAAACAGGCTTCGCTTGCCAGTTACGCCGATCCGCGCCTGGTACTGCTCCTACCTTGGCCTGCAGTGCAATCCTGCCTTCGGCTGCCTCTTTGAGTTGCCTTCGGACTTCTGCAACTTTAAAAGATTGCCTTGTGACAGAGTTTGGATGTGTCATTCCAGTAAACTTATTGAGGACAAGCTGTGCCGCACGCCATCCTGAAGCTTTCTCCTCACCGAAGTGCAGTGCTGATGTCCAAATGCTGTCAGCGACGTCACTCCCGACATCATTTTAAATTCTGCGTTGCGCCTGGACTCACAGCAATGAATGGATGGATGGTGAATAAATAAAAGGATAATACATAAAAGGATAGATCAATGAATCATTTTGTTTAGTGATGCTTATTTACGTTGCCGTACCATTCCTTGATACATTTAACACTTGCCCTCATCTCTAGTTAGCCATACCTTAACAGCCCCCCAGGCCCTGCTACACTAATAGCTGCTGACTCCACTGCATCGTTGCATCTCTTCATTTCCCCTGATATTCTCTAGTTAGGTATCCCCACCAGCCGCAAGACCCTTCCTCACCATTATTCTGTGTCTTGTGTACCTTAGTCTACCTGGCACAGTCCCCTCCAACGGCTTTCTCGACTGCATCGTTGCATCGATCAATTTCCCCTGTTTTTCTCTAGTTAGGCATCCCCAGCCCCAAGACCCTGCCTCATTATTATTCTGTGTGTTGTCTGCCTGGCACAGTCCCCACAAACACGCTTTGTCCAATGAATTTTTGCCACAACGTTTTTGCCTAGTTAGGCATCCTTACTGTAGACGTCTTCCTCTTCTCCTAGAATCTGTTATCGTGATTCTGATCCCTGTGAGTCCCTCCCCCCACGAGGTTTCACTGCACTTCCTCCAACCCCTGGGAGTTCCACTAGAGGTCCCTCATTCTTTCCCACTCTTATTCATTAAATACAGTACGCACAATTGTCAATGAGTATTAAAATGAGTCTAAAATAAGTATCTCTCGATTACTTGCTTACAGTTAAAATGAGTGTCATTGAACACCGAGGCGACATATTTCTGTCTAGGGATGGAAAGACTGAGAAGGTTTTGACCGAGAACCGGTCATTTGCTTAAAATAACCGGTTTCTTGTGACCGGTCGAAGGTTCAGTTAAAAAACCGGGAGCCGGTTAATTTTAATGAAAACCGGTTTCAATATTTCAGCTAGAAACCAGAGATAAGTACTTGGAAACTTATGAAGTAAGTAGTAGAAAACAGAACACACCTCGCGCGGCAATGTAGTTCACCGAACCACGGACAGATCGCAGTGTTATATTTACTCTAGACGTACGTCCAGCAACGTATCATTTAAAACCGATCATTCTCGGATAGACATAAATAATGACTGACCTACAGCTGATCCACCTACTCATCACAAAATTTGGTACCTAAGAGAGATTGCATCCCTCTCCCCCACGTCCCATTGATCCAGTTGCGTCGTAGGCCGTCCGTATCCTCAGAGATTAATAAGAAGTAAAAATATACCCAAAACCGGTTATGACCGGTTTTTCAGTTCGGTTTTTTAACCGAGACCGGTCCAACGTTCGGTCAGTGAACGGTTTTTGAAAAACCGGTTGTTTGTTCGGTTTTTCCATCCCTATTTCTGTCCCCAGCTGGATGCCCAATTTTCCACTGCGTTTCGAAAAATCTAAGGATGGGAGCTGGCTTCGCGCTCTTAATGAGGCGACAAAACATCATGAGCCTCCTTCGACAAAGACGCTCTGTTGGTGAAGTGGCACTGGGTTACCAAGATGGCCGCTTTATATTTAATTTAATCACCAAGAACTTACATTATCATAATCCAAAATTGGATGATATCGAAAGGTCATTAATTAAACTCAGGCAGTTGTTTTATGATATGAATATAACCGAGATAGCTGACCCCGCCATAGGGTCGGGATTGGATCGTCAACCTTGGCCTGTCATTAAAAACTTACTAGAAAGTACTTTTAAAAATAATAACATTACTGTACACATTTATCACCTTTGAATAGAAGCGAGATAATCGAGCAGAGACTTATTTATTGACTCCTCCTGTTGTCTGATAATGCAGGAACTCACATTTTTCTTTTCAATTTTACAGGTTACGCATCAGCTGAAAACACCCCGCACACACACACACAATCATGAGTGGAAACCGAGCAGAATATGATGACGGAATTGATGATGTAGATCTATATTAGAGGAGACTGGCCGGGCCTTTCCTTACAAATGCGGCAGTACGAATTCACACTGAATGCTCTAAAATTTTGGACTAGAATTACCAATTTTCACGCACAAGGCATTGTGAAATTTAAGACCTAGCATTGTCTGAATTTTCAGACTTCGATTGCAGACCACGGCAAGTCTGAAAATTAATAACGAGTTTATGTAAATGTACTTCACTCAAATTAGTCTAAAAATTCAGAAAAACTTTTAACAGTTAATTAATTGAATGTTACACCCAGAGGAAGGAATTCTTGCGGCAATCCCGGATTTTCCAATGAATTTTTTTGATCATAATTTACTCGATTCAATCATATTTGTCTTGCCTGAAGAATGTTTTAGATCGAATATGAGAACGTGTTATTCTCAGTTTTAGGTCTGAATTCCATGTACAACTCCAAAAGTGAACATCTTCGTTGGAGGCGACGAGCATCGAACACCCCCGCTTTAAAACTATTGCCAGCTCGCCAGCCACAGTGCCAATGTGTCGCTCTGTTCAGTACTGCGACGCCTGCTCGAGCGCTCAAAAAAATTGAGAAGAGGATCGAACGCGGAAACTGTGATCAGCTGATGAAGCCCCCAAACACACTACTGTAGCGTAGTGGTACCGGTCTGGCACTTCGTTGGACTCTGGTTCAAATCCTCTCCAAGTCGATATTTTTGTTTGACTTTTTGGCAACCTGCCCAGCTCCAGATCCGTTGACCAGCTTCTAATCCCGGCTCTGCTCAACTCCAATTGACTACCCCATGGCAATTTACCGCTGTGCTCATAGAAGCACCGCAGGTGGCATTGGTCAACGTGCGTCTCCCGTAGTCTGCACCTTACTTCGATTCTTACCGATTTTTACTCGTTCTTTACCCCTTTTTGTATGTATTATGATGATGTCAAGTAAAAGAACGAGTATTGATCTAGGTTAGGTGTAATTTAGAAGTTCACCTTCCTGAGAGAACAGAGACCATTTAAACATGTGAAATGGTGGTAGTATCCAAATTCTCACCGTACATGACAAAAAATACGGCGGGTTTTCTTTTATTAGTCGATCATTTTAGAGATCACTAAACAAAAATCATGCCTGGTTTTTCTTCTAAGTCCGCGATCGCGGAATTCCCGATTGTATTTCCGTCCACACCGTCATTTATTGAAAAAGTGCTTTGCACAGAAATGACATTTGCCTTATGGATTTCTTGGTTTTACTCATGAAATTTAGTGTAACGCGTTTCTTTCAAAGATCACTTAATAGAAATTATGTCTGAATTTTTCTAAGTCCGTAGCTTTCGCGGGCTCTCTTATGGCGCATGTGGCGCGATCTAGCAGGTCCCCCGTGAACTAGCCTTGACTCCTTGACGCCCCCCAGCGGCAAATTCAATTGTTTGTTCCCTAGGTGACTAGAAAAATTGTGCTCTCTCATTTTCCTTTTAACTTTGCTTTGCACTAATCTTAAATGTATATCTCTCCTAGTTTCCAAACTAGTTTAAAGCTGCTTGCTCATTGTCCAATTTTATTTTCCCCAGGATGTAACATAGGTAACTAACTTGAAAATAACCATGAACTTCCAACCCTTTTCCGTTCAGGATGTAACGTAACGTAACGTGAAAATAACCATGAACTTCCAACCCTTTTCCTTTCAGGATGTAACGTAACGTGAAAATAACCATGAACTTCCAACCCTTTTCCTTTCAGGATGTAACGTAACGTAACGTGAAAATAACCATGAACCTCCAACCCATTTTCCTTTCAGGACGTAACGTAACGTGTTTTAAGAGCATACCTAAATCATTAAAAATCAAATATAAAACGACAAAAAGAGCTTGAAACTTTTTTTAAAAAAAATCAGGCATCATTTCCAAAAAGTGATCTTGAAAAGCAATGTTTTCTCAAAAATTTCAGAAATATCTATAGGTTTTCATTTCCGGAAATAACTTTGACATGTCCATGAACACAAATGTTAACCCAGTTCTTTCCAGTATATAATTAAATACTGAGCGCCTGTTTGGCAAGCGAAATTCAGGGTGGTCAGAGAAATTCCGTAAAATCCGCTTGAGTCTATTATTATGTCTATCCCTATGCTGCACAGGTGGTTTCTCTTTCTGCTCTTTCGAAACATCCTGTCAGAGTTCACACCGTACAGGAAAATCATTAAAATATAAGGAAAACCTCGCTAAACAAGAAACAAAGTCCAAATTTGCAGGGGAACTTGGAACACCGACCTTGCGCCTTCTTCAGTCTTAAGGAGAAAATTTCTTCGTTTTTTAGGCAACGGAGTTGCCTTCTAAAATCGCTGGAAAACGTGCGTGTTTTGTTTCATATGGCCCCTTACGACAGAAAAAAAATCTGCTGAAGGGAATTCGATAATATTAAGCATACATTTAGAATGTAATCTAGTACATTCGATTCTGAAGTCTAGTTGAAATCTGTATTGCAGAAATTTTGTAAATTTGAATTGAAATTCGAGTTTCTATGGCAATGCTCGACTCGTCAGGCAAAACGAACAGGGGAAGGGGATATTTTTTCGTGGAGGGGGTAGGCCGAGGCGAGCCAACACGGAGCGAAAGAGAAACCTCTAAAGTCTGCGTTCAAACAAAGCCAGCCTTTAGTTTCGAGCGCAAGAATGAGATAACACCACTGAAATTCGCACGTGACCACCGTACGCCTTCTTTAAAACTACTTCAGTTTTACTGAAACTTGCCCCGGCTCTGCCAACTAAATGTGTGCCTCAAAGAATGAGTTCCAATCGTAACGTTATGAGAGCAGTGATTTTTTTCATTAAATTGGTTGGCATGTTGTGGCAACAACGCGAAAGCAGGCCAAGCATGTCCGCCATTGCCGGTGGCTGATGTGCCCACCTCACGACTTTAAATCATTTTTTAAAGTTGTCGAAACGTTGACAATGCGAACTGAATGCGTAAATAGTAGTTTTATACCTGCGGAAAACGGTTTGGTAAGTTTGACTTCGATCTGGTGAGCAGAATTCTTGAAATGATGTACATTTACGTGTACCATTTTGTGTAAACAACGCCTTAACTCCGCGTTTTACCAATAGAGCGCACCCCCGTCGCGGCCGCGGCGCGCTTGCCCGCTGGTCCTTGGCGTACCAGCGGTATTAGTTAGGGCCCCGGTTCGCCCCTTCCGTGCGCCCGGTGGAGGGAACGTTATTGTTGACGCTCCCCTTCGGCCGTGACCTCACCTCCCATTTTTTGCCGTCAGAAGGAGAGCTCTCTTCTCTCCTGCTCCTGTCGATTAAATGTCGAGCGAACTGTCGGAGAATATCCATTACTTGAAACCCGCCTTATCAATTCGAACTTAGAATTATCTAGCCACTATCTTGACTATCGTAAACTAAACAAAACCAGTCGGTTTTCTTACAGTCTTATTATACACTCACAATATTTTATTTTAGTTATAGAAACTCCGTTGTCTACCAGGATTTCGTGAAATCGTATTTTTGTATAGCATTGACCACATACTGGTGAAGCCGGTGCCGAGGGGGTTTTCACTCGGAATTTTGCACTGTTAGAAATTTTGTCTTAATTTAACGACAAATAAGTCGCTAATTTTTATAGCGACTGCAATCGTTTTGGAACGATTTGGTTGTACCCTTACGATAAAAATATCATTCCTCTACGACATTGTCGTAAATTTTTCTAGCATTGAAGGCCTAAAAAGTTCGCAAAATGTGACGATTCTAGTCATTTTCTTACGATTTGTGTCGTAACTGCACGATCAAAATCGTTGAATTACGATCGAAGTCTCACATTTACGACCGAAGTTGTAAACTTACGAATAAAGTGCTATCTGTGTGACACCGTGCGCAAGGAATTTACGATCAATCGTACATTTAGGATCAAAGTCGTAAATTTACGACTTTATTTGGTTGAAAACGAACTGTTTCGCTATAAAAATTAGAGATCACTTCGTCGTTCACGAACGACGCAAGTTGTAACTGGAAAGTGTTGTTTAAAAACGACATTATTGTTCTCAAAACTGTCGTAAATTTACGAGTATTTTTAACAGTGTGGTGTACACGGTATTACATAATTCATGTATTACAGGTATTACGCGGTATTACACGGTATTACGCGGTATTACACGGTATTACGCGGTATTACACGGTATTACGCGGTATTACACGGTATTACGCGGTATTACACGGTATTACAGGGTATTACACGGTATTACAGGGTATTACGCGGTATTACGGAGGTATTACTAGGGATGCGAAGGCGGTAAATTACCCGGTAAACTTACGGTAAATTACGGTAAGTAATCGTAATATACCGGAGAGCCGAAAAATCGGTAATTAACGGTAAAATTCGAGTTTTATAGGTATTTTGCCTCATACACTTTCAATTCCCAATCTCAATGATAAAACAGCTTAATTAAAAACACTTCAACACATTTTCTGAAAAAGCCAACCCACTTAGGGCCTGATAATGACCTACGTGAGTAGGAGTGGGAAGACGGTCGGGCGGTGACACTCTGGTTCTGCTGCAATGCTTTGCTTTAAACCTGCCGCCATCTCGTGCCAGTGCCTTCTACTGCCACGGGAGCGTTCCTTCACACTCGAAGTGGAGGGTGAAGGAAATACCTAGTCTCGTCGTCTCAATCTCCACTGCTGTGCTCCGTCTCGACGACTTGCAGTGTGTCAAACAACATCTCCCAAGCGCACTCGGCGTGGGTAGCATCTAGCTCTTTGCATCATAATTTGTGTTTTTTGTCTTTTTGTGATTGATTCTCTGATCTGATACCAGTAATAGAATTTCTCTTAAACTTTCAATAGATTTCATCATGAGTATTACACAAAAACCCTATGTTTCCTACTTCGTTTCAACAAAATCACAAAAATATAGCACATATAATTAAAAAATGAATTTTACCGTTTTTTTACCAAAATTACCGGTAATTTACGGTAATTTACCGATTTTTACGTAATTTTGAAAATTACCGGTAATTTTGCATCCCTAGGTATTACACGGTATTACGGAGGTATTACAATAACAGTATGACGGACCTTCTAACTGCAAACAATTACAAACGCTTTGCGGATTGTGGTCTCCTGTTAGGTAGACAACCCATTGCGCGCGCATGTATAGCGGGCTGGCGGATCTTTGGACGACATGGAGTGAGGGATTCGCGGGCGGGGGTCTGGTCCTGCAGGCCAACGTCGTACAGGCCGGCGGCGGCCAGGTGGCCTGGAAGGCTCCTCCAACATGGTCCCCCAGGCCAATGTTGTGACTTAGAACACAATTTCATTATTTGCCTAAATTTTTTACTCTGCTTGGGTTTCTACCCAAGCCCTACATTTTAAAAAATTGAACTGGGTATTGGATAATTATTTTTAAAAAAAAGGAAGAAATGGGACAACACGCCCCTTTTTTCATTTTTATAAAATCAGGAAAATATTTCAGAATTCAGAGTTCAATGAAAAGATTTTACGAAACTCAAAAATAAGAAATAACCAAATATTCTGAAATATCCTGAAATGAGTGCATTAAAACCATGTTATTGTGTGTATTATTGAGTAACTCCAGAAACAATTAAGAAGCTAGGGGGCAAGGGGTTGTCACATAACCTAGCTTATAGCTTGAGTCCCTTGAGGAATTAACGTTTACGAGCGCTCGCATAAGATAATGATATAATAGAACGTAGAATTTCCTAATGAACTTAAATAAAATAAAAAAAAAAAATACTTGCTATGGAAAGGAGAGCAAGATGCTTGCCTTCCTTGCCTTCCTGTGGGTCGTCGCTGCTCGTCGGCGCCAAAACCAACTCAAAAGCACAACAACGCTCACTAGAGTGGGGGAGCAAGGGGAGGGGGAATAGTGGCGGGGGAAGGGAATGCCTCAGTATACTCTATTAACATTAGCAATATGATTGAAGCAAGATGATTGAAGTAAAACGTTAGCAGGAATATTTGGAGTGTGAGGGGTGACGTGGCAGTATTACGCGGTATTACGCGGTATTACGCGGTATTACGCGGTATTTCGCGGTATTACACGGTATTTCGCGGTATTACACGGTATTACACGGTATTACAGGGCAATGTGTACACGGTATTACGCGAGTGAAAACCCCCTCGGCCGGTGCGCTTTAAGTGATTTTTCCGAGGGGGCCTCAACTCACCCAAAATTGGTACACATGATTTCAAGATTTCACATGATTTCACATGATTACATCTCTTATAATTGAAAGAAATAATTCGTAAAGTAAATACAAGCGTATTTTTAGCTTTATGAGCCCAAAATACGCACTCAAATATTTTTTTCCGGCAGTAGATCCACATTTTTTGACAATGATTTCGAAGATATCAGCGATTGTGTACACATGATTTCGGGAGTTGAGGCCCCCTCGGATTTTTCTGTCATAAAAGGACTTGTCAGAAATGAAGTCCCGTGATTTTTTTCTTTCGCGCTCGCTTCGCTCGCGGATGGGAACAATCGAGGTCTGTTGTGGATTGTGCCTATCATTGTCGAACAGATCGCTTGAAGCACCCGACTTGTCATTTTGTATATAGTTATAGTAAAATCCTCAATATTTTGAAAACGAACTTTCAAAGCGACTCCTGAGTCAGTTTTCGGTTCTAGACGAACTGTCAATCGTCTGGAAAATTCTACAGGGGTAGCTGGGTAAAGAAAACTTAGTAAAAACAAAACATGAAAATGCACATTTACCCTGGAAGGTAGGCAATTTGTCAGACATCACCCCTCGCTTTCGACGCGCCTAATTACGCCCCCGTACAGTACTGCATACATGCTGGATGCCGTGCCACCGAAATGTAAGGGATCAATTTTCTAAAGGGGTGGGGGGGGGGCGAATGATAAGGTAGGTAGGTAGGAAGAAAAGGTAGGTAGGTAGGTGGTGTTGCCCCACCGTCTTCAAATCCGATGGGCGCCACTGACTGTACTTATTTCAAGATCTGATTCATTACTATTTAGATTGTTCACAGCATCGTTGTCTTGTTCAGCATCATGGATTAGAATTTGCTCTGCTTCAAGAATTTCATCATCTACTGCTGATTCATTTAATACCGGTAATTCGCAATCGAAAGGCTCAATATTATTATTTTCATTATTTTCATTAGTGACTTGAGCACCTAATAGACCTAATTGTTGGAGTTCGTTTCGCACTACATTACTAGCACACTTTCTTTGGTATGACTGTCGATGGCAAGGCTTGAATTTTGGCATTGTTGAAAAACTATATAACTATTTACCTAAAAATAGGGAACATGGTTAATTTGGGGTACACTGATACACGAAATGAACCAAAAATGCAGATAAGACGACTAACCTCTAGTAGTCAACATCACAATTCATCCTATACATCAATAATCTGACCAGAGGTACTGTCCCTTACGTATCCTAAACACAACAAAATTAATAAAAAAACATTGAAAATAGAAATGACAACGCCAGAAGGTTAACTAAATATTAAAATAACTAGAGTTCGGTATGAAATGTGCTTGTTTTCACACTTTGTTTTGCAGCTTTCAGGACTTTGCTTAAACTTTATTTCTATTTTACGGATGGTGGAAATGATATTACTCTTTCGCAATATCAATACTTACTGCTGACATTTTTTATGTTTCAAATATAGAAATGCTGAAACTGAAAAGCGAAACACCGGGCGGCCGCAACTTGTCACAACACGTAAATGGAAATAGCAGTCCGCGTCCGCGCAGTCCGCTAGCTATCTCCATCCACCTTCGCGCGATATAGTCCGCATGTTGTCACGTACCATAAAGTATTTCTTGAGCGGTAAAAAATTTCGTGACTGATGAGAAGGCAATAACGCATTTATTAGCGTTTAAATAGAATATATAATTAAACCTTTCATGATAAATAAATAAGCCTGTCGATAATGTGGAGTTCCACTGCATATTCCGCGCATTTTGGTTGTGTTTTCAAAGTTTTTGACACCCGCGAGCTCCTGAACCTCGAGACATGCATAAAAAGTGCATAGAAAAATCGATTTTATAAGGCACATTCAGAATGCGCCAGTAATGCGCTTTTTATGCGCAGCTCTGCTACCTGGGTTGCGCTTAGGTGCGATCGAGTGTACACACGATAAACCCCCAAGATGCAAGTCACTCAGCCGTTCAGCCTGACCTATGCCACATGTGCCGTGACCGACAATTTGTTCTTCTTGAATGATTGTTTGAAGTGAAGAAGGGAGTCGAACGCCAGACACCAAACAGCGCCAGGCGCTTGCCCCTGCAGTACAATTACACTGGCAGCCAAAATTAGCGCCCCACTTTGTTAATTCGCTATAACGTTCTCCATGGTCAACGCAAATGGCTCAAATGTTGCACAAAGGCACCTCAAGGGGTCCTCTAAAGATTCTGCACATCATGTTTCGACGTGTGCGTGCAACAAGCTCCTATCTTTTTCGGCTGCTCCCAACAACATCCTATCATTTTCGCCTGCTCCCAACAACATCCTATCATTTTCGGCTGCTCCCAACAACATCCTATCGTTTTCGCCTGCTCCCAACAACATCCTATCTAGCTTTTAGCAAGTTCTGAGATATTCGAATTTGAATGTTTGAATCTAAATGACAATTCGCAGTGATTACTTATAAGTCGGACAAGTGTCGCATAATATTGCCCACACATTGATGAACCTCTGAGTGTAAAGTTTGTAGTGATGCGTGGCCTCGTTCGATGTACATTAAATGAGATGGAGTTCGGCGCGTCTATTCCGCAATTCTGCTGCCTCAAAAGGTAAAGTGACGCATTAGGGGCTGTGCACAAACCACGTGGCCGTTTTGTCGAGTAAAGCCACGCCCGGCCACAGGGGGGGGTTAGGGGCCGGGTCATGTGGAAACAGTTGGGAACACGAAATTTCGCAGAATGTCGCGCGGTGATCGCATTTTCGCCTTTGCACGCGTCCGTCTGCCTGTCCGCTTGCCCTCCCGCGCATTTTGCAAACGTAAAAAAAATATTTGCTCGAAAATCGCGCTTTTTCACCAGAAATCGATAAAAAATCATCAAATAAGCGTTTTTTGAGAAAACTGCAAAAGCCACGTGGAATTGAGAAAGAGATCCCAAACAGAACGAAATAAACGCTAGTCTGAGGCATGTTTCTACCACACTCAAAACATAAGTTAAAATACTTTGTATCCATTAAAATTACTCACCTTTTGCTTTCGACTGGGCGAGGGCCACCAGTCGGGCAGATCTACTGGAAGACATTTCGTAATACTTTGGAGATCAACATTTATTAGCTCTCGACCTTACAGGACTTGCTTTCCTTCATCAACACGCCGCAGGCTGCGCTGCGCGCTGCAGCTCGAGTGGTTGTGCTCAACGCGCATGCGCGGGGAGAGGCAAGATGCACATAGGCTGTTGTTGCAGGACCCAGCACGATCGAACTTCCAGATAGGTTCAAGTTGCACGGCTCACACCAGGCCTCTTTGCACATGGGATACTTACTATTTGTCAAATTACGCCAATTTCGCGATTTTTAACGCAGAAATGATTTAAACAAAAGAGAAGCGTCTCGGCGAGTACTATAAGATACCGTTTTAAACGGAAAATACCCGAAAATGCTGCTTAGGATAGTTTAGGAGGGCACAAAAACAAATAGGATGTTGTTGGGAGCAGGCGAAAATGATAGGATGTTGTTGGGAGCAGGCGAAAATGATAGGATGTTGTTGGGAGCAGCCGAAAATGATAGGAGCTTGTTGCACGCACACGTCGGTTTCTTAAGGTGCCCCCACAATGAAGCGAGTCGCTGCGACCGAGGCTGCGACCCGCTTCATTGTGGGGGCACCTTTAACGCCGGGGGTATCACTCCCCCATGAAAAAATATCAAAATGATGAAAGAAATGATCTCAAGAGTGGCTATAAAAATCATTTTTTTTCGAAATCTGCTTCAAGGCAGAGTGACAGTGTGAAGGAGAAGCGATTTGTTTAGTTTAGCCGTCTTGTTCAATCCCGATCTTTTCAAACTTAAAAGGGGTAAATTTTGAACGGGTGGCGGTAGCGCGACGGGACCGGCATCGGAATTTAGGGCGTTTCTGAACACAACACATGTACAAAACAAAGAAGCTTCGGATGGAAAGAACATTTATCAGATACTGCCTGTGGAAGAGGCACTGACCCCCGCTTTACCTTACCGATCGGCGAGTTGACTTGAACACATCAGATAAAATGGTTTGCCTTGAAGAGAATAACCGCCGCAGCGATTTCTCATACCGACACACATTGGAAAAACGCGCATAACGTACAACCTAAACAGTATTCCTGTGTTCAAGTCAACTCGCCGATTGCGATGAAACTTAGCAATAGGCACGTGAAATTGCACGCTCTACAACAAGGTGGCGTCAGATTTGCAATAGTTTTCTCACATTAAAATTTGTAAGTTGTCGGTAGTGTTGCGGCGTGTTTGTAGCGTTTCGGGCCTTCTTCGGAATCTTAGAAGTTTGACCACTACTTAAAAAGCAAATATGACTGGGTGACAGAGAATTGAACTCTGGGTAACTAAGGCGCGTAGACAACATCCAAAACTTTGTGAGAACCCATGAAAAAAAAAATCCTAAAGTTGATCCAATGCAAATTACGCTAATAACGCCTTCATTGTAACTCAGCCAATGATAGGACCGAAATGTCATCCTATTTGTTGCGGTCTAGTGACACCTCATGCTTAAAAACCCTGACGATCTAGAGGGACGCAAATGACTCCCAAATTTTTGGCTGAGCCCTCTTTAACTCTTAACTTTATTTCTATCTCTAAAGTGGCGAAGCCTCTGCAATCCAAGGCTACGGCTGCGACCCGTCTTGTGGTGAATAATCTCGACCTGAGGGTAGGGCCAACATACCGAAAATTAAAAGCGTTAACTTTCTGAGGCTTTTTTTTTTTTTTAATAATTCAAGGAGTAAAGAAATTGAGGGAAGAAAAAGATTGGAAAACTTCGTTCTGTGGTAAAACTGAATCAGCTCTTTGATAATCAATTATTTAACCTGTTAAGCGACTAGGTGTTGGTAGCTCTTTCCAGCTGCATTTGTATTTGTTTTGATTTTAGTTCGAGGTTAATGCATAAAAGTCATCAATTTTTCATAGGGCGTAACAAAAGGACTCATAAGGAATATTTTAACTTTCATATACGCTGACTTTTGGAATCTTTAGCTCAGCCTTAAGTGTGAACTTTACCTAGTAACTAGTTGCAGGTGGCGAAAATTTGTTATTTCGGAAAATCCCTCAGATTCTTGCAAGCACTCGTCGTTATCGCAACTCAGGCAACACTCAAGGAAAACGCCGAAGTCATGACTTCCGCTTTTTCCTTGGGCAGACTCTGCCTTAGGCGTGACACTGCTATCGTAACTTGGAATTAAGTTGAGTCACTGTTCACTCAAGTGCTGAAAACAAGTGCCCCACCAACGCGGCCTGCACGAAGCCTTCAAATAGCAAGAAGCCGCGTCCGACTTGACACTCAGCTAGCTTTAGCCGAAGCAACATGTATCGCCTTCTTCTTGTGGTTTTGGCCCTGGCGGCGACCGTCTACTCCGCCACCGCCCCCTACGTAAGTTAATCCAAGTGGCAATTCACGTTATTTTTACTCGTTCTTTACTTCATCGAAACACTACTCACAGGTAAAGAGAAACAGCACCATTCTTCACACTGTGCCAAACTTGTCTTCGGAGAGCCCACGATTTTCTTAGTTGAAGTTTTATGAATATTTTTTTTTTTTAAATATTCGTGAAGATTTCGAAAAAATATAAACTCTTTGCGACCACATTATTCTACACTCAGAAAACTGGGCTCTTGCTTGAGAATTCATCTAGACTAAGGCTCTTGTCATAAGAGCAAGTGCTCTTAACAATTGAACATTAGATAGCTCCACCAGAACGAGTGTTTGAACCACGGACAGTGGTATTACGAGCCCGTGAATGTGCCACCTAAGCTATTCTACTCTCGAGAAGAAGTAAATGTTGCCATGACGACTGTATTAACGAATGACAGCTGATATGCTCAAAGAAAACGATAGCTCGCTCTCTTCCCTGGGGTCTTCAGTGTCCCACAGTCTATTTTCAGGCAGAAAAACAAAACAATAATAGGAGACAATACTAAGCTAGGAGAAACTGGTTGTGCTACGGGGAGTAGAACCCCCGAACCCGACTTCTTTTCCAGCCATAGACCACTGAGCTACCGCACAGCGCAGTGGAGCGCACGGCAATGTGGCTGGGTTGAGTGGTGCGTCGTCGGCGCCATCGCCAGCCACAGCAACTGTTTTACGATCTGGACGACTTAGTTGTAGTAGTCCAGTGGATATAGGCGCTGTCTTGTCACACGACTCCCCGTGGATCCAACCCGTACAGAAATCGTAAGTCCTGTTTTACTCTCTTTGCTAATAGTCTCGTTTTAGTCCCGTTCGCTAGTCCTGTTTTAGTCCCTTTAGCGGCCACAAACGCGACTTTAAGCTCCAAAACAAGACACAGTTGAAAAGCTGTTTTAGTCTCGTTTTATAAAATCAAAAAAAAAGGGAACTCCTGTTTTAGTCCCGTTCAACGTCTGTTTTACTCCCGTTTCGAGCGGGGAGGCGTGGGGGGGGGAGGGCGCGTTAGGGGGGGGGGTGCGCGGGGGGGGGAGGACCGGTAGAAGAAAGGGTTGATAGGGGTGTGTAGTGTGGCGGGGGAGCAGAGGAATTTTGATAATGTGTGTAGTTGAACCCGGTGGCAAGATAGGCATTTGTACTAAAACCTGCACTGGAAACCCAAGTGTGTGAATGTCGCACACCTGTAGGTGTGTGAGGATTCATTCGTACACTTGGGCACTTAAACGTGTGAATTTTCCTGGGATATTGACACGTTTGAGTGGCCAAGTGTACAAATGAATCCTTGCACTGCAAGTATGCGACATTCGTAAACACGGATTTCCAGAGTGCAGAAACATTTAGCGTGTAGATATACTTAGATGGCCTCTGTAGGATGCATAATTTGGCGAATGTTCCACTTATGTGTGGTGCGTAACTCTTCTATACGGATGAGCGCTGGGCTGCTGGACACGGTTCTGCGTGGCGCGCTGCCCATCCCGGAGCACGCCAAGCATAGCTTGAGCTGGTCCGGCTCGTCCGCACGGCGCGCTGCCCGTCCCGGAGCACACCAAGGAGCACTCTGCGCCAGCCCGAACCCGCTGCCGTGCACAAGAAGTCCCTCCACGTCCTCCAAGGCAGCGCGCTGCTCTAGTCCAACCCGCCCGTTGCCGTGCGCGAGAAGCCTGCACTTTCCGTGTGCTCCGTGGTGACTGCTGCTACCCGAGCTGTGCTAACTTGTCCTGCCATACACAACTATACATATACATCTCTCCATACGGTCCGCACGAGTAATTACTGAAAAAACCAAAGACACGACAAAGTACAACCAGTGCATGTCTGCTCCAAAGACATCATGCGCTCAGCGTCAGCGACACATCCTCACTCAACGACAGCTGCTGTCGGACTGAGGAGGGGAGGACTCCGGTCCGGTCCGGACGTCCGGACTCCTCAGTGACGTGAGGAGGCGGTCGGCGGTCGGCGGGCGGGCGAGGAGCTCTTGACCAGTGACTAACCGACCAACAGCTAATAGCAGGTAGCCGATGACACCGCCGCTGGGTTAATCCCTGTGCCCTGTGCAGCGCACCCCTCCCCCTCCCCTCACCCCGGGGTACCTGAGCACACCCAGAGGGGATTAACAGCGGGGAAGGATTTTCCGTCGAACTGGTGACCCTGCGCCACGGTGCCCTGCGCTGTGGCAGGCTGTCCCCGGTCCCCAGCCGTATCGGAAGCAGCATTCCGAGAATCCGCCGAGGGGCGCCGTCACCAAACGCCTCCACAAAGTCTCGCGGTGCCGCGACCGCCAAGCCGAACGCGGCCAAACTCGCACCTCGCACCGGCCACCGGCCCTGCTGCCTCGGACCCACGCCCGCCAATCACTTAGCGGACTGTAATAAAATAGATTAAACCTTAAACTATTTTCTCTTGCGTCTAAAAACGTGCGCACCGTATGGCTTGATGCCTTATGAATAAAGTGGCTGTGTAACTACGAGACATTCTATGTTCCAGCATTGGGAAGATGTTTTGATGAAATTGAAAACATTAAAATAACGAAGGTATTTGCATACTGCAGCTTCAAATGAATCATGAAAATTTTAAGTTTCATATCGAGACATAAACAGGACACTTTTCGATATCAGGACAGAAAAGAGACTTTTTTCCTTCACCTACAAAAATAACAGAGGGTAAAAGGGACTATAACTAAAACAGGTCTGGAACAGGACTTTCAAAAAGATCCGTTCCGGTCCCGTTTTGAAACGAGAGACGAACGAGAGACGAACGAGAACAGAACAGGACTTATTTTTCAGTACGGGAATACTCGTGTTATTTGTTTTGACTGACAGTTTGCACACCTCAAAGTGAACACTAGGCTAACGTTTCAGCATCTGAGGGTCACCTTTCCTTCATAGCGTCCCCGTGAAACAGCGCTCAATGTGACGAGGCGGGCCTACCAGCACTTAATCGGCGCGTGCTGCCAATTCCACAACGAGATGGATTTTGAAAAGTTCCACTTTGTCCGGAAGGGTGCGTTGAGATGTGTCGAAAGTACAAGCAGCACGCGCTGATTAGGTGCTGCCAGGCCCGCCGCGTCACTCTTAGCGCTCTTACGCGGGGAAGCCGAGGGGAGTTCCTTCAAGGTGTACCAGAGATAACAAGCAGGCCCGCCCTTCCGCCAGACGTCGTTGCCAGCTCCGCTTTGCTACGCTGGCAACTCCGTTCGGCAGGGGGCGTGCCTGCTTGACCTGCCGGCGGCGTTCGGTCGGGCCTTGGGCCCGACCCCTAAGTCACACAGAACGTCCTCTTAGCTTGTAAATGATCGGGCCTGCGGCCCGTAAAGCAGTGGCGGATCCAGCACGGCCCAGAGGAGGGGGCAAATGTAGCGGGTTGCCTACTTTCAGGGGAATTCGATCTAAAATTTGTTTTTGTTTATAATTTCGACCGATGCGTATTAGGAAATGTGTATAAATGACATAATTTTCCTTTCCCCTTCCCCCTTTTCCCTCTCTCCTTTTCCCTTTTCTCCCTTTTTTCCCCAATTTTTGACAGGGCGGCTGAGCCCGAGGGGCAATTGACCCTTTGCCCCGGATCCGCGCTTGCCGTAAAGGCATTCTCTTCGGAAAGAGGCAGTTTGTAACGGTGAACCACCGAAACTACAGCCCTCCCTTCTGCTTTGAAAACGTGCCGATAGTGACTAAACGGTCAGTTATTCGGCAAAAAAGGGGAGTCGGAAATCTCGAAAAATTACGAAATACGTGAGTTCGGCCTCAGATGGAACGGTCGAACTCGGACTTTATGTGGCAGCAGTTGGCAACACTGAATTACGCTCGTCGAACCAATTTTATTAGTATAGGCGTCGAGGGGTGTCGAAAATTTCAAAAATTGTCGAGATATGTCGAAAATTGTCGAAATATGTAGAAATTCGTAAAACATGTCGAAAAATCTCGAAATATCTCAAAAATGTTGAGATGTATCGAAAAATATGGATAATGTCGAAAAACATCGAAAAACATCGAAAAATGAGGGATAATGTCGAAAAATGTCGAAGAATATCAAAAATTGTCAAAAATGTTTACAAATATCGAAATATGTTGGAATATGTCAAAAATGTCGAAAAATATCAAAAAAACATCGAAAATTATCAAAAATGTCAAAAAATATCGAAAATTATCGAAAATGTCGAAAAATATCGAAATATATCGCAAATGTCGAATAATATCAAAAAATATCGAAAAACAACGAAAAATGTCGAAAATACACTGGAAAAACAAACGTTGCGTCCGCTACACCAATTGGTGTGTTCTATGGCAACATTCCAGTTTTTGTGGAATATTAACCAACCGAGACTTTAAGTTTCATTTCTGATGCGCCTATCAGATTCCCCATGAAATTCCCGTTCGAACGAGCCTACATGTGATGGGGTTCAGATGCATAGTTCATTCAACATGTCCAATTCCCCATTTTCTACAAATCCTATTTAAAGTCGTAGTATTTAGGCTCGCAACCCCATCACATGTAGGCTCGTTCGAACGGGAATTTCATGGAGAATCTGATAGGCGCATCAGAAATGAAACTTAAAATCTCGGTTGGTTAATATTCCACAAAAACTGAAATGTTGCCATAGAACACACCAATTGGTGTAGCGGACGCAACGTTTGTTTTTCCAGTGTATCGGGAATATCGGAGAGAGGTGCGGGTCGATGGCGTTCATAAAAGTTGAAAAGTGGGTCAATTTTGGGTGCTTTTTACAGTGTAGTCGCGAGTTGGGTCCTTTTTATCGAAAAAACGGTGGGCGCCATCGAACTGGACGCGAAAAGACGCTTCCGGGGAGGTGCAGCTCGATGGGGTTGAGAAAAGTTGAAAACTGGACCAATGTCGGGTGCTTTTTACAGTGTAGTCGCGAGCTGGGTCCATATTTTCGTAAAACGGTGTGCACCACTGAACTAGACGCGAAAAGACGCTTCCGGAGAGGTACGGGTCGACAGCACTGGAAAAACAAAGGTAGGACTCGAAGGCGTTTAATGCCTTTACGAAGGCATTAAAAATTAGCACCCCTGCAAAGGCATTAAAACTGCCCCAAAGGTGTTAAATTTTAATGCCTTTGGACAATTTCGTGCCTTTTCAAAGGCATTAAAATTTCATACCCCTAGAAAGGCATTAAGTCCTACCTTTGTTTTTCCTGTGAGGGTTGGAAAAAGTTGAATATTTTTTATTTTTTTTATTCCGTGAAAACTTTTATAATTTTTTTCAGTGCCTTAATGAGGGTTGGCAGGATTTGCCGTAGGCGTTTCGTTGTCTAGGAGTAAAACTGTAGACACCCTGAAAATTTCAAGTCTCTAGCTCTTCGCCTTCTAGTGGAACAGACAGACACACAGACAGACAGACAGACACGAGGTCGTTTGCATAAGCCCGCTTTTTATGCTTTTTCAAAGCAGAAGGGCGGGCTAAAAACCCCGGTCGCACAATGAATGGAAACTGCAGGCAAAACATGAGTTTGGTTGAGGCGCGGTTGTAGGGCAACGTCACTGAAAGGCCTTTGGAATCTACTCGCAGCCGATCTGCGAGCGACGCCAAATTGAGCTATACTCTGGAAACTCAAGTGATCTATGAAGCCCCTAATAGAAAACGAAGTCCCCACTTTGTCCCTAAGCAGGTCCGAAGTAGTCCCTCAAAGTTTTGGGGAACTAAAAGGGGATTTCACTGTTTTTGAAATCCCTCCGAAGTCCTTTTCGAGTGAAATCCCTCTGAAGTCCCTCCTCTCTCGGATCCATATTTTTACGCCGTTCACAGAACATGTAGAAAAACGCACTCTAGGTCATTTTTAGCGCGTCATACGACATCAGAAGGGCCGTAGATACACTATGAATACATGTATGAACATATGATACCATACTGAAAGTAGAATGAAACAGATAGGAGCTCTGCAGCCCTTTCAGTTGAGACTGGAGCCTGGCATAGGGGGGACGTCTGAGGGACTTCCGAGGGATTTCAGAGGCGTAGAATCGTCGAAATCCCTAAGTCCTGTTTTGCCCCCTTTTGGTACTGTGGAGGGATTTCGCATAGGACCTACGGAGGGATTTCAAAAAAGGGACTCTGGAGGACCTTCGTTTTCTATTAGGGGCGGAAGAAGTGGATAACTCAATTTTAATCATTTCTCAGGAGAAACAAACAAGCAGGCCCGCCCTTCCGCCAAACGTCGTTGCCAGCTCCGCTTCGCTACGCTGGCAACTCTGTTCGGCAGGGGGCGTGCCTGCTTGGCCTGCCGGCGGCGTTCGGTCGGGCCTTCGGCCCGACCCCTTAGTCACACAGAACGTCCTCTTAGCTTGTAAATGATCGGGCCTGCGGCCCGTAAAGGCATTCTCTTCGGAGAGCGGCAGTTTGTAACGGTGAACCACCGAAACTACAGCCCTCCCTTCTGCTTTGAAAACGTGCCGATAGTGACTTTAAACGGTCAGTTATTTGGCAAAAAGGGGGAGTCGGAAATCTCGAAAAATGTCGAAATACGTGAGTTCGGCCTCAGATGGAACGGTCGAACTCGGACTTTAATTGGCAGCAGTTGGGAACACTGAATTACGCTCGTCGAAACGATTTTAACGGTATAGGTGTCGAGGGGTGTCAAAAATTTCAAAAACTGTCGAAATATGTAGAAAATTGTCGAAATATGTAGAAATACGACAAAAATGTCGAAAACTCTCGAAATATCTTTAAAATGTTGAGATAAATCGAAAATGTCGAAAAACATCGAAAAACATCGAAAAATGAGGGATAATGTCGAAAAATGTCGAAGAATATCAAAAATTGTCGAAAATGTTTACAAATATCGAAATATGTCGGAATATGTCATCAATGTCGAAAAATATCGAAAAACATCGAAAATTATCAAAAATGTCAAAAAATATCAAAAACTATCGAAAATTATGGAAAAATATCGAAAAATATCGAAAATATCGAAAATTATCGAAAATAATTGAGAATGTCGAAAAATATCGAAAAATATCGCAACAATATCGAAAAATATCGAAAATTAACGAAAAATGTCGAAAATATCGAAAAATATCGGAAAATATCGAGAAATGTCGAAAACGTCGAAAATAATCGAAATGTTTGAGTTTTGACGATTGGCAACACGGGAAATTGAAAAACGGTTCGCACCACTGTATTGCGCTCGAAAAGACGGTTCTAGAGAGGTGCGGGTCGATGGGGTTCGTAAAAGTTGAAAAGTGGGTCAATTTTGGGTGCTTTTTACAGTGTAGTCGCGAGTTGGGTCCTTTTTATCAAAAAGCGGTGGGCGCCATTGAACTGGACGCGAAAAGACGCTTCCAGTGAGGTGCGGGTCGATGGGGTTGAGAAAAGTTGAAAAGTGGACCAATTTTGGGTTTTTTACAGTGGAGTCTCGCGAGTTGGGTCCTTTTTATCGAAAAACGGTGGGCGCCATTGAACTGGACGCGAAGAGACGCTTCCGGGGAGGTGCAGCTCGATGGGGTTGAGAAAAGTTGAAAACTGGACCAATTTCGGGTGCTTTTTACAGTGTAGTCGCGAGTTGGGTCCACTTTTTCGTAAAACGGTGTGCACCATTGAACTGGACGCGAAAAGACGCTTCCGGAGAGGTACGGGTCGACGGGGTTGGAAAAAGTTAAAATTTTTTATTTTTTTTATTCCGTGAAAACTTTAGTAATTTTTTTCAGTGCCTTAATGAGGGTTAGCAGGATTTGCACCAGGCGTTTCGGTGTCCAGGAGTGACCCTTAACATACCCTAAAAATTTCAACTCTCTAGCTCAACTCCTTCGAGTGGAACAGACAGACAGACAAACAAACAAACAGACAGACACCGCATCGATTGCATAAGCCCGCTCTAAAGCTTTTTCAAAGCAGAAGGGCGGGCTAAAAACTGTTTGCAGGGAAAACTAAAACGAAACAAATGAATTATGCAGATAGATATTCGTCAAAAAAAACATGAGTAATAACTGGGAAGATTATCAAAAGTGCAAAATCACTCCGTAGATGGTTTTTAGCCCGCCCTTCTGCTTTGAAAAAGCTTTAGAGCGGGCTTATGCAATCGATGCGGTGTCTGTCTGTCTGTTTGTTTGTTTGTCTGTCTGTCTGTTCCACTCGAAGGAGTTGAGCTAGAGAGTTGAAATTTTTAGGGTATCTTAAGGGTCACTCCTGGACATCGAAACGCCTGGTGCAAATCCTGCCAACCCTCATTAAGACACTGAAAAAAATTATAAAAGTTTTCACGGAATAAATAAAAAAAAATATTCAACTTTTTCCAACCCCGTCGACCCGTACCTCTCCGGAAGCGTCTTTTCGCGTCTAGTTCAATGGTGCACACCGTTTTACGAAAAAATGGACCCAGCTCGCGACTACACTGTAAAAAGCACCCGTAATTGGTCCAGTTTTTAACTTTTCTCAACCCCATCGAGCTGCACCTCCCCGGAAGCGTCTTTTCGCGTCCAGTTCGATGGCACCCACCGTTTTTCGATAAAAAGGACCCAACTCGCGACTACACTGTAAAAAGCACCCAAAATTGACCCACTTTTCAACTTTTACGAACCCCATCGACCCGCACCTCTCTAAAACCGTCTTTTCGAGCGCAATTCAGTGGTGCCAACCGTTTTTCAATTTCCAGTGTTGCCAATCGTCAAAACTAAAACATTTCGATTATTTTCGACATTTCTCGATATTTTCCGATATTTTCCGATATTTTCGACATTTTTCGTTCTTTTTCGATATTTTTTGATATTATTCGACATTTGCGATATTTTTCGATTTTTTTCGATATTTTTCGATAATTTTCGATAATTTTCGATATTTTTTGACATTTTTGATAATTTTCGATGTTTTTTGATATTTTTTGACATTTTTGACATATTCCGACATATTTCGATATTTGTAAACATTTTTGACAGTTTTTGATATTCTTCGACATTTTTCGACATTATCCCTCATTTTTCGATGTTTTTCGACATTATCCATATTTTTCGATATATCTCAACATTTCTGAGATATTTCGAGATTTTTCGACATTTTTACGAATTTTTACATATTTTGACAATTTTCGACATATCTCGACAATTTTTGAAATTTTCGACACCCCTCGACGCCTATACCATTAACATTGGTTCGACGAGCGTAACTCAGTGTTGCCAACTGCTACCAAATAAAGTCCGAGTTCGACCGTTCCATCTGAGGCCGAACTCACGTATTTCGACATTTTTCGAGATTTCCGACTCCCCTTTTTTGCCGAATAACTGACCGCTTAGTCCCTATCGGCACGTTTTCAAAGCAGAAGGGAGGGCTGTAGTTTCGGTGGTGCACCGTTACAAACTGCCTCTTTCCGAAGAGAATGCCTTTACGGGCCGCAGGCCCGATCATTTACAAGCTAAGAGGACGTTCTGTGTGACTTCGGGGTCGGGCCGAAGGCCCGACCGAACGCCGCCGGCAGGCCAAGCAGGCACGCCCCCTGCCGAACGGAGTTGCCAGCGTAGCAAAGCGGAGCTGGCAACGGCGTTTGGCGGAAGGGCGGGCCTGCTTGTTGCGATTTAAATCTTTACGTTAGAATGGACGACGCATCCATGTCAACTCTGTTATCCCAAAGAAGGTGGACTTTGGAGACATGTCAAGTGGATTCGAGGTCTGCGTAAATTCTATATTGCTCTGGTACATTTTTGGAGTTACCTCTTTTTTCCATCTACTGTTCTAAAACAAGGAGGAGTTGAGTTGACTCTTTTTCCATTTGGTTCATAATAATTCAAGTCAAGTTATCTCCTTTAGCCAATTTTTTTCAACGGAGTAATGTGGACTTTGGTTGAGTTAAAACCATTTTCTGTTGAAATTTAGACCGTAACTTGTGTAAAGTTGAATTGAACCCTTCTGCAGGCAAATTTTCTCCGAAACTGCTAGAAATTGAGTCAAATAGTTTGGAGTTGTGATGTAAACCATTGTAAGGTACAATATTAAAATGAAGGAATTTGGGGATAAGTAAAAATATTCCCTTCTTCCGCTTCCTGGATCAAGTGTCTGCCGGACTTACTCTTCCTGGCATCAACGCACACGCACACACTGGTGGGCGCAGGCATTTGGGCCAGCGAAATCATTAAAGAGTCGACCTGTCAGGCACACACTTGTCGCATCTGGGCCAGCCAAATCATTATTTCGTGTGTGCTTGGCAGGTTGACTCTTACTGATGTGTGCCTAGCCAAGCAGGTTGACACTACTTAGCCTGTGCCTGGTGGATGCCATAAAGGGTAGTCAACCACGCACACGCTTCGGTTTCTAGAGTAGGTACTAGAAATAGTTTTTGCAATGTGATATTGATTACTAAGCGCTTTAACGAAAAATATTTAATTACAAACAAATGTATTGTGCAGGATTACGCAGATGTCGTACAACGCGTCGACGTGTGCCTGCAACCTCTGCCCAAGACGTGGGGCTCCTTCGTACGACCCCGCCAAGAAGCATTGAAAGATGCTGAATATGCGATTAGACATGGCTTTGCGAAAGAGAAAATTATTAAAGTCATTGACGAGAGGATGGCAATCTACCCCTACCTCATCGACGGCACAATGTGGGCCACCGTCAACGAGTGCCTCTACGCGTCCCTTCCTTAACGCGAAGGTACGCATTGTGACAGTTGCTTTGGTGCAGTTGTGGTGATGGCAGTCAATAAACGAGGAGAATCCACACTTCAAGTAATTGTGAGCAAATTTATTTAAAAGGTGACAGGGTTGGATTTTATATCTCCGATTTGGCTGTGTTTTGGTGGGAGTTTTAGTACCCTAGAGGGATGCAAAAGGCCGGAGTATTAGGTCCGGCAAAAATTTACACACTAAATGGTCTGGGACATTTTTGTCTCAAAACTTGGGACAAATTTGTCCCAAAAAAGGTTGAGGTTTTACGCGCAACATTTGGGGAGACAAGTTGTCCTAAAAGAAAATGACTAAGTTGTGCGTCATTTTCCTGGGACATTATGTGACTAAATTTGGGACAATTTGTTACATTTAGGACTAACAATTTGCTTCATCTTATTAGACAATTAGTTCTTTAGTTATGGACAACCTGAAGCTACGTATCGCTCCGATGGTACTACGAATAGAAAAAAATTATTCGCTGGACCAGGTTCCCGTAAAAGGCATTACAGAAAACAATTCTGTATCAGGAACTTAAATGATAAAATCATCAAATATTATAAGATCATAATTATTAAAATTCACACTCATTTCATTCCAAACCGCTTTTCAAATGATTTACAGTAAACAATTACAAAATCCGTAAATACCAATTTTCATCACTAAAGCTACTCTTGAAAGTAATTCACTAAAAATCAGAATTGCGAGCAGACAGAACAACAGCACGTGTAGATATAGAGAATGTGAAAAAGAGCAGATAACTCACGAAAGTTTCCATTTCACAAATACAAATAAACACTTGAATCCAACAATGAAAAGGCAGCAACATCAAAACAAATCCTGAAAATAAACAATAAATTGGTCAACCACAATAAAAATATGGCAATCATTCTCTTGTATTGTTTGTATTTTATTTCAAATGATTCCTTTCAAATTACCTTTTGGACATAAAGAGCTGCACAGCTAACAAATTGCTTGCTCACTTAGCTCTAAAGAAATTTCTGCAGTCATGTTACAATGTCACCTGAATATTCAAAATGTTATCTTGCTTGCTTACAGGAGTTTGCTGTGTAAATAAATGCTTTTCTGCTGCTTCATGCCGGCACTTCCCTTTCACTTGCAAGTGCCTTGCCAATACCGAAGACACATAAGCTCCTGAAGGATCCTGGAAACAAATAAAAGCAAAGTTAAAAACTTATGAACTTTAAAGAAAAATAAATATCAATAACTACTTATTCAATCAATTTTTTTTTAATGGGCCACTTTTTTAAAACTTACCTTGATTAGTGATATTTCTATGAGTAGAAGCTAATTAAATCCACACAATCAACAGTTCATTAAGAGCTTATAAAACTTTCTCAAGACACGTCGAACAAAGTCTAACTTTTACATTAAGTGCGTACCTGAAATAAAAATATTGATATAAATTAACCTGAATCTGTCATGCTCATTAAGACAAATCCTACCCTTTGAGAGAAGACTTACCTTGGACTTACAGCAAGAGAAAACCATCCTAGAAAAATAACACTCCGAGAGCTATAATTATATCAGGTGAATTCAATCTTTAAAGATAGAAGTTGCCTTGCATCCATCGCACTTCTGAAGTGGGCTTAGTGTCCATCCATTCGGAGTACACGGTTTAAGAAAACTTGACCCTCTTCCTCTGGCAGCCTGAAACATAGATAGATAAATTGGATAAATAGCTCCGCGCGGGGAGGCCAAGCGCGCGCGCGCGCGCGCGCGTATGTGTGTGTGTGTGTGTGAACCAGGCAATATACCGCAGTGTTGCGGGTTTGCCTATCCGGTCTTCCCGTAAGGCGCAATAGCCCCTTGGGTAGGCAAACCCGCAACACTGCAGTGTAAAGCCCTTACACATGGTACAAGTAGTGAGAAGAGGAAGGAGCGCTCGGGCCAAAGCCGTAGCTTTTGATGCGGAATTGGTACCCCCGGTAGGGTAACCCGAAGAGAATGGGTTAGCAGGGGTGACCGGCACCAAAACTAAGCGCACCTACGTGACAGCTAGGCCCCGTTGCATGGGGCAGCTCCAGGTGTAAAGTGGATAAGAAAGCCAGCAGGGGCCCAGGGGGGAAAGGTGGTGACCATCACAAGCAGGGGAAAACAAAGGCTGGCCCTCCAGAGCGATTCCGGTCTACGCACTCCCCGCTCTGTCTCTCTCGCTCCCAAGGAGTTGGCCGAGGTTGCAAGAGCGCTCTGTCTCTCTCCCACTCCAGGAGTGGGCCTACGATTGCTTGCACCAGAATCGCTCTGCAGGCAAGTAGTAAGCAAGTCAGGAGCGAGAACCAGGTAATCCTCCCTGTCGAGCAGAAGGAAACCTTGAACTACCCCTGGCAGTCGAGTAGGCGCCCAGGGAGGCATCGCGGAGGAGGTAGGCCGAACAGCCTGAGGAGCCACGGCGCAGGGAACGCAGGGCGATGTACTGACTAGACCCCTTCGGACGGCTCTGTCCTTCGGCAGAGGCAGCGGGCGGCTGGAGTAGGGCCACGAGCTGGCGTGCGCCTTGTCCGTTGGCGCCCGGCTCGGAAGGGGCGGCCCGTCGGCGGCGTGCAGCTGGAGGGGCTCACCTGCCCCCGGCTCCCACCGGCTCCAGGGAGCGGCACCTAAAGGCAGCGGCCTGTGCCTGTGCCACGGGCACGGCGCACATCGGCCTCGTGCGGTGGGGGGGCGGCCGCCTGCCGACGCTCTTGGAGGCACCGTCAGGCGCCAGGATGGTGGGGCAGCGCTGCGGTGCAGGGCGGAGGCCGGCGGCGGCCGGCGGCGCCCGGAGCAGAAAGGGCGGCCTGTCGACGACGTGCAGCTGTGGGCCCGCCTCAACCAGCCCCGGCCTCAAGGACAGCTACCCGGATGAACCGGCCACTATCATGGCGAACAGCGGGCCCGCGGGGCACGCCGACGTCCACGGAGGGGCTGCGGCTGCGGGCTCCCTGACTCGCGTAGCCGAAGCCGAAGCCGAGGCGGAAGCCTAGGCAGAAACCGGAGCCGACCTGGAAGTGTCCTTTGGTTCGTGTAATGCAGGGGCGCGTATCAACCAGCAAGGCGATTCCGAACACTGTTTTGTAGTGCCCTCTCTCTTGCACCTTACGGCCGTTTCCCATGAGTGCGACAAGGAGAGAGCGACGAAACCAGGGTGCAGAATCACCCTGCTGTGGGGTCAGCCATTGGGTCTACTGCAGGCCGTCTGTCTGTAGTCCATAGTCCAGGGGCAGGGCCGGGCGAGGCGGGGCCGGGGCGGGGCCGGGCCGGGGCCGGGCCGGGCGGGGCGCGCCCTGATAATTGGTACATGGAAAGGATGCAGTTTACCAGTGCGTGCGCCCGGCAGTGTGGTCTATCATGCGGTCCGCAAGCTCTATGAAACGAGAAATGAATCGGCGAACATCAAAGAGTACTTACTGGACGACGCTCCACCTCGCGTTGGCTGGTCAGGGTCGGGATTAAAGAGCTCCTTTGTCCCGATGCACCTTTGCACGGCGTCCTCGTGACAGGTTCATGGACGAGCAGACCTATCGTCCAGGGACGGAATGACGCCGACACAGCTGCAGTGTCTCCTCTCCGTCGTGGTCAAGCAGTGGCTCACCTTCAGAAACTCTTTTTTCTCTCTTCTTTGCTACACTTCACCAACAGACATGATGATTCTTTTATCTCCTGTGAATTATGGTGGTTTAGAGTAATTTAACTTAATTCTGAATGTTATATGCATATGCCAAAATGTAATTTCTAATAATACTGCTGGAGCTAAAACTCATCACTTTAAATTATAGGCAAAATTGAAGGAAGAAAGTCAGAAAGGAAGCAGAAAAATAAATTAATATCATTTGAATTATTCTGGATTGTTTCATCCAAGTAGCTTAAATATATATGTATGTACATATTTCATATGGTCTAATACGGATTGACATGAAGATTAAAGAAAAGGATTACAGGCTCATAAGTCTGGTGTAAAAAGCAGACGATGATGGCGGAATGTCATCATCTCCATCAATGAAAATCTTATAAAAGCAGGTCTGTATGAACCTGAAAAATTGCCGCCATGAGGGAGGGTAATGCACATTAAACACGAAACATGATTTGAAGAGCCAATCTACACAACGAATGAATGGTATTCTTCCCAGCTCCATAGGCTTTCCATCCAGAACAAGAAAAGTTTGAAGAATTTCATTGGAAATAGTGCCAACGACAACTATGATGTATGGTTGGACAGCAGATCCATCTTCAAATCGTCTCTCTTCGGCACATTGTTCGACACTCATGCCAAGCTGAAACAGACAATTTAAAAGTTTAGGGAAAAAATATATTTTTGAGTGAAGGCCGGGTTATATTTAACCCTTTGAGGCATGAACTTTGCCCCGCTTTTAAAATTAAAATATTTGGCCTTAGCCGACCTAGACTTTGTCTAAGAAGCATTTTGAGCACACGTGGGGTGTTCTACCACGATTGGTTCGGGAGTTATTGATAGTTGTACTCATACAACATCATGCCTCCTGGGTCAAAAAATAGAAAATGCAATTTTGTTTTTTTGTTAACTTTTTATGGTATGGTTGGATGTAACTGATCAAGGTGTTTATGTTCAAACCAAAAAACAAATTGTTTGCAAAAATTTAGAGGGTGCTATGCCATGAATACTCCATTTTTTAGGCCAAATTTCCCATATTTTTTTTTCAAGTCCAATTTGACATCACAATTTATAAGTATTATCGTAAACTTTCGGTATAAACTGAAAGTTAGTCATATAAACAATAAAACACCTCGACGTCGAAAGTTCATTTTTCTCAAAAACCTGGCCTCTAGGGCAGTGTGAAGTGAACGTTGTTTTCATACAACATCATGCCTCCCCCCGTAAAATAATACTCGATATTGGCCATTTTCATAAGAGCAATCTGAAATTGTAACGGATTGCACGCAGGGACCATTGTACAATCGATTTTGAAAGAAAAGAGGAAAGAGGGTCTCAAAATTATGATAGCAGGAACGTTTATAGATGAAGAAAAAAAAAAACAGGTTGTTGTACAGAAACAACATATGTTGTATGGGTACAACAAGATGTGCTCGCTATCGTGTTTTGAGAGGCGCCCTTCTTGTCTACCCGGTGGACTTGCAGGTGCATTCGGTGGTGCAATGGCGCCTCCGAGCACGTGTGTTAGGATTCCCAGCTCCGCACCTGTGTAGTGCGGGCTGTTCAGCCTTAGCCGGAGGAGTTACATTGGGCCGCGCGAGGACAATGTTGTACACAAACAACATATGTTGTATGGGTACAACATGATGTGATGTGCTCCCTGGGCATTTTCGGAGGCGCCTTTCTTGTCCTCCCGACTGACTTGCAGGTGCATGCGGTGGTGCAATGGAGCTTAGGGGCAGCCGGGTAAGGCCTCGTAGCCTCACACATGTGTAGGGTCGGGCTTTCAGTCTGTCATGGCACCCTAAAGATGACTGCGACGCGAATGTGCCAGATCGCCTCCTTCGTGCTTCACAGTCAAAACTGGTCGAATTCATTCAAGAACCGACGCTCTCACCATTCGAATGGCTACATAACTCATTATAGAGTCACACTCGATCATAATTATTCGAATCCTACCGCATTTAGCCTTTTGGGCGAAATCGACTACCCTAAAGGCATAATGTTGTATGTGTACAACACTCGTGTTTTCTATGTTGCTGACGCTGGCGGAAGTGTCAGAGCATGTACTGTGAGACAGCAAATTGACCAGTAGACCTTATAGAGCAAAATTCTTTCTGGTATTTTTATCTACGTCGATTTTTTCGTGCCAAATAGGGTATTTTACTCAAACCCGGGACCGGAAGTAAGAAGTAAAATGGAAGCATGAAATCGGAAACAGATGCTGGCTGCGGTCTACCGCGGTATGAGAAATTTACGATCGACTGTATGTTTATATGTCAGTTTGCGATCACTACATGTTGTGAGTATTTTGTTTTGAAAAGTACACTTTTGAGAGGTAAAATGTGTACGGAGTGTTACGCGAGTATGAAAAGTAGAATTGTAGTGAATTATGTTGAACTAGTAGGGCGGATCATACATGATTATACTCAATTGAAACCAGAAAAAAGGTAGTCGGAGAGGAACATAACCTAGCCAGATGTCAGATATTTTCCGGTACTGAACAAAATCTAAGGACTGGCACACGGCCTATCTTAAAAACGGGCCATATCAAAAGGCCAGAAAACTGAGACGTGCAGAGAAAAGTGGTTATGTTGATCGTAAACTAAAATATAAACAATCAGTCGATCGTGAATTTCTCAGACCGCAGCCAGCATCTGTTTCCGATTTCATGCTTCCATTTTACTTCTTACTTCCGGTCCCGGGTTTGAGTAAAATACCCTATACGGGGCATTTTTAGATGGGTGCAGAAAAAAGTAAAAAAGGCATTTTTTGAGACACTTTGGCACTCTCTGTATGGGACACATAAGGTCGGCGAGGAGCTTAATAGAAAGCCAGATACTTGTAGAAGGTATTTAGAGTACAGAAAGCAATAAATGGACTAAACTCTCTTATCAGGAGCTAATTTTAGTGAACGTTGTACTGGTACAACATCATGCCTCAAAGGGTTAAGAAAATTTACGGTCTTACCTTCAGAACTACGACTATTTCAACTTCTCGTGGAAAGGAAATGGCTTTACCAATATGGTGAGGAAGTTTAGCTGCTATAAGCATAAATGCTTTCAAAGTATCTGAAGTGGGAAAAATAAAGCGATAAACATGAGTTATTAGATTAGATAAAAGTTGATAATTGAATTAGAACAGTATATTCAGAGAAGGTACCAAAGACATTTTTGAAGCACTAACCATCTTTCCATTTAGGATTAACTCGAGCATCTTTGAGTTTTTCCAAAACTTTTGGGATTAATGGCTGCATTGACAAGACCATATCTTGAGCATCTGGGTGCATCAACTTGAACTCATGTGTGATCTGAAAAGACAGTGTCATTTTTAACAAGAAAAAGCTTAAATAAAGGTTCCACAAACTCATTACTTACAATTGCCCCCTTGAAATTGACTAAATGAGGGTATTTTGAAATTAATTCTGTGATAGAGAGGCCATCCTGCCTATCTTTGACTCTCAATTGGAATGATCTTGTCATTCCATCAACAATTTCTGGCCAGTATACAGGTTTTGCCAGAATCAGTCCCAATTTAACAATCTGAAATAATGGCAAACCTAGTAAAAAGCTGATAGTTAACATTTGAATTTTTAACATAGGCTCGCCAGACCGGAAGACTTACGTCCACTCCTCCATCACTTGGTGGTTTTGTTTTCTTCTTTATCTTCTTCTTGGTTTTCAATACACCACGTTGGAGCCGTTTTACAATGTTTGCAACATTGCCAGAGTTGTTACCATAAATGTGAGACTGCGAGCAAAAAGAAAGAGCATCATTAAGCCATTCCAAGTGTTTTAAGGTGGATTTAGTGTTTCCAAAGTTCTTGCGTGAAAATTCACGCGGCTGCGTGAAAAGGGTTGCTTCAGTTCGGAATGATATCAATTCATCGAATCCAAACCAACCAATAGTAGTCCAGCTACCAGCTCAGATGTAGCTCATTAATTGGACAGACTTCAGAGCTTGCGTGAAAAAACACGCAGCGTGAAAAAACACGCGGATGGAAAATTGCACATAACACCTTACGTGAAAAAACACGCGGATGGAAAATTGCACATAACACCTTGCGTGAAAAAACACGCGGATGGAAAATTGCACATAACACCTTGCGTGAAAAAACACGCAGCGTGAAAGAACAAGAACACGCAGGGTACGTTCCAGATGCACTTGCCGCTTTTGCCAAGCTGCCTGAAGTAAAAGGTACAAAGGAGAAAGACGTGACAAAATATAGAATCAAAAGCGCAGCACCTTCGTCTTACCAGGCGGCAGCGGGGCAACACAATAAATACAGGACGACGACGAAATTCATAAACAAATATACTAGATGTCATGCAACCGCACCCGACTGCCGCTTGAGGGCGCTTGCGTTATTTTCTGTCTCTCTCTCTTTTACGCCGGCGTAGCCAACATCAGAAAACCGAACCAAATTTATTCAACTTCATTAAAAGATGTTGAAATTCACTCTGACATTATTTATGTTTGTCTAAAACACAGAAAAGGTGCACAGGAAGTTCAAAAAGTCGAGTTGGATTTCAAATGTAATGCTCTTATTTTTATGTATGGTTGTCCATACTTTTGTTATGATCAGACCAGCTGACTGGGGCCCAAATTTTAAGTGTGTGGATTTTTAATGGGCTGAATAATTAATAGGCTGGCTGAATTAAGTAAGTAGTTTCATTTAATTGAAAGTATGTTGTTGGACTTTTGCTATAAAATATAGTTTTGATGAGAATATATAATATAAAAAGTAATGATAATATTAAAATTACATTGAGGGTGTTGGAATATGTGTCGAACTTTCAAGATTATGGGTTCTTATGACAAAAGTTCAACAAAGTGTGGAAATCTATATTTCTTCATTTACATGTTTATTATCGTTACCTGAAAATAGGCAGCATGTCTACATATAGAAAGTGGTGTGAGGTCAGTGGCTGCCAAAGCTTCAAACATAATCCTCCAGATGCAAGAGACACACCGTTATTCACCTTTCCCAAAGATTTAGACGTGTAAGTAATGAGGTCATAGTACAAAAGAGTCCTGCACTGTAAAAATAGTTCTTAGTAAAACCAATGTTGAACTGTTTGAATATTGTTGCATATACAATGACAACACATCAAAGTTAAAAATTATTTTCACACCAATGACTATTTTGTTACAGTAATATTTGTGCAGTCAAACAAAAGAGAAGTATTAATTTTCATGTTTTTTGAAATTAGGTGTAAAGTTTGGGTTCAAAAAAGTGGCAATCTTGAACTTCTTAAAATTGATTCCTGCAAGCTTCACAAAGCATATTACATTTGCCAGAAGCACTTTGTGAACACTGACTTCACTGATGAGAGGAAAAAAAAACTGAAGCAAGGAGCAGTACCATCTTTGTTCAAGTGTCCACCACTTTTGGAGGAAGATATGTTAGTGTGGCCCCTGTACAACCAGCCAAAGATCAAGAGGAGTAAACGCCTTTTCCCTCCCCCTGATGAGGATATACTCAGTTTGTTTGGATTAAATGTTACTCTCTCTCAGAGAGACTTCTGTCACTTTTAATTTAATTAATCCACTTTTTCTTAACAACCTCACCTATTTTATGAGTCTAAAGTAATTTGTTTGTTCCTTTTCTTGTTTCAGAATGGGCTCATCCAGATATTGCTGCTATCTACAACGAGGCAAGAGCAACGTATCAAAATTTGAGGAGAGATCATTTGAAACGGAAACGTTTAGACTTGGAGGATGAGAATGAGGATGAGCTCCGAGATCCTGATCTTGCAGGTAGATTTGCTCATTTCTTAATTGAATGAAACATTGCTTGAACTGTAACCAATCATACTATTTGTGCTTTGAAATAATTCTGCTTTATAAAGTGAAACGAACCTGCCAAGAGGAAATCGATGATGTCTCTGCTGTCCCTCATGTTTCAAGTTAGTTGATTATTACTTATTATTTTAAAAGTATAGAAATTGATGTTTGGGTGTGTGCATGGTGAAGGTAAGCCATGCACTCTTACCAGTTTATTCCCTTGTTTTGGATAGATTACTAAGCAAGAGGTTGGTCAGTTGATAATAAATCTTTTATTGCTGTTTCAGGATCTATGGAGAGAACAGAGGCCCGCTCTCCAACTGTAGGTTTCAAGGACAGAGTACTTATGAGGCCTCGGTCCTCAGAGCCTGATCCTCCTAGACAAAGGCTTACTACTGGGAAAATTGCCATAGAAAGTGGGATCACGGACCCCTCTACCCTCACCCCTCATGAGAAGCGGCTGGCGAGAACTGCCATACAATATCACACCATTGCTCGACGCATAAAACGTCTTCTTCAGTTTAGTCAAAGACAAAGTGCCACTTTCAAAAAACTTGCCAAAAAAACTACAGTTGACATGATTGATGAAATGCTAATTTCACCTGAAGCAAAGATTATTTTAGAATCTCAACTGGAAAATTGGAAGAAGAAGCCTAACGGCAGGAGGTGGACCATTAAAATGAAGTGTCTTGCACTTGCAATATGGAAGAGAAGCAGGAGGGTCTATCGTTGGTTGTCCACCATTATAGCCTTACCAGTTGAGAGCACGTTACGTGATTTGTTAATTGATATTCCTTTGGAACCTGGAATTAATTTAGTTGCCATAGATAACTTGAGTAAAAAGACTGCAGAATTTTCCTCTACAGACCGTGTTTGCCAGGTCATGTTCGATGAGGTGTCCCTGAAAAAGGGTTTGTACTGGAATAAAAAATCAAAACTAATTGAAGGTTTTGAGGATTATGGCCTCAATGGCCGAACTGTAGGGCTGGCTACTCATGCACTGGTCTTTATGGTGCAAGGCATAAATAGAAAGTTCAAGCAGCCTGTTGCTTTCTATTTTAGTCGTGGAACTTGCCCAGCCCTCATACTGAAGGATTTGTTAGTGAATGTTGTACAGGCCCTACAAAATATTGGCCTTCATGTTATTGCTAGTGTTTCTGATCAAGGATCCACCAACCGTGGTGCAATAAATGAACTCAGAAAAACGTGTGAAGAGGGTTCTTATGAGTCCATGTATGAAGTGGATGGGAAAAAAATCTGCCATATCTATGACATTCCTCACATTTTCAAGAATATTCGGAATAATTTGATGAAGTGTGACATAGATATTGGACTGAAACAGAAGGTATCATGGGAGCACCTAATTCAGTATAAGCAGTTGTGTGAAAACATTTTGTTCAAAAAGATCTCACTCACAAATGACCATCTGTTCCCCACTGGCAAGAAAAAAATGCGCTGTAAACTGGCTATGGAAACTTTAAGCCACACTGTTGCTTCTGATATTGCTGTGATTAATGTGGCTAGTGAGGGTAGATATCTCTCAAATTGTTTAGTGACTGCAAAATTTATTTGTGATGTAGATCTTTTCTTGGATCTTTCCCAAGGTGGAGGACCAAAGGATAAACAGAAACCTCTGCAGAGATGCTTAGTCACCAGGGACAGTGTGCATCATGTGATGTGGAGTCGAATGTTGGGTGAAATGAACAGATGGAAATTCATAAGAAAATTCGGTAAAAAGAAAGGTGAGGTGCATGTCCCCATCTGTCTCAAAGGGTGGATTGATAATATTAAATGTTTTCAGCGAATTTGGAAAAATTTACATGATAATTTCAATATTCGTGAGCTGAACTTGAGGACTCTAAATCAGGATCCCATTGAAAATTTCTTTTCCATTATTCGGTCTACAAATGAATCAAACAGAAACCCTACTGTGCAACAGTTTATTGCTTCCATGAAAACTGCAATAGTCAACAAGCTCTCCTCATCGTTCATCAAAGGTAAAAATTGTGCAGACGATCCAGCTGCACTGCTCTCTGACATGTTGGAAGTAATTGGACAAAGTAGAAGTGTCAATAGCTCTTGTGAAACGACAACACCCAACTGCTCAATTGTTCGGGGTCAGGGTGAACTGGATCCCAAAATTTTCAGAACAGACCATTATAGGTCAAAATGTAACCGTCAAGATCCGGCTCTTTGGTGCACCAAAATTGCCAACAAGATCTTATCAAATGACACATTTTCAGCTTGTCTGTCCTGTAGGAGTTCACTGCTGATCCCTTCGAGTGAAGCTACTTCTGCTGACCATCTCCTCCAAGGCTGGCTACAGCTCACAGCCTTGCAGCGACATCTTGCAGATTTACAGAAAAATCACAAGACAGAATTGTCATCATATTCTGATCTTTTAAAATTGAAGATGTCAAGTGAAGAGACCAGAAGGTCTTCATATGCTTCTCCAAGTATGGTCAATACATATCTTTTGTGTCATCGCAATTTCCTCCTCCATTGCCAATCGTTTTTATTTCTGAGTGATGTACATGATCAGACTCTTCAAATATGTTCTGCTTCCTCTTTTGAGTGGCTATGCTCAGAGCTTCACCAAGAGCTGAAGACTTTGCTTGTTAATAGCTTGGCAGATTCCTTTTTAGAAGGTATATGTAAAAAGATTAATAAGGTGACAAGAGATGCTGAAAAATTGAAGTCAGTTAAGTCTGCTCTTCACAGCAAGTGGAGGTCAAGAGTTTTCAACCATGTTGATAAAAGAAATAGAATTGAAGATGAGGAAGAATGGGAGGATGTTGAGAGCTTGCTACGATATGTTGATGGGATTCCTGAACCAGCCACACCAGTGTCATCACCTTCCTCCACCAGTGGTCAGTAACAGCTAATTTTTCCTCTGGGTTCATTGTGTGTGGTAGTGTTAAACGCAATCACTTCAACTGTATTAATTACATTATTTTCGCAATTCAGCTCATTTCAGAATGGTATTTTGGATGAAGGAAGAGAACCTGCTGTCGCTTTCATTCTTAATTACCAAACTTCATGTGACATTGGTTTGAGTGTCATAAATATTGACTTTTTCTCCTGGGATGCATCGATGGTGGTATTTTTTGGTATAATAATGATCTATTAGTTCGGTGTAAGGCATGTTAAACTGCAACCTGGCTCCAGGGCTGGGTTAGTAGCAGGGTCAGTGAGCTGGTCGAACTGACAGCAATACTTCAAGAGTATTGTTACTTCCTTTGGAAGTTCTGAACCAACCCCTGGTATTTTTAATATTCCAGGACTTTATAATTAACATTTCTGTTTCATGTCATTTATCATGTTTAGATCTTTTTTGCCATTAACACTGCAGAAATTATGTTTGTCATCCATCTCACATTTGGTAAATGGGGAAAACCACAGCGGGTCACTCAAAGTGCAGATCCTCATCACTTGTGGATGTAGGGGGTGAGTGTGTTCTTGGTTTTTGTGTATGGGTGACTGTGATCTCCACATTTAATTATTAATTATTTTTAAATCTTTACGGCAGATAATTGTTTGTAATCAGAATGTTTTATGTCTTGCAGGTCCACAAGCATTTAGAACTCCAAAGTCTATTATGCCAGCACAGAATTCTGGACCACCAATCTCCTCCACTCCCATCTCACTTCCACAGACCAGTCCTGGTCCACAATTATTGAGGACTCCCCTTCATCTCACTGGTCCACCAATCTCAACCCCCATCTCCATTACTCAGCCTCCACCACACTCACAGGCAGGTAGCACCCCTCTTTGTGTCACCAAGTTTCCACCACTGTCTAGGACCCCTCTTCCAGGTGGCAATCAAAGTGTGAACAAATCGAAACAGGTCCCTGTTCTTAGTTCCATGACGCCTCCTCAACCAGTGCATGTGAGTATATTGTAAACAAAATAGAACATATAGTTTGTTCTCTGGTATATCATATTTTAGTTCTTGTGATTAATTCCTTTGCTTTGAAAGCGTTTAACATTTAGTATTGCATTTCCTAAGCAGCCAGTTGCTCCAAAGTATCTGTTTCCTCCTGAATCCATACATCTAGGCTGGAGGAAGCTATATCCAGTTGGTGCTGGGATGAGGAATCAGGGCAACACATGCTATCTGAATGCTGCATTGCAGGTACTTCAGTTAACACATTTAATTCAGTTTCACACATACGCATTTCTTAAAAATGGAATCATGATTTCCTGTTGTCCCTCTAGGCTCTATTTCATGTCCCTGCCTTTGTTTCGTGGCTGCTGGAAGATCGTGAGAAGCATGGCACGGACTGTCTGGAAAAGAAAAACAATCTATGCTTGGCATGCTCTTTAGCAGAAACCCTACATAAATCTCATAGTATCCCTATGGTTGTACCTGCTCGGATCTACAACCAGCTCCCCAGTAAGATCTTTCTCCATAAATACATTATGTGTTATGCCAATGGACACCCAAACTCTAAAACATTGAATATGTCTCCCTGTTAATCTAAGAGTGCCCCAGAATGATTTTATCCTTTAAGTGATTGGTATGGGGTCTTCAGGCGTTTCAATTCACCTAGACTTTAAAATTTATTTCAATGACAAGCAAAGTGGTTGGGGACATGCCCTCCACCGGCAGTTTTTGCTCTACATTCAGTAGGTATTAGGAAATTGCACGTTATAACTTCTTTTACGTCAATTTGTAAATAGTATTGGTAGGGGGTCAGAGCTTCAGAAAATATTGATGTACAAAGATTCCAATTGTAAATTGGTTTAAAATGAGATTCTACATGCCCTTGACATTAACTTTTCAGCGGCAAAACAAACAAAAAAGAAAAGAATAGGGGGCACCTTAATTTATCCTATACTGTGTATTCTTTTACATATTTTCTTGTATTCACAATTTGTTTCAAAATTTGAATTTTTTATGACAGTGATTGACAATTATCTGAAACGAGGTCGCCAAGAGGATTCTCATGAATTCAAGTGCAAACTGTTGGCTAAACTAGGGGAGGAGTTTTGCAAGAGGTTTAAGAGTTCCATGTATGTCTCATGCAGTTGGAATACTGCTGTCACTCATATCATCTTGAAATATAGCTGCTCTTTGATTTTATCAGTGAAACAAATTATGTGAATTTCAGGAGAAGTTCAAGCAACTCCTATACAACTCCAATTCATTTGATCTTTGGAGGATACCTTATTCAAGAAGGTAAGCAGCTCTAAATGAATATGCAGTTTTCAAGACAGAATTTTTATACATTTTAGTGGTCTAAATAATAATATTGCCAACATTTTCCGTCTTTGCAGTGACATGTCTCAAATGCAGGGGTAAAGCAACCCGTTCCCAGTATTTCTCAGACCTTGTGGTAGATATGGGTGCAAGTGTCGAGGAGTCGGTTTTGAACTATTTCAAACCCACAAGTATTAAAGGATATGCGTGTGGTCGATGCCAAAAACCTCAAGAGGGCAGTATGAAAATGCTTCTTTTGAAAGCACCTAATGTGCTGTGCATTCAATTAAAAAGGTGATCAAAATTTGGACCTAAATACTCGTTTCAATTCATTCTTCACAAAATTACAATTGCCATTATTTCTTTGCAACAAAGGTTTGATCATCTAGGAGCAAAGAATAATTTGAACTGCAAAAGCTCGACAATCATGAATATGGGTAATGTATCTTCTGCAAAATTAATTCTAATGTACAGTCGTCAACTTAGAGTGGTACAAACACCCTGTTTTTGTGTTTTTTACAGGTAGTGGTCGAAAGTACAAGTTGGTGGCTTTGGTGGAGCACCATGGGCCTCGAAGCAACTGTGGCCATTACAGCACAATTGCTGTTGCAGCTAATGGCTCAGCGTTTCGCTTTGATGATGAAAAGGTCATCCCACGTTGGTGCTTGAGCAAAGAGCTCCAGTTCAATGGTACTCATATTCATTAGTTGTTGATATCTGTTTCAGGTCTCAGCAGTGACAGAAAGTTGTCTTCTTGAAGCTCAACCCTATTATTTATTTTATGAAAGGACAAATTAAAGTGGCATTGACAGAAAGTCATCTTCAAGAAGCTCAACCGTATTATTTAATTTATGACAGGATAAATTTAAGTTTATTGATCTATTCTGCTGTTGTCTACAATTATTGTTGTGTTTTTGTTATGAGTCAGTCTCATTCTTTTTTAGTTTATGACTTTGTAAATGAAACAAAGCTAATTGAATGTTCTATTCAATAAATTCCTTTGTCTGTTATCGCTTGTTATGATTTACTGCTGCCTAAGCACGTTCTATAATTCTAGAAAACAATTCGTTTTATTCAGGACGTTTCACTTTATTTATTACATATTCAAAGTACCCGCGGCACCTGGAAAGGATTTTCACGCGAGACCGATCGCGAAGTTTTGTTTTCTGATGTTGGCTATGCCGGCGTAAAAGAGAGAGAGACAGAAAATAACGCAAGCGCCCTCAAGCGGCAGTCGGGTGCGGTTGATGTCATGTAGACAAGGATAGCGAGAGGAGACATGAGCTGACCATTTATATCCCGACGTCCGAACGTCCGCGCAGACGGTGCAGACCTCAAAATCACGCAGCCGCGTGAAAAAAAAAACGCCGCACCAACCAGAGTGAAAATCACGCGAGATGCTTTGAAGATGCACGGGCCGCACGGTGGCGATAATGCGGCGGGGCGGCGCGGCCAAGGAGCAGGTCTTGCTGGCCCTTGACGACCAGCCCGCCGTCGTACCCGCACAGCTACGGCGCGCTCGGGGTCGGCGCGCGGCCCCGGAGCAGGTCTTGCTGAGGGCCTTGTCGACCTGCCCGCCGTCGTACCAGTCGTACCCGCACAGCTAGCGAGCGCTCAGTGCTGCCGGGCCGGGCCAGGCGGGGCGGCGCGCGGCGCGGCCTCGGAGCAGGTCTTGCTGAGGGTCTTGTCGACCTGCCCGCAGTCGTACCCGCAGACCAAGACACGAGACAGACGAAGACACGAGACAGACGAAGACACGAGACAGACGAAGACACGAGACAGACGAAGACACGAGACAGACGAAGACACGAGACAGACGAAGACACGAGACAGACGAAGACACGAGACAGACGAAGACACGAGACAGAGGCAAGAACACACACGTACGAACACGGACTACTGAATACTGAGGAGGTTGTTTCTGATGGAGGCCAAACAGAACTGTGACCGGCTGCTCACGCCGAGCCTCCGAGCTAAACTTTCTGTTGCACGAGACAGCTCCGCTTTGCATAGGCCAGGTGATAACACACCCAAAGGCAGAGAGCATGGCCGGGCCGGCCCACACACACACAAACTACTTGCAATGACGACAGATGGCGTTGATGTAGCATGCAAACTGCCGCCGACCCTGTCGGAAGTGAGGCATGTGTCCGTCGACGTCCAACAGCAAGTAGGTCATTCCCCTCCTCTCCCCACGGCGATATCCACCACTTGCCCGTGAACGGCTGCCAGCGAGGCGACCCCTACCATGCACGCCGGCAGGCTCATGCTCTACACCGACAACACCGACTGATGGCGGAGAGATCCCCACCCCGATTCGTGGTTGTCGGGTGTACAGAGCTATAGCTACACAGGTTTCGCATGAGCGTAGATAGACTTTCTTCGCGAGCTCGCGCTAGCTGTGCGGGTACGACTGGTACGATGGCGGGCAGTTCGACAAGGCCCTCAGCAAGACCTGCTCCGAGGCCGCGCCGAGCGCCGCCCCGCCCGGCCCGGCCCGGCCCGGCAGCACTAAACGCTCGCTAGCTGTGCGGGTACGACTGGTACGACGGCGGGCAGGTCGACAAGGCCCTCAGCAAGACCTGCTCCGGGGCCGCGCCCCGACCCCGAGCGCGCCGTAGCTGTGCGGGTACGACGGCGGGCTGGTCGTCAAGGCCCTCAGCAAGACCTGCTCCGTGGCCGCGCCGCCCCGCCGCATTATCGCCACCGTGCGGCCCGTGCATCTTCAAAGCATCTCGCGTGATTTTCACGCTGGTTGGTGCGGCGTTTTTAGCAGATGATACGGAGGTATCAGCCTGCTTGTACTGTCATACAGCGAGCAGTTTGCAGAGAGCAGCGCAGCGAGCAGAGAGCAGCTAGTGTGGCATTATATTATATACAGGGGGGAAAATTTCGCGCGGTGCGCGGCGCGCGGCGCGCGCCCCTCACTACTCCACGCCACCTCTCGGGACGCTGTGCTGCTGGGCCGCCGCACCGCCGGGCCGGTGCCCCCTCCCGCCCCGCGCCTCCCCCCTCCTAGCCCAGCGCGACAGCGCTCCGCTTCCCTGCAGCCTGCGACGCGTAGGGACATCTACCATACGTATCATCTGCTTTTTAGCAGATGATACGAAGGTATCAGCCTGCTTGTACTGTCATACAACGAGCAGCCTGCAGAGAGCACCGCAGCGAGCAGAGTGCAGCTAGTGTGGCATTATATAATATACAGGGGGGGAAATTTCGCGCGGCGCGCTGCGCGCTGCGCGCGGCGCGCAGTGCCCGGCGAGCGGCGCGCGCCCCGCCACTCAGCGCCACCTCTCGGGACGCTGGGCCGCCGGGCCGGTGCCCCCTCCCGCCCCGCGCCTCCCCCTCCTAGCCCAGCAGCGCGACAGCGCTCCGCTTCCCTGCGGCCCGGCCTGCAACGCGTAGGGACATCTACCATACGTATCATCTGCTTTCAAGTTCCGGCCCTCCGGAACTTTTTGGTCACGGTCGCGTGGTCTGTTTTTAGGCAACGGAGTTGCCTTCTAAAATCGCTTTGAAACGTCTGTCAATTGTTTTATATGGCCCCTTACGGGAGGAAAAAATCCGCTCCAACGATTTTTATAATATTACCTACAGTTATAGTATGTAAACTTGTATACTCACTCTGAAAGTTTAATAGAAATTTAAACTACAGATTTTCTGTAAATTTGATTTGAAATTTCAGTTGCTATGGTAATGCTCGACTTGTCAGCTGAAATCACCAGGAGAAGGGGATAGTTTTTCGTGGTGGGGCTAGGCGGAGTCGAGCCAACACGGAGCGAAAGAGAAACCTCTAAAGTCTGCGTTCAAACAAAGCTCTGCTTCAGTGAAACGCTCAAGAAAGAGATGACACCACTGAAATTCGCACGTGACCACCATACCGCCCTTTCGAAACCTACTTCATTTTTACCGAACGAACAGTCGACTGCGGCGCACTTCTGCCAACCTAAGATTATAATTTCAAATCGTAACGTAGGGGGATTAGTGATCCTTTTCATGTTTTCTAGGTTGGCACGTTGTGTAAACAAGGTTTGTTTGAGGTGGACGCGCGTGCGCTGTGTCGCCGGCCGTCTTTCAACCATGGCCGCCTCGGCCGGGAGCTGAGGCTCCCACCTCGCGACTTTAAATCATTGTATAAAGTTATCGAAACGTTGACAACACTGTAAATCGAGGAGTGAGAAATCTCGCTCTCAGGAGAGCGAGATTGGTGACTGACCCAAATTTTGTCACTCCTGGGGAGTCATATTATTAAATATCACTCCTTTTGAGTCGCTTCTATGACTCAAAACGAGCGATATCTAGTGATCTCGCTCGATTTGAGTGAGGCTTATCACTCCAAATGAGCAATATAGAATTTCCTCACTCCTTTAGGGCGATGTTATATGCCTCGCTCAATTTCAGTCAGAAACATGACTCTCAGATTTACAGTGAAGGCGAACTGAATGCGTAAATAGTACTTTTTTACATGCAGAAAACGGTTTGGTAAGTTTGACTTCAATCTGGTGAGCAGAATTCTTGAAATGGTGTACATTTACGTGTATCATTTTCGTAAATCACTTGTGTTCCTACGTTTTGAACCTCCATGAAACTTTGCAAAACGATTTCCGCAGGTCTGGAACTGCTATTTTCACATTAATTTCGGCTGCCTAACATTTCGTTCAGCTAAAATAAATAGTTAAAGTCGCTAGGTTTAGGGCCCCGGTTCGCCCCTTCGGTGCGCTCGGTGGAGGTGGAGGGGACTGTATTGTTGACGTTCCGCTCCGGCCGTGACCTCGCCGCCCATTTTTTGCTGTCAGAAGGAGAGCTTCTTTTCTCTCTTTTTCCTGGCGTTTAGATGACGGCCTAACAGTCGGAGAGAATTCATTGCTTGAAACCCGCCTTATCAAATCGAATTTATAATTATTTAGTCACTATCTTGACCATCGTAAACTAAACAAAACTACTGCGTTTTCTTACAGTCTTATGATACACTCACAATAATTTTACCATAGTTATAGAAACTCCGTTGTCTACCAGGATTTCGTGAAATCGTATTTTTTTTTCTTTAACATGTATATCTTGGTGTCAGGCATTTGTTTTGTTTTTTAGCCCGCCCTTCTGCTTTAGAAAAGCTTCAGAGTGGGCTTACGCAATCGATCTGGTGTCTGTCTGTCTGTTTGTCTGTCTGTCTGTTCCACTCGAAGGAGTTGAGCTAGAGAGTTGAAATTTTTAGGGTATCTTAAGGGTCACTCCTGGACACCGAAACGCCTGGTGCAAATTCTGCCAACCCTCATTAAGGCACTGAAAAAATTATTAAAGTTTTCACGGAATAAAAAAAAAATTATTTGTCACATAAAATTTCATGGTCTTCTAAGGGGTATCTATCTCGACGAATTGGGACTCTTTCGGCCAAAATTTCGTCCGTTTCACTCTACCTCTTACCGTTTCGGCGCTACTGCCGAATTGACGACCCAAATATCCTACAACATCATGTTGGGAATCTTGTCATGGGTTTGGCGTAAGTTTGTGATCCTTTGGGCCAAAATTTGGTCCGTTTCGCTCTATATCTTACCGTTTCGGCGCTACAGCCACACAAAAGACCCAAATATCATGTGTCGTGACATGGGTTTTGCGTCATTTTCTGCTCTATCTTTTATTGTTTCGGTGCTACCGCCACATCGACGACGCAAATATCCTAAAACACCATGCTGGGTATCGTTTCATGGGTTTTGCGTAATGTTGCGATCCTAAAGACCAAAATTTCGTCCGTTTCGCTACATCTCTTACAGTTTCGGGGCTACAGCCACATCGAAGACCCAAATATCCGAAAGCGTCATGTTGGGTATCCTGTCATTTCTTCAATCACAGAAATTATGATATGGGCGCAACCAATAGACACATAACCACTGCGTTTCAAAGCAGAAGGGTGGGCTGCAGTCACGGTAATACACCGCTACCTCAAATATTTTCACGCCTTAAATACTGTGCGTTTAAAACTAATTTATAGTACTTCTCTCCGCTTACCAAAGCTTTGCATGTCGTTCAAATGGTACACACTTACTGGAAATGTACTCCTTTGTTTTTTTTTTTTTTCACGCGGCTGCGTGATTTTGAGGTCTGCACCGTCTGCGCGGACGTTCGGACGTCGGGATATAAATGGTCAGCTCATGTTTCCTCTCGCTATCCTTACCTAGATGACATCTCGCACATTTTGTTTTGTCAATTTCTTCGTCTTCGTGTCTGTTCCTGTCTGTTTTTTGTAGTAGGTATTGATTTTGATTAATACCTTACATCCTCATCCAGTGTATGTGATAGCGGCTTGTTGCGGAACAGCATAGAAATGGCCGCAAACGACACCGGTCGCAACCGGTCATAAAAATCACGCAGCGTGTTTTTTCACGCTGCGTGTTTTTTCACGCAGCAACTTAGAAACACGAAATCCACCTTCACGCACGTTCTCTCCGAGACCACGAGCGTCTCCGAGGAGACTGAGGGTCTCGGCCGCGAGTTTTGCCGGCAATTTCGCAAAGAGGACCCGCAACATCGCAAGGGATGCCTGTGGCAACGCTCGCAGTCTCGCCTTGGATAAGGGCAAAAATACATGGATCGGCTTCTCTATTGTGCATTGGTAATTTCGTTACCAAACCACGCCCATAATATTGGGTCTACAGAGTTGGCGAGACACTCATTACACTCGGAAAGGATTGGCATTTACAGGTATGAAGTTGGTTTTGAGCTCAGGTAACCGCGAGCGTTAAAAAGAGCCAAAATATTGAATAGGCACGGGTCCCGGACGAATTGTAGAGGCGGAGCGTAGCGCAGCGGCAGCGGCGCCCGAGAGAGCCCGGCCTCACTTTGTTACCAAACTACTCCCGTAGTATTGGTCCTACAGAATGGGCTAAACAGTCATTACGCTCGGAAAGGATAGGGCTTGTGAGGTATGACATTCAATTTGAAGTTAATATCACGAAATAAGCACCAGAGGGTGTTAAAGACGAACATGTCCGCGGTGGCGCGCCGCTGGAGCCGGGCCCGCCCGGCGGCCGAGCGGCGGGGTGGGGGAGCCCCGCCGCTCTCTTCTTACGGGAAGCGCTCGCCGCTGCGCTACGCTACGCCTCCTCAAAACGTCCGAGACCCGTGCCTACGCGCACCGGAGAAGCCGATCCATGTACTTTGCCCTTATCCAAGGTCTCGCCGGGAGGCTGAACTACGCTGCGCCAAGAGACTAGGACCTGAAACTCGTGAGCCCTGGGACGCCGCATCGGCGTGCGTTGCAACACTTTCCTCCGTTACTATTTGGTCTAGAGACTACTTGCCAGACGGCGCAAACTGACTGGGAGCCTCTATCGTTTGCCCGCGTTACGTTTTCAGTTCGAGAAAATATCACAAGTTTTCCTATCGTTTCGTTAGAAGTAAGCTACTCTCCTTGCGCTACGCGCCGTGCGGATTGGCAAACGCCTTGTCGAAAGTTTCGCGACGTTCCGGATGGCAGCTACGCTCCGCCACTCCGCCTGAATGCCGGCTTGTAAACAACAAACATGGAGATCACTGAGTTATGTCACTTTACTGCCATCAGGTACATAATAACGGTATGACAATTAGTTTTGAAACTTAGTTTTTAAAGTTTAATAAGCATGTAACCTGTCAAAGTCTACATCAGCGGAGTGGCGGAGCGTAGCTGCCGTCCAGAACGTCGCGAAACTTTTGACAAGGCGTTTGCCAATCCGCGCAGCGCGTAGCGCACAGAGGGTAGGTTACTTTTAACGAAACGAGAGGAAAACTTCTGATATTTTCTCGAACTGAAAACGTAACGCGGGCAAACGATAAAGGCTCCCAGTCAGTTTGCGCCGTCTGGCAAGTAGTCTCTAGACCAAATAGTAACGGAGGAAAGTGTTGCAACGCACGCCGATGCGACGTCGCAGGGCTCACGAGTTTCAGGTCCACTAACACTAGTCTCTTGGCTGCGCCTCGCCGCTCGTAGGCTGCCTGCTGCCTGGGTTGCCTACTTGCCGGCGCTCGATCCGCGCAATTAAATTTCTCTCCGGCGGTAGTAACCTTGATTTCTCACCCCAAGTGCACCGTAAAAAATTACTGTCAAAAAACAACACTTTCAATGACAACCATGTTGTTGACACACAGTGATGCTGTTCGAGAACAACATAAGTTGTCAAGGAACAGGCATGTTTGTTTTCGATTCGAAACAAGAAATTTACTGTTCCTGAACAGCTTTTGCTGTTCCTGCAGAAGTTGTGCTATTCGTCTACAATTTTTTCTTTTTCTGCACAGCTATTTTCGAGGGGTAAACAACTCTGAATTTGGTGAACATATCTCGTGAATTGAATTTGAATTAGCCTGAATTAGATTTAAATTCGTTTGAAATAGTGTGAATTTGCTTTGAATTTTGTTTGAATTTGCTTGAATTTGTATTCAATTTTTCTATGGTTGTTTGAATTTGCTTGAATTTGTTTTGAATTAGTTTGAATTAGCGTTAATTGGTCTGAATTAGTGTGAATTGGTTTAAACTTAACTTAATTTTAGAAAATTTTTGTGAATTAGTTATCAGTGAGCATTAGTTTGAATTAGCGTGAATTAGTTTGAATTGGCGTGAATTGCTTTGAATTAGTGTAAATTAGGCGTGTACAGCACTTGTCCTACCATTTTCTTGTCCTACCTATTTATTTAAAAATAAAATATATTATTTAAAAAATTAATTTATTTTTTATTTTAATTTATTTTTTAATAAAATTAATTTTATTAAAAACATAATGATGTAGCGTGTAAGGGAGGGGGCTGATAGCCGGCCGGGGGCGAGGTGGTCTGTGTGTAGCGCTGCCATCCCCTCCGGAGGACGCTGCTGCCTGGAGGGGCAACGCAAGGTAAGAGGCTGCGCGCCCCGACTGAGAGCTGTGCAGCCGTAAGCGTTCAACTTCGAACATCAGTGACCCTCAACTGTAAGCTCTGTACATGCGCACCTGACATATCTCACCAATGAACACTATCGCAGGTCGCGGACTGACACTGTCGGTAAGACCGACCACTTGTATGCCGAGTATGAGTAGGGAATGAGCTGTTACTCTGAACTCCGCGCTCGATACGTTAATCGTTATGTCGTGCCTTCCAATAAGACAGTGCCCTGGGCACATGTGTGTACAGCGGTTCGCGCATATGATGTGTAATAAGCCGCGCGACGGGAGGAGCGCCCTCCGGGTAGGCAACCCGCTGCTCGACGCGTCGGCTTGGTTGCCTACCTTACTCCAGGCAGGAGCTATGTATTAATTACTTGGCCCTTGGCGCCGCCCGCAAATCCGCCACCGCGGCGCCGACCTGTATCGACGCATTCTCGACGACGTCCGTTCACCCTGCAGAACCCGAAGATGGCCGTGTGTGTGGTGGACAGTGAATAATCATTTGCGTTTCTTTCTGTTGCATGTACCTGTCGAGGAGGAAGGCGTGTGCACGTCTGCCGCTTCGCTTGCTGTGCTCGCTGTGCCCTAGCTAAACGCTTCCAGCTGTCACTGCCAACAGGAGCACTGCCTCGAAGCCTCAATCGCAATAAAGAACATTTCAGCCAGATATGCTTTGCCCACTCTTAATAATGTTAATCCCTTTCCCGAACTTTGCCATGGCTCTCCATTTACAGCAAAGCGCTACGTCCAGGTACGTGCAGCTGCAGCCCCATGAGGAAATGAAAGAAGGTACATCAGGGAATGTAGGCAATGTAGCCTGTAACGTATGCACAACGAAAAGAGATGCAATCGACTATGTAGTTCGTTTTTAGGTCGTCAAGACCGGCGAGGGAGAGTAGGGAAGGCAGTAGACAACAACAAACAACTTCAGAAACGGATATATTTTCCAAACCAGCAGCGTGTACAAGTAACTTCGTGAGACTTCCCTACTTTCGAAGAAACGTCAGCGCGGCCCTGCGTTCTAGGAATTGGGAAGTTCTCCGACCTGCGTTGCGTAGCGAGCCTGAAACAAAGACAGGGTGTTTATCAGCAGCACTGACGGGCGGATAGGCGCCCGGGGTAGGCTAGCGCCCGAACCCAGACACCATTACAACAACTTCAATATAAGACTGGATTAAAACGCGGCGCGTCGTTCCTCTCTTCTTTAGGTTCCGATTTCCTTGCAGCGAAATACCCTACAGCACAAGGTACAAAGAAGCCAGCTGAAAAGAGCAGCGGAGAGAGATAGGGTGCAGGGGCGGGGACGAGAATGTGTAAGAAGTCGTGAAGGAGGGTGCCAGGTGTGTCATACGCAGAACGAACCGCCCACCTCAATGACGACCACTAGCGGAGAAGGCGCCGACTGGTACTCAAATGCAATGAGACAGCCGGGAAAGAGCCGAGATTGCCGCTTTCCGCAGCCGCAACACGTTCGACCTGCGCTTCCTACGCCGGTCCAACGAGCACCAAGCCCAATCTATACCTCTCAGCGAGGTAGCGCGAAAAAATTGCCTTCCGGTACTGGGCCTTCGTGCGACCACCTACTTTATATTCATTCCAATCTTTCTCCCTACTAAGGGGTAGTGAGAAAGTGAGCTAGGTAGTGCGATATTGCACTAGAAGCAGAACGCCCACTCAAGCCCACATTCACATATTTTACAAGTAGGAAGACTGGACCACGCAGGCCAGCCGGGCCCTCTAGGAGAGCGCTCAAAGCCACACACTACTTGGCCTCACGGGGGGCCGTGACGACTCACGGCTCACGCCCGGGGCCGGCCGGGCCCTGTCCGATAGAGCACTCAAAGCCACACACTACTTGGCCTCACGGGGGGCCGTGACGACTCACGGCTCACGCCCGGGGCCGGCCGGGCCCTGTCCGAGAGCACTCAAAGCCACACACTACTTGGCCTCACGGGGGGCCGTGACGACTCACGGCTCACGCCCGGGGCCGGCCGGGCCCTGTCCGAGAGCACTCAAAGCCACACACTACTTGGCCTCACGGGGGGCCGTGACGACTCACGGCTCACGCCCGGGGCCGGCCGGGCCCTGTCCGAGAGCACTCAAAGCCACACACTACTTGGCCTCACGGGGGGCCGTGACGACTCACGGCTCACGCCCGGGGCCGGCCGGGCCCTGTCCGAGAGCACTCAAAGCCACACACTACTTGGCCTCACGGGGGGCCGTGACGACTCACGGCTCACGCCCGGGGCCGGCCGGGCCCTGTCCGATCGAGCACTCAAAGCCACACACTACTTGGCCTCACGGGGGGGCCGTGACGACTCAGCGGCATCGACCCTTTGCCCCACCCCTGGATCCGGCTGCGCCCGGGGCCGGCCGGGCCCTGTCCGAGAGCACTCAAAGCCACACACTACTTGGCCTCACGGGGGGCCGTGACGACTCACGGCTCACGCCCGGGGCCGGCCGGGCCCTGTCCGAGAGCACTCAAAGCCACACACTACTTGGCCTCACGGGGGGCCGTGACGACTCACGGCTCACGCCCGGGGCCGGCCGGGCCCTGTCCGATAGAGCACTCAAAGCCACACACTACTTGGCCTCACGGGGGGCCGTGACGACTCACGGCTCACGCCCGGGGCCGGCCGGGCCCTGTCCGATAGAGCACTCAAAGCCACACACTACTTGGCCTCACGGGGGGCCGTGACGACTCACGGCTCACGCCCGGGGCCGGCCGGGCCCTGTCCGATAGAGCACTCAAAGCCACACACTACTTGGCCTCACGGGGGGCCGTGACGACTCACGGCTCACGCCCGGGGCCGGCCGGGCCCTGTCCGAAGAGCACTCAAAGCCACACACTACTTGGCCTCACGGGGGGCCGTGACGACTCACGGCTCACGCCCGGGGCCGGCCGGGCCCTGTCCGATAGAGCACTCAAAGCCACACACTACTTGGCCTCACGGGGGGCCGTGACGACTCACGGCTCACGCCCGGGGCCGGCCGGGCCCTGTCCGAGAGCACTCAAAGCCACACACTACTTGGCCTCACGGGGGGCCGTGACGACTCACGGCTCACGCCCGGGGCCGGCCGGGCCCCTGTCCGATAGAGCACTCAAAGCCACACACTACTTGGCCTCACGGGGGCCCGTGACGACTCACGGCTCACCCCTGGAGCCTACCTCGGTACTTGTTACAGATGTAAATATAGGCTGAAGTAGGCGTACTGCTTTTAGTGCAATAGCGCACCAACGTTGGATAGAGCTACCCCTGCCCCCCCCTCCTCCAAACCAGAAGGAAAAAAAATGGAGTGGTTTACCTATGGGCTGAGGTAAAGTACGCTGCGGCAATGAGCACTAGCTACGGATGTTTCTATTATTTTTCAGCTGCCTTGTCCTTATCTTCGCATCCTTGAGCAAAGGACTGAAGCTCACCCTACTGGGTAAGTGATGGTCACTTAAAGATGAAGAAGTCACAACAAATCTACCGAAGCTCCTAATTCCATTAGATTATTACTTTTCCTGATCGCACTGTAAAAACTACAAACCAGGTATGGCTAAATCAAAATAGGTTCAACGTTTAGATTCTGATGTTAGTACCTTTGATGAGTTCTTAAAACTTAAAATTTAGAGATGTGTGATTGGTGCAAATTGGCACTAACACACCCAAGAAACACAAAAAATATAAAACGAGCTACTTTGCTACAGAATAAACCCGTTGTAAAATCAGTACATTAAAAAAAAATTGATGCGATTAGATGGAGGGCTGGCAAATGACTACAAGTATTATAAATATGAATAAAGTAACCATATGTGCAGCTTGGAATGGCATCACTTCAGCCACAAGAAATTTTACGAGAAATTCTTATCTGGCTATAAATATTAAACCTAAGTTAAGGGAAATACTTGTAAGTATTAGGGCAGAAAGCCAAAGTCATTGCATACCAAAGGGGAGAAAATTCACGGATTTTCCTTGTACCCCATTTTTAATTGAATTGAGCATGGAGGAATGATACATTTAAACCTTGGCTGATTCGAGCTAACATCACTTTGACGCATTCTGGACTCACAGGGATTTGCGCCAGTTCCCAAGCCCTTGTGAAAGGACCGCCCAGCATGGAACGAAAAGATGAATAGCAGAGATGAGAAAATGGAAAAGGGGAAAAGGTTGGAAGGGTGACACCATAGCTGATACCCGGCCAAGTTTAAAATAAGTACCATCCTCAAATTATGCTCAAAGTTGCCAATACAAGTACCCCGGAAAAAGACTACAAAAAAACACTACCTTTCCCAAACCAAATCTCTGCGGTGACTGTGAGCTATCCCACAGTCGAATAAACCCGTTGTAAAATCAGTAAAAAAAATAAAAGTTGATGCGATTAGATAGAGGGCTGGCAAATGACTACAAGTATTATAAATATGAATAAAGCAACCATATGTGCAGCTTGGAATGGCATCACTTCAGCCACAAGAAATTTTACGAGAAATTCTTATCCGGCCATAAATATTAATATTTTTCGTAACATATCCTATACTTTGGATCTGATTTTTCTTTCCAGTGCACACGAGAACAGACCCAACAGGTGTAAAAAGTCTAGACCATCTCTCGCGGCCGTTTGGTGATGCTCACTAGGATCTGAGCCGAGCTGCTTTCGGATTGGCGGTCTAGCGGGCGACCCGAGAAAAGTTGGGGGCAAACTCTCTGCCACAGCATTTTTCACGAAATTTGAATCTTGCATGTTATCCACGAAATAATTGGAGAAATTTTATGTGAAGTCTCAAAGAATAGACAGATACAATTCAACAGATGCTGTTTGGAGCTACCGACACTTTGGCACAGCGAGGCTCATGGGGGCTTTGTGCCGTTCCCCAATCCTTACAGAAGGACCGCCACGCATGGATCGAAAAGAAAAAGAAAAGATGAGAAAATTGAAAAGGGGAAGGGTAAAAAAGGGTGCCATCATAGCTCGTAGGCAAAAGCTGAAAAATGTATCAGTCTTAAATGAAATGCTACTACAAATGGTTTTGATGGACATTTGATTGGCCTCCAAAACATATGCGCCTTTCATGGCATAACACACATAAACAAACTAAACTTCCATTGAATATGAAATGTTCAATTCATGTAACGTCAATAAGTTATGAGAACTTGCTGTATGATTAATTTACAGTTAAGAAAAGGTCATGGGACAGTTATCGTTGATCAACAAAAGATCACTGACTGCTAGTAGTCATCCCCACTAATAAAACCCGTAATCAGAAAACAAGACTTAACTTTGTTGGCGGAAGGTGGTTGCAGGGAGAATAGTGATAGGCACCGCCAGCACTACATGGTAGAAATGCCATGGTGTGTCAAAGTCCAAAAGATGTTATCCTAGAACAATTAATTTCTGTAAGAGGTATGCCAACTAGCTGAATTGTTCCCTGATGGCATATTTTAATAGAATTAGATATGTAAGAACTCACAGGCATGGGGAGGGCAAGTAGGCTGTTGGCTACTATGCCATCTCAATACAATAATACTGAAGGTCCTCCCAAATGGCCTAAGGCTTGAAGTGGATTAAGCCTAAGAAACAGAAAAAATAAAAATAAATTAATAGTTCTCCCACATTTAATGCCAATCTTGAATCAAAAGTTCAACAACTTACACTGTTGTTTCTACTGAACAATTGCACGGTTCAAGAAAAAGTAATTTCCAAAATACAACCCACTCTTTGAGGGGCATATTCATTGCTAATTACTCCTCTGCAATTGTCTAATAATAACAGTAGATATGTAAGTAGTATGAAAGCCTGTGGTGATAGTTATTCAATGAAAGTAAAAATCTGTGAACATATTGTAAAAAGTCATAGAAAAATCAACGATTTCTAGTCCTTTTTAATATCAAATTCCTGTAGACAATACTCACCAAAAGGAAAAGAAATTATACAGAGATGAACATACAATCAGAAGTATCACAAAAACGAATGCATAGTAGTCACCCTCTCTTGCAGAAGAATATTCTGTCGCCAAGGGACTAAACAGCAGGAGATAAATGAAATAGAGTTTCAACAAGCACTATGATCTGAATCTGAAAAAAAAAAAGCAGAAAATTATGTTGTTAGAATGGGTTTGTGCTGACTAAAATGCATAAAACAGTCCCGTATATGAGAGTTCACTTACTAAATCCACTGTCAGAGAATATTCTCATTTTCAAAAAGCCCTCCAAGATAGTAGTCCCTTTACCTCGGCACTGTCAATGCACCATGAGAAAGCAAGATGTTGCAGTCTGTATCAAGCTGCAAATAGACAATAAATCTCAAACTTTTGAAAGGTACAATTTTGATGAATTGAGAAATGCAAAAAGAATGTCGTCGTACAATTTAGCAAGGTGATCACTACTACCAAAGTTAGCCAAATGGATTGCATTCAGCTTTCAATGAAACTACTTTCATACTTCACAAAGATAAGGGAAAAGAGTCAGTAACCATTGGAATAGAAATTATACTTTCAACTTTTGCTTCCCTTCCCCTTGACAATAATAAAATTTTAGCATTTTGCGTTGATTTATTAGAACACCAAAAGAGCAAGCTTTGTTAAGGGGCAGTATATAAAATCTGCTGTGACAGGCAAGGTTAATTTACGCTTTTGAAATATTTTTCTTAAATTAGCACTCTAAATTAAAATGCTCTAGCTGCCCGCGTTTTCAAAACAGGAGGAAATGTCACTCACCTCCACAATTCGCACCTGTAAATCTCACATTTTGGGGCGAGATAGTCCATGGTACGTTCAAATACGTAACCCAATTTATTACTCAGAGAAATTCCGTCATCTCCAGAATGCAACTCCTGTGGGCAAAAAGAGAAAAATCTTATTGTATTTCTGACGCAGTGTAACGGTGAAGTTCAAGTTCTAAAACCTTTAATCACTTACCACAAGAGATAAGGTAAAATGCAGAGAGCAGTAGTGTTTATCAATCACTACAGTTTACAAGAGAACAGGTAAACATTTATGTAAAGCATACTTCAGCTCAAGACTCCTGCTTTAAAAACCTAAGTACAACTCAAAGTAGCAACAAACAGTTAGTGCAAAAATGCACACCAATCAGCACAATAGCAGCACAGAGCTCAGGCATCTTTGCAAAATCAACAAGAAACAGAGATAAAAATTGTCGCCCTAGCAGCATCCAGACTGGTCCCTTTATCATAAAAATAAATTAAATGAATGCAACCCACAGCGGAAGCCATGGCCATTGCTGACACAAATAGGAAACTTATCACAGCTGGAGCAACGACGCGCTCTGGCAGGAGTCTCTCCTCTGTTACCATTCAGACACGCCACCAACAGCCAAGCTGAAAGCAGGCATCTTTACAAATTCAACAAGAAACAAAGGAAAAAAAATTGTTTCCAATATGAGCACCAGGGCTGGTCCTTTTATCATCAGTAAAACTAAATATATTGCTGCCCATAAATTCAACAAAATACTTGTCGTGCAACCCACAGCGGAAGCCATGGTCATTGCTCACACAAAGAGAAAACATTTCACAGCAGAAGCAACAACGCTCTTGCTCTCACAGGAAATCTTTACCCTGTTTACATTGTGAAACTCCACCAACAGCCAAGCTGAAAGCAGGAACCTTTACAAAATAAGGATCATTTGACACATTTCAACAAATGCTGTTCAGAGCTACCAACACTTTGACACAGACTGGCTCATGAGGGATTTGTGTCAGTCCCTAATCCTTAGGTAAGGATCACCAGCCATGGATCGAAAAGACTATGAGAAGAGACGAGAACTTGAAAGGGGAAAGGGATGAGAAGGGTGCTACCATAGCTCATACTAGGCAAAAGTTAAAATAAGTGTCACTCTCAATATTAAATTAATTACACAACAATTTTGCTCCACCAACTCCAAAACAGAAGGCAGGCAACGCAAAGTAGCAACAAACAGTTGGTGCAAACATGCACCACAATCAGCACAATAGCAGCACAGAGCTCAGGCATCTTTGCAAAATCAACAAGAAACAGAGATAAAAATTGTCGCCCTAGCAGCACCCGGACTGGTCCCTTTATCAGAAAAATAAATTAAATGAATGCAACCCACAGCTGAAGCCATGGCCATTGCTTACACAAATAGGAAACTTATCACAGCTGGAGCAACAACGCGCTCTGGCAGGAGTCTCTCCTCTGTTACCATTCAGACACGCCACCAACAGCCAAGCTGAAAGCAGGCATCTTTACAAATTCAACAAGAAACAAGGAGAAAAATTGTTTCCAATATGAGCACCAGGGCTAGTCCCTTTAACATCAGTAAAACTAAATATATTGATGCCCATAAATTCAACAAAATACTTGTCGTGCAACCCACAGCGGAAGCCATGGTCATTGCTCACACAAAGAGAAAACATTTCACAGCAGAAGCAACAACGCTCTTGCTCTCACAGGAAATCTCTACCCTGTTTACATTGTGAAACTCCACCAACAGCCAAGCTGAAAGCAGGAACCTTTACAAAATAAGGATCATTTGACACATTTCAACAAATGCTGTTCAGAGCCACCAACACTTTGACACAGACTGGCTCATGAGGGATTTGTGTCAGTCCCTAATCCTTAGGTAAGGATCACCAGCCATGGATCGAAAAGACTATGAGAAGAGACGAGAACTTGAAAGGGGAAGGGATGAGAAGGGTGCTACCATAGCTCATACTAGGCAAAAGTTAAAATAAGTGTCACTCTCAATATTAAATTAATTACACAACAATTTTGCTCCACCAACTCCAAAACAGAAGGCAGGCAACGCAAAGTAGCAACAAACAGTTGGTGCAAACATGCACCACAATCAGCACAATAGCAGCACAGAGCTCAGGCATCTTTGCAAAATCAACAAGAAACAGAGATAAAAATTGTCGCCCTAGCAGCACCCGGACTGGTCCCTTTATCAGAAAAATAAATTAACTGAATGCAACCCACAGCTGAAGCCATGGCCATTGCTTACACAAATAGGAAACTTATCACAGCTGGAGCAACGACGCACTCTGGCAGGAGTCTCTCCTCTGTTACCATTCAGACACGCCACCAACAGCCAAGCTGAAAGCAGGCATCTTTACAAATTCAACAAGAAACAAGGAGAAAAATTGTTTCCAATATGAGCACCAGGGCTAGTCCCTTTAACATCAGTAAAACTAAATATATTGCTGCCCATAAATTCAACAAAATACTTGTCGTGCAACCCACAGCGGAAGCCATGGTCATTGCTCACACAAATAGGAAACTTATCACAGCTGGAGCAACGACGCGCTCTGGCAGGAGTCTCTCCTCTGATACCATTCAGACACGCCACCAACAGCCAAGCTGAAAGCAGGCATCTTTACAAATTCAACAAGAAACAAGGAGAAAAATTGTTTCCAATATGAGCACCAGGGCTAGTCCCTTTAACATCAGTAAAACTAAATATATTGCTGCCCATAAATTCAACAAAATACTTGTCGTGCAACCCACCGCAGAAGCCATGGCCATTGCTGACACAAATAGGAAACTTATCACAGCTGGAGCAACGACGCGCTCTGGCAGGAGTCTCTCCTCTGTTACCATTCAGACACGCCACCAACAGCCAAGCTGAAAGCAGGCATCTTTACAAATTCAACAAGAAACAAAGGAAAAAAATTGTTTCCAATATGAGCACCAGGGCTGGTCCTTTTATCATCAGTAAAACTAAATATATTGCTGCCCATAAATTCAACAAAATACTTGTCGTGCAACCCACAGCGGAAGCCATGGTCATTGCTCACACAAAGAGAAAACATTTCACAGCAGAAGCAACAACGCTCTTGCTCTCACAGGAAATCTTTACCCTGTTTACATTGTGAAACTCCACCAACAGCCAAGCTGAAAGCAGGAACCTTTACAAAATAAGGATCATTTGACACATTTCAACAAATGCTGTTCAGAGCTACCAACACTTTGACACAGACTGGCTCATGAGGGATTTGTGTCAGTCCCTAATCCTTAGGTAAGGATCACCAGCCATGGATCGAAAAGACTATGAGAAGAGACGAGAACTTGAAAGGGGAAAGGGATGAGAAGGGTGCTACCATAGCTCATACTAGGCAAAAGTTAAAATAAGTGTCACTCTCAATATTAAATTAATTACACAACAATTTTGCTCCACCAACTCCAAAACAGAAGGCAGGCAACGCAAAGTAGCAACAAACAGTTGGTGCAAACATGCACCACAATCAGCACAATAGCAGCACAGAGCTCAGGCATCTTTGCAAAATCAACAAGAAACAGAGATAAAAATTGTCGCCCTAGCAGCACCCGGACTGGTCCCTTTATCAGAAAAATAAATTAAATGAATGCAACCCACAGCTGAAGCCATGGCCATTGCTTACACAAATAGGAAACTTATCACAGCTGGAGCAACAACGCGCTCTGGCAGGAGTCTCTCCTCTGTTACCATTCAGACACGCCACCAACAGCCAAGCTGAAAGCAGGCATCTTTACAAATTCAACAAGAAACAAGGAGAAAAATTGGTTCCAATATGAGCACCAGGGCTAGTCCCTTTAACATCAGTAAAACTAAATATATTGCTGCCCATAAATTCAACAAAATACTTGTCGTGCAACCCACCGCGGAAGCCATGGCCATTGCTCACACAAATAGGAAACTTATCACAGCTGGAGCAACAACGCGCTCTGGCATGAGTCTCTCCTCTGTTACCATTCAGATACGCCACCAATAGCCAAGCTGAAAGCTGAAGAAGTGTCACATGTACCTCATGGTGTGACTGGCAACTAAAAATAAAACAAGGAAGAAAAGAACACATTTAAAAAATTAGAATAATAATAATAATAATAATAATAATATCTAAAAAGAAAAAAAAACAGTTTCAAGATTTTGTAAACTAAAATACTACTGAGATGTCATGTACACCTGAACTCAATGAATGTCATACGATACCTTTGACTGCAGAGAACAAGAAGTATTGGGTCGAGGTGATGTGATGGTGATTTGTTGCACAAATTGCGACAGTCTGCAGATTTCAGTAACAGCACTAACTGACAGCGCTGCAACTCCCTCTCCATTGCACACTCCAGTACACCACATTGACAACAGCAGAGAAAGTGTAATGGTATCTTCCTGCTGCTAACCTTTACCTGGAATATGCACCAAGAATGTTGAAACATGCAGGCACTCAATTGGTCACTTTCATGAATCGTGAAGAAAACCATAGGGAAAAGGGAGGAACAGAGATTTTTGAATGGTGCAAATTTGCACTAGTCAGTGCAACAAGACACCCATAAAACACGCAGAAATTTCACTTTCATTCACTTTTCTGTGTTTGACTGTTTAAGGGAGCCTCTTTCTGACTACGGTTTGACTAGCTAATCACAAGACACTGTAGCGTTCCTGACGAACGTTAATTAACGCTCTGAGGAAACTACTGCATAAGTGGTTGCAAGAAAATCATCAGTCCGACTCACACTAACATTCAAGACGGATTTAAAAATATCAAAATTCGTTATTAACCTAGTGAAACGTGCAACGGTCACTTGCAAGACACGCATCAGACTAAAAATATTACGAAAACGATGATTAATACAGAACTTCTGAAGAGGTTAGGTGACAGCAAAGTACTGTACATTTAACCGGGGGAAAAATCGTTACACAAACAAGAAGCTGATTTGTAATAAAACAACGCATGCAACGCAGATTATCGACCACATTTGAAAATGCATCCTCACACTCAACGGTTGAATTAAGTCGCCTTAGTCTCTGCTTGCAACGTAGCGACTTGCAACGGCTCCTAGTCTGGTTCAAACTGTCCACTGCCGCAGCACACACGCACTGGTTGCGGACCGGCAAACAACTGATGATAACCTGCGAAGCCGCGCGGCCCGCTACCCAGACACTTTCACTTTGATTCTTTTTAAAGATTTCGTTAGATGAATGTTATAACTAACTAAAAACCTATTCGTGGTTTTTAATTTAATATTTTTTAATTAAACAAAGCACGATCGAAAGCGTTATAATAAAAAGCCTAAAGGTGGATTTATAGTCTCATGAGGATGAGGCAAACAAATGAATGACGAGGTGAGGTACGTTCTAAACGCGTTTTAGGGGCTCCAAAACGCGTTTAGAACGTACCTCGTCATTCATTTGTTTGCCTCATCCTCATGAGACAAATGGTGGATTTAGACTGCTGTCGCCAGTCGCCGTTTTTCATTTGTTTTCAGCTTATGGACCAATCAGAGGCCGCTACCCAAGTGGGAATCAAAGTCATGAGGATGGCAAAGTGACTTCAGGATAAGGTCATGACAGAAATGTCACGGTGATTTCAAAATGGTCCCCCAAAATGACAGTAATGTGACTGTTTTTGACATCATGTTGAAGTTATTGTGACATGCAAAATAAACATCATTTTGAGTTTAGATTGACATCAAGTTGAAGTCATTGTGAGACATATGCAATAAAACATCATGTTGAGGTCAGATTGACTTCTTGATGCGGCGAAGCGGACCTTCTGGGAATTTTCGGAATAGATTTTCTCAATTTGTGTGTGAATTAAGGAAAAAAGATAATGCAAGTTCACAAGGCATCCAGATTTATTTAAATTAATATTTAACTTTCCTCTCAAAACAACAGTTAATTTTCAAAAAAACAAAACTAATAACACAAAACTACATAATGAATATCATTTTCACTACTGCTTCCATGACAATTGTTGTGCTCTTCTAAGTCTGTACTTCTGTCACTATCAGCATTATATTCAATGTCTATTAGCCGTAACTGACGTCTGCTCTGGCCCGCCTTCTACGCCTACGTCGCACCTAAAGTAAAAATATTGATAATGATTAAATAAAACTGACTGAGATAATAATTTTATTTAAAATGATATGCGCATGATTCTGAAAACTTCAGCATATAAATTCTTTTCAGTTTCCGAAGTGTCTGCTCTTGTGTCACACATTCTTGATTACTTAGTACAGAGTACAATAAATATACCCAAAAAGGGGTCAGGACAATTTTGGTTCAATAGGTATTGATAAAAATCTGCAACAGAGAATCACTCAGTTATAATGTTCATAGTCTAAAAAGGAAATGTCCCAATATGGGGATCCATAACCTTAATTAACTAACAACAAACAAGCAGATATATCACTTAAGCTTGTAACAGCGGTTAAGGAGCTCACAACTACATTCAATTGTACTTACAGGTCTGTTGTGATCCATGGCAATAATATCATATTACGATTTAAACAGATCGCGACAGATCGAGCAGCACAGACTGGCACCGGCACGCATACTATACAACCCAAAACACGCACCATGCACCAGATTCACGTCATTCGCGTGATCAGCTGACGCCAGGCTGTCAGGCACGCGGAAGAGGTAGCAGAACATTTCTGCCTAAAGCTGGACCGGAAACCATTTAAATACGAAGCTTGTCACAATGAAGTCAAATATACGTCATGCCTTTCCGCGCTCGCAGCCATAAAAGTCATTTTAAAGTCCGTGATTTGGAATTGATTTTAGGATGATCATTTTGACATTACATTGACGTCCTCGTGACTTTGATTCCTACTTGGGTATTCGGTCAAAACAAATGAAAAACGGCGACTGGCGACAGCAGTCTAAATCCACCCTAAATCCACCTTAACGTTGCGATGCGGTTTTCGGGCGCTTTCAAAATTGCACGCAAGGTGATTGCACGAAATTTGCGCTGCGCCCAACGGACGTTGGCGTTCCACGCCCGAGTTGCCCGAGTGCAGATGTGTTCCCCACCCCACCGCCAGAGGCGCTCCTGGGCGCTCCGATCGAGAAACTGCAAGCACGTCGTAAAGTTATAATAATTAATCAAGATTTATTAATCCTGAAACTAATTCAAGACATATTCTTGATTTGGATTTGTTCTTTTAACGAAGTGTTTGTCGTGCAACTATTTTAAGGTAAGGAAACGGGATTATTTTGACGTATGAATCCATTACTTACTTACACTCACCCACCTCGCACATCTTTGATGTTGTGTCGTTAGGGCATAATGGTCTTTGTTGCGTGGTATGGGCCATATTACGGTGCGCTAACGTAAGTTACTGACTTTTGAGGATGGAGATGATTGAGGGTAGGGGCATTCGTCCCCGTACACGGTTTTGGCGTGGGCCAGATCTACATGACTACCACGTGAACCGGGTGATGAATGGTAGAAGAATTAGTATGAGGTGTGTCGAGTGGTGGATGCTGAAATGTCCTGGCCGGTGCTCCGTCTCATCTGCATATACAGAGTTTCGACAGACCACCCGCCACAATCATGACCCTGTGAAGCACAGGATTCAGGCAAGAGCTTTTCGACATTTTCTTATGGAACGCTGTCGCTCTGGCGATCACACAGGCTACAAGAGAATGTATAATCAGGAAAGGCGGAGACTTAAGTAAGATAGAAAATAATTTTTACCTCATGTTTCTTTCTATGTGCACTTGTATTTTGATCCTTGAACTCTTCTTCAGAATATCGAGGCAAGCTGCATCCCGTATGCCGTTAGTTACCCTTAGACCCTCAATGAGGAGAGCTCGGCTGGAAAATAGACCTCAAATCCCACGGTCGATTAAGGAACTTGATAAAATTTTATCCAGAAGGCGTTACAGAAAATTGTCTTGCACCATCGATGGTAAAGACAATGTTTATGCTGGAAGAGCCGGGAGTGCCTCCCAAAAAACAATAAGTGCGCTCTTTGTCTCCAGAAGAATGTTGAGATATATGAACAAGAGTCGGAGAGTACAATCCATTTTCTGTGATGCAACCTTTTGCCCAGTGCCGAGGGGCATGAAAGCCAACCAATTGTTTACTATCAGCACTATTCGTCAACACCATGTGAGTATGTGCAATTATGCAAGCTTTACCAGTGTAGGTGAAGTATTTTGTACAATCTCTTACAATTTGTTATTTCATCTTGCCTTTAGTCTGCCTGGTCAGTTGGAACCAGAAATCTTTTACAAATAAACTGAATGTCCATATTATATAATATTTTTCCATGTGTGCACTCAACAGGTTATTCCATTGGTGAGAGTTCTTATGAGACGGCGGACCACTGCAAGCTACACAGCTGCTCTTGAGAAGATCAAGGAACTTGCTCCTGGGTTTCAACCTAAGAAAATAATGAGTGATTTTGAACGGGCTGAGCAGAATGCTCTTGAAATGGCGTTCCCCAATGCTCAATTACATGGATGTCTGTTTCATTATGCAAAGGTATATTTATTTTTAAAATTGATAAGGAATTAGATGATGTTATCTTTAAATTTTGACAATTGCTCTCATTTTCAGGCTATTGGTTGCAAGGCCAGAAAGTTGGGCATGAGTAGGATCATCAAGTCATCTCGTATGGTTAGGCGCCTCATTCGATGGCTGTCATGCCTTCCTCTTCTGCCATGTGACAAAATCAAGAAAGGCTTTAAGATAGTATGCAAGGAGGCCGTCAGGAAAGGTGTAGCTAGTGGGATGTTAGGAATCCTCAGGTATTGGGCTAGATACTGGCTACCTAAGGTGCACATCCTTTCTGTCAGTGGATGTGCTGACCGGACGAACAATGCCTCAGAATCTGATAACAGGATGTTCCAGGATGCAGTGCCCACAAAGCGACCCAATATCTGGCATTTCCTTGGCAAGTACTATATGAAATTATAATTTTAATTTTCCACGTATTCTTGTTTCATGTTCTTGTCACCATGACTGTCATGTTGATACTACTGTCAGAATGGTCTGATAAAAAATAAATGGAACGTAATCTAATCTAACTGATATTATCTTATCCAATATTTTATTTCAACAGATGCAGTCATTGACATGGAAGACTCTACTTTTCAAGATATCTACATTTTGAAAAAAGGACGACAAGCAAACCGTATCAGATCAGTGTCAGCAGTGGCCAATGATCGCACCGTGACTGCTCTGACAACAGACCTTGCTGAGGGTCACATCTCTGTACGAGAGTTCCTGAAAACAGCTTCCTTCACTATCCTGTCGGCTCTAAGTCGAGGGCTTGATGGGAAGAGGAAGAAACCCAAGAAACGAAAGCATTAGTGTGTCTGCCTTTGTTTGAGAGTGGAGAGAGAGTCGTAGAGAGTGAGAATTTTAGATTTCACATTGATTTTCTTGTCACTGAACTGAATAAGTTTTGACAATATTTTACTATTTCAGTTATTCTATAGTGTGCTTAAAGTTAACACCCTTCATAATATAAGCAGTCAAGTTAAAATAGGCAATTCTAGTAGGTTTCTTTCAACAGTGGTTTTAAATTTTCAATGTGCTTGGTAATTAGTTGTACACTCTCGAACATTTTTGCAGAAAGATCTATGTTTGCTACTGGTTCTTCATTTTCATTTACTTTTTTAGAGTAATAGTATTTTAAACACTTTCAAAGTCTCAGGAAAAGTCCTTTGCTTAATGAAGTTTGAACAATGTTGAAGGGATTTGAGCAAGGATTCATAACAATTAGTAAAAATGCTATCAGTAATATCGTGGCCACAACATTTCTTATTTTGAAGTTTATGTCAGGGAATGTGCTAGAATCTTTCCGTCTAAGGTTACAAGCTATTTCAGCATTGTATCTGTTAAATTTACTTGCTACTTTTGTTAGGTCATTTTCAAATGACTCTGTCCTAAACTTTAATATATATATTAGACAAGATTCTGTCTTGCTTACCCATATTTCTGCTTATGACTTTTAAACTTGTTGTTGTGATATTTATACAATTTACTATTTCAGACTGAACAGATAGGTGTTCAGTATTAAAGGTGGATCCACAATAGACACATCAGACACATCACCAATATTTGTCTTTATGTTTTTACACACATATTTATTCTCTTTAAAAATATTAGAATATTAGAAAACATCAGACGTCATCACTGGTTTAGCGCATTTGATGTCTGATGTGTCTGACATGATGTGTCTGTGATGTTTCTGATTTGTCTGGTCTGCTGACATCCAAACTAGCTAGTAAAATATATTTTTATCTCTTTTAATATTGGAAAAGTGCAAAACATTACGCATCGCCACCTATGACCCATCTCCTGGTCATTTTTGATGTGTCTGATGTGTCTATTGTGGATCCACCTTAACACAATCACCATTCTTTATAATTTCCTAGCCCCTTACTATGGGCAGTTCTATGCATAATTGTAGTGTGGGGTTTTGCCTCATGACATGCCATGTCTATCTCATATTTTAAAGAACTGCTACTCTAAGAAATGAATCAAATTAGCTAATTATTATTATTTTCCATCAAACATGCATTTTCATTACTATTTGCTATGGTGTGCACTTGATGTTGAGGTGAAACAAATGTACAGACTGCAGGGTGTTCCTTAATTCATTGATTGAAAAGTAACGCTTCAGATAAAATTCATGTGAATCTCAAGTGAATTCACTCTGTGCTTTTTCAGAAACACTTTTTTTTTAAATGAATTTCTTATTTCTGTTTTGATGTTGATATAGGCTTCTGTTCTGTACATGCAAACTGCAGCCTTGTAGGTAAGAGTGTAGTACACGATCTTAAGTTGTGAACGCTACAAAGCCCATCCTCTATTGTTCTTCATGGACCCAAGATTTCCTCTTACCTGAAGTAAATCAATAAATTAATGTATGGTCTGGCAGCTTTCTAGTCTCATACTTATTCCATCATACCTCAACTGTACAGTTTCAGCAACTTAAAATTCAAAGCTATTGTAAAGTGAAATTGATATCTCTTACAACAAACTGTAAAATTAAAATTGTATTTCAGCGCCATAATAAAAAGCGTAACGTTGCGATGCGGTTTTCGGGCGCTTTCAAATTGCACGAAATTCGCGCCCAACGGGCGATGGCGTTCTAGCTGCGTTAAGGGAGGATAGGAGCCCGAGGGTCAAGGGGCGAAATCGCACTGGAAGCAGTAGCTTTATAATGGATTTCGGCTCAGCCGGAGGAGCCAGGAGCCCGAGGGAGTTGGTGCGAAATTGCACTAGAAGCAAAAGCTTGATAATAATGGATTTCGGCTCAGCCGGAGGAGCCAGGAGCCCGAGGGAGTTGGTGCGAAATTGCACTAGAAGCAAAAGCTTGATAATAATGGATTTCGGCTCAGCCGGAGGAGCCAGGAGCCCGAGGGAGTTGGTGCGAAATTGCACTAGAAGCAAAAGCTTGATAATAATGGATTTCGGCTCAGCCGGAGGAGCCAGGAGCCCGAGGGAGTTGGTGCGAAATTGCACTAGAAGCAAAAGCTTGATAATAATGGATTTCGGCTCAGCCGGAGGAGCCAGGAGCCCGAGGGAGTTGGTGCGAAATTGCACTAGAAGCAAAAGCTTAATAATGGATTTCGGCTCAGCCGGAGGAGCCAGGAGCCCGAGGGAGTTGGTGCGAAATTGCACTAGAAGCAAAAGCTTGATAATGGATTACGGCTGGTTGTACACGTCCGTGTAGTTACCCCTTGCCTTCACTGACATTAGTATTTATTATTATTACAAGGAATGAGTCTTGAGGTCTGGTAGCTTCACTTTTCACTACAGAGCAATTTTAATCTGACTCTTGTGGGAAAAAATCACTATCTTGTCAGAATTCTTTTAAGATAATTTAAATTTTGAAAAGGAGTCTACAGGGTGAATTTTGTAACTTTGGCAAAAATCAAATGGTAGGTAGGGGCCCCATAGGGAAGTATTTTGAGCATAGGAACCCATGTCCGGAAATGTCCCGGTTCGGAGATACGGCACTTTCAAACTTTGGTGTATCGCACCCGGTAGGTAGGCAACCCATTTGGCTGGAAGCCTGTTTCTCGCGTGAGTACCGGGTGTAGGTGGTGGTGGTGGATGAGGGAAGGGCTGGTTGCACCTTCAGTCGGCTGCACTCGGCGCTCAGGGGAGGAAGGGGCGCGGCGGCGGGCCTCACCCTCTGCGATCCCGCGGACGCGGACATCCCCCGCGACCATCCCCCGCGATCCCACGGACGACCCCGCGCCGCGGCTCCCTCCAAGTATCCCCTGCGACCCCGCGAACATCCCTCGTGACCCCCCGCGGCTTCCTCCACCTCCGCGGCCTCGCAGGGATGCGAGAAGGACTCTGTGCCCTCGCGGCGGGGGATTCGTGGAGGAAGCCGCGGGGGGTCACGAGGGATGTTCGCGGGGTCGCAGGGGATACTTGGAGGGAGCCGCGGCGCGGGGTCGTCCGTGGGATCGCGGGGGATGGTCGCGGGGGATGTCCGCGTCCGCGGGATCGCAGAGGGTGAGGCCCGCCGCCGCGCCCCTTCCTCCCCTGAGCGCCGAGTGCAGCCGACTGAAGGTGCAACCAGCCCTTCCCTCATCCACCACCACCACCTACACCCGGTACTCACGCGAGAAACAGGCTTCCAGCCAAATGGGTTGCCTACCTACCGGGTGCGATACACCAAAGTTTGAAAGTGCCGTATCTCCGAACCGGGGCACTTCCGGACATGGGTTCCTATGCTCAAAATACTTCCCTATGGTGCCCCTACCCACCATTTGATTTTTGCCACAGTTACAAAATTCACCCTGTATGTATGAATGTTTTAATTATATCGTATCCAGGTGTAACAACTTATGTAAAGGAAGGCTATAGATCAGAGAGCAATTATCTAAACGCGCAGCGTACACTGTTATCAAGGCAGGATAAACAATACTGGTATAAATGGTCGCAGAGAGAAGAACATACAATTTTTTATTCATTTCTAAAATGTTTTATTCATTGAACCATGTCTTTCTGTTATAGTAGTATTTACTTTATGTCAGTGTGAGTTCCATCTGGACTTTCAACGTAAACTGTTTTCTTTCAACTTGTAAGTTGTAATTACATTACAGAGAGGGTGCTAGCTTTCTGGAATCTGAATGACAAATGTACAAACATTGTAAGCAGTCTTAAAATATATACATATATTACCTAAAAACAGCTAAGATTTTAAAAAATTGTGTATTTATTCTAAAAAATATTTCCCACACATTAAAACATTAGCAAAATATCTTTTGGGTGGTTACAATTGGTGTTCGGCATAAAGGGCAGTGCTGTCTAGAGAGAGGGGTAAAAGTTTTAAATTCGTCGTAACATATCTCACAGAAGATAAGATGCCAACATTCCTTCAAAAGTATGACTGCCTTCCTATCAAAACAAACACCACATCCACCCTCTGGTCGTAACGTGATGTCAGAACTGCTGTCAGAACTGCTAGAGGATGGAGGGCCAGGTTGCTGAGGTACTGCTGATGGGGGAGGGGGCCTCTCATCGCCCTCTTCTACTCTCACCATCACTGCTCGGCACCCGATTCTATTGAAATAGTCCATAACAGTTTCGGCCCCAACCTCCTCCGGTAGCCCGGCTACGAGACGATAGCGCCATGGTGTCTCCTCTCTACTCTCTACAGCTCTCCAAAGGGCAGTGATAGGATGGCTGGGGGAGAAGGACATTTCCCACCTACGGCCTCCCTGTGTGGTGGGCAGCATGAAGGCCACGCGGTACCTATTCAGCGGGTTAACAGGTGGCAGCGCACTCAGTGCCGCTGAGGCCATATTTCGGCGTGCAGCAAGAGCCTCCTGCAGACCTGCCTCCGCAGTGACCTGCTCCTGACGCTCACGTTCTGCTGCCGCCTGGGCGTCACGGCGCTCACGCTCCCTCTCTCTATCAACCGCCAGGCTGGCCTGGTACTCCGCGTCCTGTTGTGCCCGCAACCGACGCATCTCGGCCAACTCAGAGTCCGTACCCGCAGGTTGTTCGTCATCATCATCAAAGTTGATGATCACTGGAAATCGGAAAGAGAAAATAAGCGTTAAATCGGGCAATATTACTATTTGGCTATCAATATTCCGTCTGGAGGCATCCTTTTCAATGGGATACCCGAAAGACTGGACTTACCATCATCAGGCCCGACATCTGGTCCAAGCATCTCCAGGGGCTCGGGCGCATCATCAGAGTCACCGTCTACGGTGCGAAAACAAGAATAGATAATTGGAAAACCTCAAAGTTTGAGCGTAAAGTACGTAAGTGCTAAGCTATATGCTTACCAATCGTTTCAACATTGGAGTGCTGAGGAGGACCACGACTTCGGATCTCATGGGCAAGTCCACGCTCTGGAGACGACGGGTCCGGGAGATTCGCAGCGCCGCTTAGGGGTGGGGGAAAAATATTGACGCTCTCCCTCCATTCTCTACTTTCAAGCATTATACGACGACGACGCGCCTGACTGCGCGTCACACGCCGCCTGTCAGGTGTAACCGCTTCACTGCCCCTTGTCCGATGTGGAGCACGACGTCCTCGAAGTCCCCCTCCCCGCCGCTGAAGGGCGGCTGGTGGCGATGGTGGAGAGGGCGAAGCAACCAAAGCTGGAGCAGGCGCTACTGCCGAGGCTGTAGAAGGCACATCTACCGTGGCTGAAGCAGCTGCCCTGGTTAGGGTGGGCGCTGCTGAGGCTGCCACAGACGCAGCTGACGAGGCTAGAGGTGCCGCCGCTGCGTAAGCTGGAGGTGGCGCAGCTGCGGAAGCTCGAGCTGCCGCCGCGGCGGAGGCTGGAGCTGGGACAACTGCGGAGGCTGCAGGTGGCGCAGCTCTCGAGGCAGAAGAAGGCGCAGCAGCCCAGGCTGCCACCAACGCAACTGACGAGGCTGGAGGATCCGCCGCTGCGGACGCTGGAGCAACCGCAGCTGCGACAGCAGGAGCTGGCGTTGCTGCCTGGACTGCAGCAGGCACAGTCCTCGATGCTAGAGGTGGTGCAGCTGCCCTGACTGACGGTGGCGCAGCTGCCCTGACTGGGGGTGGTGCATCTGCCCATGCGGAAGGTGCCGCCGCTGCGGGGGCTGAAGCTGGGGCAGCTGTGGAGGCTGAGGCTAGAGCAGCTCTAGAGACAGGAGAAGGCCCAGGTGCCCAGACTGCCACCGACGCAACTGACGAGGCTGGAGGACCCGCAGCAGCGGAGGCTGGAGCTGTCGCAGCTGTAGAGGCTGGAGCTGGCGCAGCTACGGAGGCTGCAGCTGGTGCAGCTGCCCAGGCAAGAAGTGGTGGAGCTGATGGGGCTATAGGTGCTGCCACTGCGGAGGCTGGAGCTGGCGCAGCTGCGACGGCTGAAGCTGGCGTTGCTGCCCAGACTGCAGCCGGCACAGCTCTCGATGCTTGAGGTGGTGCAGCTGCCCAGGCTGGAGGTCGTTCAGCTGCCCAGGCTGGAGGTGGTGCAGCTGCCCAGGCTGGAGGTGGTGCAGCTACCCTGGTTGGAGGTGGTGCACCTGCCCACGCTGGAGCTGGTGCAGATCTCGACGCAGAAGCTGGTGCAGGTGCCCAAGCTGAAGGTGGTGCAGCTGCCCAGGCTGGAGGTCGTTCAGCTGCCCAGGCTGGAGGTGGTGCAGCTGCCCAGGCTGGAGTTGGTGCAGCTACCCTGGTTGGAAGTGGTGCACCTGCCCACGCTGGAGCTGGTGCAGATCTCGACGCAGAAGCTGGTGCAGGTGCCCAAGCTGAAGGTGGTGTAGTAGGGTGGTCCAGGAGCGCAAAGTGATCGCTTTTTTTGACGCTTGTTGTGGAAAAGTTTCATTTCGACTAGAAAATGACTATGCTGAAGAGCGGAAGCTGTGCGATCAAATTTAGAGGTCGCGCGCGAGCGCCAAAGTTTTTAAATTCAAATAAATAGTGTAAATAACGGTTTTTATTTTTTATTCGCTAAACTAGCCGCGATACAAACATTTGCTTTTAATAAAAAAGTCTCCATTTAACATAGGGAACCCACATAAAAAAAAGTTTCCACCGGACAACACTGGTTGCCTACTTTCCAGGGGCAAAACACCCGTTTTTGTTGTTTTTATGGCCTTTCTGCGTCACAGGCGATGGAAATCGCCAGACAAACTGCCGTGTTCCATCTACAGTGTGTACAACGATCCTCCCCCCCTCCCCCTCCCCCCTCCCCCTCCCCCCCTCCCCTCCCCGCCGTAGTCACCGGCGCTGCGGCGCAGGCGCTGGCACCGACTGCGCTCCGCCACGCCCGCCCGCCCACCCGCCCGCCGGCGGGCGGGCGTGAGCGGCTCGAGCGTTCGAGCGTGTTCGAACCTGTCAAGCACTAGACACCCGCTAGGACTGCGCCGCCCACCCAGACAGCTCAGTTGACGACTGCAATCGTGCGATGCTGGATGATTGTCGTAAGCAATGGTGTCGACGCGGAACAAAACCGATGTTTGGCTCGTCGGCCACCGGACCGAGTCATTAAGTGGGTGCAAGCTTCCAACTGCAAGGCAAGTTTTGCAGCGGATGCTCTATCTGCACTCTGCAGACGGCAAGAAGATGGACAGGGACGTCAGAGAGAGTTGCAGGCTGACTGTTCAGGAGTGCTTTGTACTTTGGGGCAAAGCTGGCGTTCCGGTTCAGGAAGAAAGAAACGCGACCGACGTTGTTTTGCGCCTGCACAAGGAGTGGACAGACCTTAAGAAGGACAAGAACAAGGTGGGTGAAACGTATGAAGCGCGCCGTAAGGCTTTCACTCATAAGCTAGATGGTACTTTAGACTTTGCTCACTACCAAGCGGAACGAATTATGGAAGAGCAGCTTCGCCGCGAGAAAGATGAGAAGGCCAAAGCGGCGATTGTCGAAGATCTCGAGTTCTATAGACTTCAGAAAAAAAGCCGCGAGGGTTATATGGCCAGAGTTGATGTAAATGTCGTGAAGAAAATAGAGAAGCAGAAGCGTGTGCTTGAGAAAAAGGAGGCAACGAAGAGAAAGTACGAGGCTGCCAAAAAGCAAGTAGACGCCTACTTTGAGAAGGTCGAACTAGCGTCCGATAACGAGGCCGAGGCCGAATTAAACGACAACAATAATAATGACACTGACTTTAACACAGAAGATAATCCAAAACGGAAGTTTAAGAAAGAAATCGCTGTGCCAACCTTGTGTGCCGCTCTGGACCGGAATGCACTGTCGAAGCGCGGTGCTGCACGGGTTGTTTTGGAAACGGCCAAAGCACTCGGTGAAGATCCGTCTAACATCAAACTCTCCCCGAACACGTTGTATCGAAGACGCCAAGTAAACCGCACCGAAACTGAGATTAATTTCCTAGCCAATTTCCCCTCTTCAGGACCTATAGTGCTTCACTTTGATGGCAAACTTTTGCCAAATGACGCAGGTAACAAATTTATTTATTAGTACTTTCGTGCGGAGTTCTCCACTGTGAAAAATAGTTGTAGGTTTATGGGAAAAATTTGCATGAAACGGAGTAGTAAAATTAGAATATCGTATCGCAAAATTACAAGCACTGCCTATCGACTTGAAATTCAATTACAAGGAAGAAAATTTACAAAATTTACAAAATTTTTCGTAAGTCGTAATTTACAAAAAAATCGTAGATCTACGGAGATATTTTTCACAGTGTCGTCAGTTCT
>JAHWGI010000906.1:0-10109 GCA_029379305.1 Frankliniella fusca | reverse complement strand
AGCACCAGCACCAGCAGCACCTGCAGCACCAGCAACACCAGCAGCAGCACCAGCAGCACCAGCAGCAGACCAGCAGCAGCAGCACCAGCAGCACCAGCCGCAGCACAGCAGCACCAGCAGCAGCAGCACCAGCAGCACCAGCAGCTCCAGCAGCAGCAGCAGCAGCAGCAGAACCAGCAGTACCAGCAGTACCAGCAGCAGAAGCACCAGCAGCACCATCGCACCTGCAGCACCAGCAGCTCCAGCAACACCAGCTGCACCACGGCACCAGCACCAGCAGCACCTGCAGCATCAGCAACACCAGCAGCAGCACAAGCAGCACCAGCAGCAGGACCAGCAGCACCAGCAGCACTAGCCGCACCGGCAGCACCAGCAGCTCCAGCAGCACCAGCTTCGTCAGTAGCACCAGCACCAGCAGCACCAGCAGCACAAGCAACACCAGCAGCAGCACCAGCAGCACCAGCAGCAGGACCAGCAGTACCAGCAGCACCAGCAGCAGAAGCACCAGCAGCACCATCAGCACCTGCAGCACCAGCAGCTCCAGCAACACCAGCAGCACCACGCACCAGCACCAGCAGCACCTGCAGCATCAGCAACACCAGCAGCAGCACAGCAGCACCAGCAGCAGGACCAGCAGCACCAGCAGCACTAGCCGCACCGGCAGCACCAGCAGCACCAGCAGCACCAGCTCGTCAGTAGCACCAGCACCTGCAGCACCAGCAGCACAAGCAGCAGCAGCAGCACCAGCACCAGCAGCACAAGCACCAGCAGCACCAGCAGCACCAGCAGCACCAGGAGCTCCAGCAGCAGCAGCAGCAGCAGAACCAGCAGTACCAGCAGCAGCAGCACCAGCAGCACCATCCGCACCAGCAGCACCAGCAGCAGGAGCACCAATAGCAGCACCAGCAGCAGCACCAGCAGCAACAGCACCAGCAGCAGCAGCATCAGAAGCATCAGCAGCACCAGCAGCTACAGCAGCACCATCAGCAGCAGCACCAGCAGCACCAGCAGCAGCAGCAGCACCCACACCAGCAGGAGCAGCAGCAGCAGTACCAGCAGCATCAGTAGCACAAGCAGAACAGCAGCACTAGCAGCAGCACAAGCAGCACCAGCAGCACAAGCTGCACCAGCAGCACCTGCACTGGCAGCACCAGCAGCACCAGCAGCACCAGCAGGACCAGCAGCACCAGCTGGACCAGCAGCACCAGCAGCACCAGCAGCAGCACCTGCACCGCAGCACCAGCAGCAGCAGCAGCACCAGCAGCACCGGCAGCACCAGCGACCAGCAGCACCAGCAGCACCAGCAGAACCAGCAGCACCAGCACCAGCAGCACCAGCAGCTCAGTAGCAGCACCAGCAGCAGCACCAGCAACAGCACCAGCAGCAGAACCAGCAGCAGCAGCAACATAAGCACCAGCAGCACTAGCAGCAGCACCAGCAGCAGCACCAGAAGCATCGGCACCAGCAGCGCCAGCAGCATCAGTAGCACCAGCAGCACCAGCAGCAGCACCTCAGAAGCAGCACCAGCAGCACCAGCAGCACGGCACCTGCAGCACCAGCAGCACTGCAGCACCAGCAGCAACAGCATCAGCAGCACGAGCAGCACCAGCACCAGCAGCACCAGCAGCACCATCAGCACCAGCAGCAGCACCAGCTGCAGCACCAGCAGCACGGCAGCAGCAGCAGCAGCAGCATCAGCAGCACCAGCAGAACCAGCAGCACCAGCACCAGCAGCACCAGCAGCTCCTAGCAGCACCAGCAGCAGCACCAGCAGCAGCACAGCAGCACCAGCAGCACAGCAGCAGCAGCACCAGCAGCAACAGCAGCACCAGCAGCACCAGCAGCACCAGAAGCACCAGCAGGACCAGCAGCACTGCAGCAGCAGCACCAGCAGCACCAGCAGCACCAGTAGCACCAGCAGCACCAGCTGCAGCCAGCAGCACTAGCAGCACCAGCAGCACCAGCAGCACCGGCACTTGCAGCACCAGCAGCACTAGCAGCACTAGCAGCACCAGCAGGACCAGCAGCACCAGCAGCACCAGTAGTACCAGTAGCACCGGCAGCAGCACCAGCAGCTCTTGCAGCACCAGCAGCACCAGCAGCACCGGCACTTGCAGCACCAGCAGCACTAGTAGCACCAGCAGAAGCAAGAGCAGCACCAGCAGCACTAGCAGCACAAGCAGCTCTAGCACCAGCAGCACCAGCAGCACCAGCAGCACTAGCAGCACAAGCAGCTCTAGCACTAGCAGCACCAGCAGCACCACCAGCACTTGCAGCACCAGCAGCAGCAGGAGCACCAGCAGCACCAGCAGCACCAGCAGAAGCAACAGCAGCACCAGCAGCACTAGCAGCACAAGCAGCTCTAGCACCAGCAGCACCAGCAGCACTAGCAGCACTAGCAGCAACAGCAGCTCTAGCACCAGCAGCACCAGCAGCAGCAGCAGCACTAGCAGCACAAGCAGCACCAGCAGCAGCAGCTCAGCAGCAGCAGCAGCAGCAGGAGCAGCACTAGCACCAGCAGCACTAGCAGCACAGCAGCACCAGCAGCACCAGCAGCACCAGCACCGGCAGCACCAGCAGCTCCTTTAGCAGCACCAGCAGCAGCACCAGCAGCAGCAAAAGCAGCACCAGCAGCAGAACCAGCAGCAACTGCAGCAGCAGCACCAGCAGAACTTGCAGCACCAGCAGCACCAGCAGCACCGGCACTTGCAGCACCAGCAGCACTAGCAGCACCAGCAGCACCAGCAGCACCAGCAGCACCACCAGCACCAGTAGCACCAGTAGCACCGGCAGCAGCACCAGCAGCACTGCAGCACCAGCAGCAGCAGAGCACCAGCAGCACCAGCAGCACCAGCAGAAGCAACAGCAGCACCAGCAGGACTAGCAGCAGGAGCAGCACTAGCTTAAGCAGCGACAGTAGCACAGGCAGCAGCACCAGCAGCACCTGCAGCACCAGTAGCACAAGCAGCACCGCAGCAGCACCAGCAGCACCAGCAGCACCGGCACTGCAGCACCAGCAGCACTAGCAGCACCAGCAGCAACAGCAGACCAGCAGCACCAGCAGCACCAGCAGCACCAGCAGCACTAGCAGCACAGCAGCACCAGCACCAGCAGCACCAGCAGCAGCAGGGAGCAGCACTAGCACAGCAGCAACAGCAGCACAGCAGCAGCACCAGCAGCATGCAGCACCAGCAGCACCAGCAGCACCAGCAGCACCAGCAGCACCAGCAGCACCAGCAGAAGCAACAGCAGCACCAGCAGCACTAGCAGCACAGCAGCTCCAGCACCAGCAGCACCAGCAGCACCAGCAGCAGCACCAGCAGCACCAGCAGCACCAGCAGCACAGCAGCACCAGCAGCACGCAGCAGCACCAGCAGCACCAGCAGCACTAGCAGCACCAGCAGCACCAGCAGGACCAGCAGTACCAGCAGCACCAGCAGCACCAGCAGCACTAGCAGCACATGCAGCACCAGCACCAGCAGCACCAGCAGCAGCAGGAGCAGCACTAGCACCAGCAGCAACAGTAGCACAGGCAGCAGCACCAGCAGCAGCACCAGCAGCACCAGCAGCACCAGCAGCACCAGCAGCACCAGCAGCACCAGCACCAGCAGCACAAGCAGCACTAGCAGCACCAGCACCAGCAGCACCAGCAGCAGCAGGAGCAGCAGCAGCAGCACTAGCACCAGCAGCACCAGCAGCACCAGCAGCACCATCAGGATCAGCAGCACCAGCAGCACAAGCAGCACTAGCAGCACATGCAGCACCAGCACCAGCAGCACCAGCAGCAGCACTAGCAGCACCAGCAGCACCAGCACCAGCAGCCAAGCAGCACCAGAAGCACCAGCAGCGCTAGCAGCACCAGCAGCATCAGCAGCACCAGCAGCACCAGTAGCACCAGCAGCACCAGCAGCAGCACCAGCAGCACAAGCACCAGAAGCACCAGCAGAACCAGCAGCAGCACCAGCAGCACCAGCAGCACCAGCAGCAGCACCAGCAGCACCAGCAGCACCAACAGCACGAGAAGCACCAGCAGCATCAACAGCACCAGCAGCACCAGTAGCACCAGCAGCAGCAGGAGCAGCACCAGCAACAGCAGGACAAGCAGCACCAGCAGGACAAGCAGCACCAGCAGCACCAGCAGCACCAGCAACAGCAGCAACAGCAGCAGCTGCACCACCAGCACTAGCAGCACCAGCAGCAACAGCAGCAGCAGCACCAGCAGGACAAGCAGCACCAGCAGCACCAGCAGCAGCACTAGCAGCACCAGCAGCACCAGCACCAGCAGCCCAAGCAGCACCAGAAGCACCAGCAGCACCAGCAGCACCAGCAGCACCAGCAGCACCAGCAGCACCAGGAGCTCCAGCAGCAGCACTAGCAGCACCAGCAGCACCAGCACCAGCAGCACCAGCAGCACCAGCAGCACCAGCAGCAGCAAGAGCAGCACCAGCAGAACAGCAGCACAAGCAGCAGCACCAGCAGCACCAGCAGCACAGCAGCACCAGCAGCAGCAGCACCAGCAGCACCCGCAGCAGCAGCAGCACTAACACCAGCAGGAGCAGCAGCAGCAGTACCAGCAGCATCAGTAGCACAAGCAGAACAGCAGCACTAGCAGCAGCACAAGCAGCACCAGCAGCACAAGCTGCACCAGCAGCACCTGCACTGGCGGCACCAGCAGCACCAGCAGCACCAGCAGGACCAGCAGCACCGGTACTTGCAGAACCAGCAGCACTAGCAGCACCAGCAGCAGCAGCAGGACCAGCAGCAGCAGCAGCACCAGTAGCACCAGTAGCACCGGCAGCACCAGCAGCAGTAGCACAAGCAGCACAAGCAGCACTAGCAGCACCAACAGCACGAGAAGCACCAGCAGCATCAGCAGCAGCAGTAACTGCACCAGCAGCACCAGCAGCACAAGAAGCACCAGCAGCATCAACAGCACCAGCAGCACCAGTAGCACCAGCAGCAGCAGCAGCAGCACCAGCAACAGCAGGACAAGCAGCACCAGCAGGACAAGCAGCACCAGCAGCACCAGCAGCACCAGCAGCACCAGCAGCACCAGCAGCAGCACCAGCAGCACCAGCAGCACCAACAGCACGAGAAGCACCAGCAGCATCAGCAGCAGCAGTAACTGCACCAGCAGCACCAGCAGCACCAGAAGCACCAGCAGCATCAACAGCACCAGCAGCACCAGTAGCACCAGCAGCAGCAGGAGCAGCACCAGCAACAGCAGGACAAGCAGCACCAGCAGGACAGCAGCACCAGCAGCACCAGCAGCACCAGCAACAGCAGCAACAGCAGCAGCTGCACCACCAGCACTAGCAGCACCAGCAGCAACAGCAGCAGCAGCACCAGCAGGACAAGCAGCACCAGCAGCACCAGCAGCAGCACTAGCAGCACCAGCAGCACCAGCACCAGCAGCCCAAGCAGCACCAGAAGCACCAGCAGCACCAGCAGCACCAGCAGCACCAGCAGCACCAGCAGCAAGAGCAGCACCAGCAGAACTAGCAGCACAAGCAGCTCTAGCACCAGCAGCACAAGCAGCACCAGCAGCACTAGCAGCACAAGCAGCTCTAGCACCAGCAGCACCAGCAGCCCAAGCAGCACCAGCATCCCAAGCAGCACCAGCAGCACAAGCAGCACCAGCAGCACTAGCAGCAGCAGCAGCACCAGCAGCACCGACTCAGAACCAGCAGCACAGCAGCACCAGCAGCACCAGCAGCACCAGCAGGACCAGCAGCACCAGCAGCACCAGCAGCACCAGTAGCACCAGTAGCACCAGCAGCAGCACCAGCAGCACTAGCAGCACCAGCAGCACCAGCAGCACCGGCACTGCAGCACCAGCAGCACTAGCAGCACCAGCAGCACCAGCAGCAGCAGCACAGCAGCAGCAGCACAGCAGCAGCACCAGCAGCACCAGCACCAGCAGCACCAGCACCAGCAGCAGCAGCAGCACCAGCAGCACCAGCAGCACCACTCAGCAGCAGCACAGCAGCACCAGCAGCAGCCAGCAGCAGCAGAACAGCAGCACAGCAGCACCAGCAGCACTAGCAGCAGCAGCAACAGCAGCAGCACCAGCAGCACCAGCAGCACCAGCACCAGCAGCACCAGCACCAGCAGCAGCAGCAGCACCAGCAGCACCAGCAGCACCAGCACAGCAGCAGCAACACCAGCACCAGCAGCGCCAGCAGCAGCAACAGCAGCACTAGCAGCACCAGCAGCACTAGCAGCAGCAGCAGCACCAGCAGCACCAGCAGCATCAGCAGCACCAGCAGCAACAGCACCAGCAGCACCAGCACCAGCAGCACCAGCAGCACCCGAGCAGCAGCACGCAGCAGCACCAGCAGCACCAGCAGCAACAGGAGCAGCACCAGCAGCACCAGCAGCACCAGCAGCACCAGCAGCACCAGCAGCACCAGAAGCACCAGCAGCACCAGCAGCTCCAGCAGCAGCAGCAGCAGCAGCAGCAGCAGAACCAGCAGTACCAGCAGTACCAGCAGCAGAAGCACCAGCAGCACCATCGCACCTGCAGCACCAGCAGCTCCAGCAACACCAGCTGCACCACGGCACCAGCACCAGCAGCACCTGCAGCATCAGCAACACCAGCAGCAGCACAAGCAGCACCAGCAGCAGGACCAGCAGCACCAGCAGCACTAGCCGCACCGGCAGCACCAGCAGCAGCAGCACCAGCTTCGTCAGTAGCACCAGCACCAGCAGCACCAGCAGCACAAGCAACACCAGCAGCAGCACCAGCAGCACCAGCAGCAGGACCAGCATACCAGCAGCACCAGCAGCACCAGCTGCAGCACCAGCAGCACAGCAGCACCAGCAGCAGCACCAGCAGCACCAGCAGCAGGACCAGCAGTACCAGCATCACCAGCAGTACCAGCTGCAGCACCAGCAGCACCAGCAGCAGCAGCAGCACCAGCACCAGCAGCACCAGCAGCAGGAGCACCAATAGCAGCACCAGCAGCAGCACCAGCAGCAACAGCACCAGCAGCAGCAGCACCAGAAGCATCAGCAGCACCAGCAGCTACAGCAGCACCATCAGCAGCAGCACCAGCAGCACCAGCAGCAGCACCAGCAGCACCAGCAGCACCAGCAGCACGAGCAGCACCAGCAGCATCAGCAGCAGCAGTAACTGCACCAGCAGCACCAGCAGCACCAGAAGCACCAGCAGCATCAACAGCACCAGCAGCACCAGCAGCACCAGCAGCAGCAAGAGCAGCACCAGCAACAGCAGACAAGCAGCACCAGCAGGACAAGCAGCACCAGCAGCACCAGCAGCACCAGCAACAGCAGCAACAGCAGCAGCTGCACCACCAGCACTAGCAGCACCAGCAGCACCAGCAGCACCAGCAGGACCAGCAGTACCAGCTGGACCAGCAGCACCAGCAGCAGCAGCAGCACCTGCACCGGCAGCACCAGCAGCTCAGCAGCACCAGCAGGACCGGCAGCACCAGCTGGACCAGCAGCACCAGCAGCAGCAGGAACAGCAGCACTAGCAGCACCAGCAGCACTAGCAGCAGCAGCAACACCAGCAGCACCAGCAGCAGCACCAGCAGCACCAGCACCAGCAGCACCAGCACCAGCAGCAGCAGCAGCACCAGCAGCACCAGCAGCACCATCTTCAACAGCAGCAGCAACACCAGCACCAGCAGCACCAGCAGCAGCAACAGCAGCACTAGCAGCACCAGCAGCACTAGCAGCAGCAGCAGCACCAGCAGCACCAGCAGCATCAGCAGCACCAGCAGCAACAGCACCAGCAGCAACAGCACCAGCAGCACCAGCAGAACCCGTAGCAGCAGCACTGGCAGCAGCTCCAGCAGCACCAGCAGCAACAGGAGCAGCACCAGCAGCACCAGCAGAACCAGCAGCACCAGCAGCACCAGCAGCACCAGAACCAGCAGCACAAGCAGCACCAGAAGCATCAGCAGCACCAGCAGCTCCAGCAGCAGCCGCAGCAGCAGCAGCAGCACCAGCAGCAGCAGCAGCAGCCGAGCAGCAGCAGCAGTACCAGCAGCATCAGCAGCACCAGCCGCACCAGCAGCACTAGCAGCTCCAGCAGCACCAGCTGCACCAGAAGCACCAGCACCAGCAGCACCTGCAGCACCAGCAACACCAGCAGCAGCACCAGCAGCACCAGCAGCAGGACCAGCAGCACCAGCAGCACCAGCAGTATTAGCTGCAGCACTAGCAGCACCAGCAGCAGCAGCACCAGCAGCACCAGCAGCTCCAGCAGCAGCAGCAGCAGCAGCAGCAGAACCAGCAGTACCAGCAGTACCAGCAGCAGAAGCACCAGCAGCACCATCGCACCTGCAGCACCAGCAGCTCCAGCAACACCAGCTGCACCACGGCACCAGCACCAGCAGCACCTGCAGCATCAGCAACACCAGCAGCAGCACAAGCAGCACCAGCAGCAGGACCAGCAGCACCAGCAGCACTAGCCGCACCGCAGCACCAGCAGCTCCAGCAGCACCAGCTTCGTCAGTAGCACCAGCACCAGCAGCACCAGCAGCACAAGCAGCACCAGCAGCAGCACCAGCAGCACCAGCAGCAGACCAGCAGTACCAGCAGCACCAGCAGCAGCAGCACCAGCAGCACCAGCAGCACCAGCAGCACCAGCAGCCCAGCAGCACCAGCAGCACCAGGCACCAGCACCAGCAGCACCTGCAGCATCAGCAGCACCAGCAGCAGCACAAGCAGCACCAGCAGCAGGACCAGCAGCACCAGCAGCACCAGCAGCACCAGCAGCACCAGCAGCACCAGCAGCACCAGCAGCAGTAGCACCAGCACCAGCAGCACCAGCAGCACAAGCAGCAGCAGCAGCACCAGCAGCACAGCAGCACCAGCAGCACCAGCAGCACCAGCAGCACCAGGAGCTCCAGCAGCAGCAGCAGCAGCAGACCAGCAGTACCAGCAGCAGCAGCACCAGCAGCACCATCCGCACCAGCAGCACCAGCAGCAGCAGCACCAATAGCAGCACCAGCAGCAGCACAGCAGCAGCAGCACCAGCAGCAGCAGCACCAGAAGCATCAGCAGCACCAGCAGCTACAGCAGCACCATCAGCAGCAGCACCAGCAGCACCAGCAGCAGCAGCAGCACCCACACCAGCAGAGCAGCAGCAGCAGTACCAGCAGCACAGTAGCACAAGCAGAACAGCAGCACAGCAGCAGCACAAGCAGCACCAGCAGCACAGCAGCACCAGCAGCACCAGCATGCGGCACCAGCAGCACCAGCAGCACCAGCAGCACCAGCAGCACCAGCAGCACCAGCAGCACCAGCAGCACCAGCAGCAGCACCAGCACGCAGCACCAGCAGCAGCAGCAGCACCAGCAGCACCAGCAGCACCAGCACCAGCAGCACCAGCAGCACCAGCAGCACCAGCAGCACAGCAGCAGCACCAGCAGCACCAGCAGCACCAGCAGCAGCACCAGCAGCAGCACCAGCAGCACCAGCAGCAGCAGCAGCAACAGCAGCAGCACCAGCACAGCAGCAGCACCAGCAGCACCAGCAGCAGCACCAGCAGCACCAGCAGCAGCAGCAGCACAGCAGCACCAGCAGCACCAGCAGCAGCACCAGCAGCACCAGCAGCACCAGCAGCACCAGCAGCACCAGCAGCACCAGCAGCACCAGCAGCACCAGCAGCACAGCAGCATCAGCAGCACGAGCAGCACCAGCACCAGCAGCACCAGCAGCACCAGCAGCACCAGCAGCACCAGCAGCAGCACCAGCAGCACCAGCAGCACCAGCAGCAGCAGCAGCACCAGCAGCACCAGCAGCACCAGCAGCACCAGCAGCACCAGCAGCACCAGCAGCACCAGCAGCACCAGCAGCAGCACCAGCAGCACCAGCAGCACCAGCAGCACAGCAGCAGCACCAGCAGCACCAGCAGCACCAGCAGCACCAGCAGCACCAGCAGCACCAGCAGCACCAGCAGCAGCACCAGCAGCACCAGCAGCACCAGCAGCACCAGCAGCACCAGCAGCACCAGCAGCACCAGCAGCACCAGCAGCACTAGCAGCACCAGCAGCACCAGCAGCACCAGCAGCACCAGCAGCAGCACAGCAGCACCAGCAGCACCAGCAGCACCAGCAGCACCAGCAGCACCAGCA
>JAHWGI010000905.1:0-37951 GCA_029379305.1 Frankliniella fusca | reverse complement strand
AAGATGGCCGCTGACAAAGGTTCACGTAAAGTCACTCCCGGAAAAGGCGAATTTTTAAAGCAAACTGTTGTTAAAATAGGGGGAAGAAACTACTCAGGTAATACTTCAACACCTGAAGGAAATAAGAAAGTAAAAAAGAAGACGGAACCTCCAAAATTAAGTATCAATCTGAGGAGCAGAAAAGTCAGTCAGCTGGATGCATCCAGACGGGAAACCGACAGTGACAGCAACAGCGAAAGTGACAGCGAAAGCCAAGAAAACTCTGATAATTCCCTAAACGAAACATTGTTGTCCTGTGAAAGCATACCACCTGCTAATAGCAAGGAAACTGTATCCAAGCTAATCCAGAGAATTGCTGTCCTTGAAGAACAAGTCAGTAATCTAACAAGAATCGTGGAGAACATAACCTCGAAAATGGAACCTACTAACCCAAACGAAGAGAACGACCACCTACCTACAGAAGATTTTTCCTATAATGTTATCAAGATGAGAGAGGGAAACCTCCTAGAAGAAAGTACCAAAGGATATACAATTGCTCACTGTGTTGCACAAGATCTATCAATGTCAGATGGACTTGCGCTCAAAATCAAGAAAACATTCGGTGAACTAAATACTGAAATAAAAAACAACTGCAGTATTGGGGACATCATTGAACAGCAATCAGGAGAAAGAAAAGTACTCCATATAGTCACAAAACAAATATCGTATATCCAACCAAACTGGAAAAATTTCAAGAAATCCATCTACAACCTAGCAAAGAAATGTGAAGAACTCAAGATTGTTCGACTTGCTATACCAAAACTAGGAACTGGATTAGATGGTCTAAAGTGGGAAAAAGTAATGAGACTTCTGAAACATGCATTCCTGAAGGTAAAGACTGAAGTAACAGTAGTTAATCTCTCCATTCAAGAAGAAAGAAATTTCATCAAAACAGTGAAGAATAAAAAAATAAAGACAAGGCATGTAGAAACAGAACCAGTAGTAGAAATTGTAGGAGACAGCCATGTGAAAAAACTTGGCTTACAAATCAAATCCTACCACAGCAAAGCAACAGTGACATCAATGCCAAACGCCCCAATGCAAGAGATAACGAGGAACCTAAACTGTAAAACGTCGCACCTAACACCCAGTGACTACTTAACAGTGATAGGGGGAACCAACAATTTTGATATCAGGAATGGAAAAGCAGAATTCAACTTCAGCGAAGAAGCCTACATAAACATTCTCAGTCAGGCAAAACACACAAATGTAATCATATCAACTGTTCCACATAGATTTGACCAGGGAGAGAATAATCAGATCACTAATGAGGAAATAGATAAATATAACAGCAAACTTAAAAAAATAGTGGATGATCACAACAACAACAAATCTACAAAATCAGTGGAAGATTACATTATAGAATGCAACAACCATACAAGAGTCCACTTCATGGATATCAACAAAGCATGCAAGAGAGAAGACTACACCAACCACGGACTTCACCTAAACTTGAAGGGGAAAGAAGTTATAGCTAAGGAAATCATGAAAATTGTGAGTAAATCAAATTTCTAAAAAGCAATGACAAAGCTGTTAAAATCACTTCAAATAGAATGAAAAATAGCTCACTTAATTTGTTAATCTTCAATTCTCAATCTGTTAAGAAAAAAATAAATAGTATAGGTTCGTTAGTAAGGGAACAAGACTCTGACGTTGTAATTATAACGGAACATGGTCTTAAGTCTGATGAAATAGAAGCCTTCACTATTCCAAACTATAAAATGATTACTTCTTACTCTAGGGAAAAGAAAAAAAGTGGGGGAGTAGTAATATATATGAAATCAAACCTAGATGTTCAGACTACAATATTAGACTCGATTCAAAATTTATCAATAGAACTAACGTGTGAATTGGCTGCATGTAAATTGAATGTTGGAAATGAACAAATAATAATCATAGGAATATATAGATCCCCATCTTGTACCAATTATAAACTATTTAATGAAAGATTTCAGGATATCTTACTATTAGCTGGCCAGCAAACAACCTTTATACTAGGAGACTATAATATTGACTTCAACAGGGGTAAAGATAGACCATTTCATGAGTGCCATGAAATAATGAAATCAATGTTCTTTGAGTATTTGTTCACTGATATAACAAGGCCAACACTTAATGGAGGCTCTTGCATTGATAATGTTGTAACAAATTCTAAAGTTAAAGTTCAATCAAAATCCATAGTTCCAATTGATTTTTCGGATCACAATGCTCTCAAAGTAAATATATCTATTTTAGAAAAAATAAGGATAATCAAGTATAAACAGGAAACTAGAAGAATAAATGAGGGAACATTAAATGAACTTAATTATCTTCTAGCTATGGAAAATTGGGAAGAAGTTATGTGTGAAGATGATCCAGAGGAGGCATATAATAACTTCATAACAACCTTTACTCATAACTATAACATAACCTGTCCAAAGTACTGGAAGTCAATCTCCTGTAAAAAAGATAACTATGAATCTGATAGAGGAATTGTACACTGTAAAGCATTATTGTCAATTCTCAAACAAAGCAAGCCAAATGAAAATAATAGTCAGCAAGATATTTTAGCCAAAATTAAAAAGTGCAAAAGACAATTGAGGAAAGCGCATGACCAGGCAATGAAAAACTACAATTCTAAAAAAATCAGGGAAGCCAACAATGTCTCTAAGGAAACTTGGAACATTATCAAAAAGTTAAAAACGACTAGAGAAAGTAAGATTGATCAAATAGTCTTGAACATTCAGGGGAAACCCTGTAATGATCCAAAACTAGTAAGTAATGTCTTTAACGAATATTATGCGAATGTACCTATAGCCATCAAGGAAAAACTAGGAGATATACCATTCAACTTTGATCATATAAAAAATATAGACTCTTCAATTTATTTGGAAAAGTGTACAGAAAAAGAGGTGTTGGAGGCAATTGATATGTTGGCAACCAAAAACTCAGCGGGAATAGATGAGATCTCAAATAGGGTACTGAAATCTTGCAGGCAACAAGTAACTCAACCACTGACATATATTACAAATCTGTGTCTAGAAAAGGGGTGCTTCCCAACTGCTCTAAAGGGAACTTTGATAACACCACTCTATAAAAAAAGTGATAAGTTGCAACCAAAGAATTACAGACCAATTGCTGCAAATTCACCATTCTCTAAAGTAATTGAAAAATTACTTTTAAAAAGAATAGTCAAGTTCTTCGAAAAACATAATATCATAGCAACTAATCAATTCGGGTATCAAAGAGGGAAATCAACAACCGATGCAATAATGTTTTTTACAACAAAAATTTTTGAAGCAAAAGTAGCCAAAAAGAAAACATTGGCAGTTTTCCTCGATTTAAGTAAAGCATTTGATTGTGTTGACCATTCTAAGCTACTCTCTATTGTGTGGAAATACGGTGTGAGAGGAGTGTCCTATGATATACTTAAATCATATTTAACAGGTAGAACACAATCAGTTAAAGTAAATTCTTTAGATGCAAAAGGTAAAATTTTTAAAATTATCTCAGATTTGCAACTTGTAAAATACTCAGTACCTCAGGGATCTATTTTAGGGCCGTACTTGTTCATAATATATACTAACTGTATTCAGCAACTAGTGAAAGAACTAGGTGCAGAAGCTATTGTATATGTGGATGACACCAATATAATAGTGACTGCAGATGACACAGAGGAGCTTTTCAACCAAACTGAGAAAATACTTAGGGCACTGAAGGGTTTCTTTGCCTCATTAAATCTAGAGTTAAACTGGGGAAAAAACAGTATATATGACATTTGATCGAACAAGAGAAGACAAAAAGCTGATATTAGATAACATCACAATCCAAAGAGTACAGAAAACCACTTTTTTGGGAATCGAGCTTCAGAATGACTTGAAATGGAAACACCATATGGAAAAAACAAAATCATCTCTAAGTAAAAGTCTGTTTATTTTATCTCAAATGAATCAATCTCTTAATCAACAAGAGATACTGAAAATCTATTATGCATACTTTCACTCCTTCTTGAGCTATGGATGTGTACTATGGGGTGATCAAGAAAATAACAAAGGCAAAATTAATGAACTATTTAGGCAACAAAAAAGGGCAATCAGAATTTTAAATTGGGGTAAAGCATGGAAGAAACAATCATGTAGGGGGATATTTAGGCAGCACAAAATTTTAACAATTTCATCAATCTATATAATGCAGTCTTCTATATATGCAGCAAAATATCTAAAAGCACATACAAACGACACCATTCATGGCCACAACACGAGGGGGAAAAAAGACATACATATAGATAAGAACAGAGATATACACGACCCTTTCTTGAGAACTGCTCAAATTTTTAATAGGCTCCCAATAGAAATCAAACATGAGCTAGATATTAGAAAATTTAAATCAAAGTTAAAAAAATGGCTAATCGAAATGGAATTTTATACAATGAGTGAGTTTATAGAAAAAACTAAATGAATGATAAATGGCTGCTTTTATTCTGAGAAATTCTTTGTTCAATGTTTAAGATGCTGTGATAAATTAGAATTAAGAATTTTTTGCTGTGCAATTTATTTTAAATGTATGTTCCATATTCTGTATTTTAAATATTGACAATGTCCAAAAGCACAATCGTGCTAAACTATGTTTTACTTTGTAAAATATCAATAAGGACTGATAATAAATACAATACAATACAATACATCCAACAATGCCTGGAAAACCAGAGTGTGTGTGAAATGCATTGGCAATGGTGCGTCTTTCATCTGCATCTGGCCATTTGATAAATCTGGGAGCAAGGTCACACAAAGTAGCAATAAATCTTGTGTAGTGCCTGTGAACAGTACTGGGGTATGTCCCAAAAGTTACTGCAACACTGCGAAATGAGTCCGGTGTTGCTAATATCCAGATTGATTTCATTAACATTAGGTCTAATTCTGGCATTCTTCCTCTTTGAAATAAAATTTTCCCCTCCATGTAGTTTGCAATGACTTCCATAAGAGCCTGCAAAAAGAAAATAGTAATAATAATTAACGTTGTCAGCAATGATTACATCGTTGAAATTTATTCAGTCTTACCTCAAAAGTTGCTCTATTTAGGCGAAAATGTAGACGAAACGCTGGATCACCCATACTTTGGAACTTTGTTGACACGTCTACTGGAATGACTGTCCATTTCTTCTCCATTACCGTCAAGTCATTGTTGTCATTGTCACCTGTTCAATATCAGATTCATCATACTCCCAGGAGGATTTCAAATAATAAACTTGCAATTAATAAAGTATGCTGTGAGCTGACCTACCAAAGTTCAGATCAAATAGCAACCAGAGAAGGAGAAAATCATCCTGTTCACCGTCCATGGCGTCCATTTCAATGCACAATAAGGCACAGGCACAAACGATACAAACACAAAACTTGAACGCAGTGAAATATCCACAAATATACAAATAAAGAAATAATCCAGTGATCTGATCAGTCAGTTTGTTTTCGTCTGCAGCCGCAGCGGCAGCAGTGCCCTCCAACGACAGTGGCCCAGGGACCCCACACTGAATTTCTCATACTTCTGTCCTGGCGGACAGCTCGGACAGTTCGGACAGTTGGACAGTTGTCCTATGGGAATGCAGCCAAAGAATCATTCTTTCAAACGGTACTCTACTCTTCGCGCTGCACCTTCTCTAGGAGCTTCCAGGAGAGTTTAAAACACTCATGCTGGTTTTGGAGCTTTGGGTGAGCCCGCGTCACACTTTTGAACCGGGAGTTTGAACGCCTACAGCTCCCCCGAGCAGCAGAGTAAAAATGAACTGTGGACACTTTTAGGTGCTGTGGACATTCTCTTATACGGTATCATTATTAAACTATTTAAAAATGGAAATTAAAAAAGTGGGTTTTGGGCAACTATTTCCGAATCGGTCCCGCATTGGGGCGGTACGTAACCCTTGGAGAGTGGGCAGGGCATGGACGGATTCCAATCACATTACCGAAGGGTAGCGAGGCGGACCAGGCGGGCCGGGCCGGGCTCATAAGGGTCAGGCTATAGGGGGCGTCGCAAAAGCTCCGACATGAAAACGAGGTACAAATAAAATGAGACGACGCAAAATAAAGGGGCGAAATGAGATTTGGTCCTGAGGGGTAGAGGGTAATACACGCTAGAGGGGTGTGGGACGCGGCGGGGCGTAGTGCGAAATATTGAGCTCTCTGCGGCGCGTGACATGTGTGGTGCCAAGCGTGCCGGAAAAGTTCATCAACCATGAGAGCAGTACTGAGGAGAAGGGGGTGGTAGCTAGGATGGTGGCCGCAGGGGTGGTGGATAGTGACGAGTGGGAGGCAGAGATATTTGCTTACCGCCACGTCTTGAGCATGAGCGCGCCGTACGTGAGGGAGAAGCCGAGCTCGCGGAGCCACACCCTCAGGGTACACCAGACCACGTTCGGCTGGAAGTACGAAGCTATGGTCTGCGACAGAAGAGGGTAAAGGTTGTTAAAATGTACAAAAAACTAATGAAAAGTATAAAATTCTAAAATTCTTACAGTACACTGTCAAACCAAGAGAGCAACTAACTGCTTAACTCCAGGACGTGTGGAACTTCCCGGTTATCAAATGCAAGTGTTCAACTCAACTCAACAGCTGTCCAATACCAACTGTCAACTGTCCAACGCAATGGCTGTGCATTTGTAAGTGTTTAACACGGTAGCTGTGCACTTACAAGTAGTGTTCAACAAGGAAAGTGCTGTCCAGCAGAGTTTGCACACTGTTAAACAGCTCCACACTTGGTTTAGGAGTGCGTACATATTTGTTGGCTAACCGTGCAGTACATAAAGAAGGCCCCGAGCGCGATGACGCGCAGAAGGACGGGGCTGGCGGCGCGCACCACCTTGACGTGACCGTACTTGACGGTGAAGAGCGCGACGGCGGGGAGGCAGCAGATGACGGCGGCCGAGAGCGCGAGCAGGGCCGTGCGCACGGGCCAGTTGAGGGCGGCCACGCACGGCCGCGCGTCCTCGCACCACTCGCACCCCTGCGCGCAGGGCAGGCACTCCAGCGCGCCCTGGCTAGCGTACACCGAGCTGCGGCCCTGCGGCAAGACGACAGCGGGCTTTTAAACAAGGTCGATTGCACGTTAAAACCGTGTAAAGCTAGATGAGCTGAAACTGAAAGTGCGACTTCCTTGGCCTGCAGCGCACCAAAGCTGGAAGTCAAGTAAAAAAAAAAATACGATTTCATGAAATCCTGGTAGACAACGGAGTTTCTATAACTAAAATAAAATATTGTGAGTGTTGAATAAGACTGTAAGAAGACCGACTGGTTTTGTTTAATTTACGATAGTCAAGATAGTGGCTAAATAATTCTAAGTTTGAATTGATAAGGCGGGTTTCAAGTAATGAATTCTCTCCGACAGTTCGGCCGACATTTAATCGACAGGAGCGGGAGAATAGAAAGCTCTCCTTCTGACGGCAAAAATTGGGCGGTGAGGTCACGGTCGGAGGAGAACGTCAACAATAACCTCCCCACCACCGGGCGCACGGGAGGGGCGAACCGGGGCCCTACCTAATACCGCTGGTACGCGAAGGACCAGCGGGCAAGCGCGCCGCGGCCGCGACGGGGGTGCGCGCTCTATTGGGAAAACGCGGAGTTAAGGCGTTGTTTACACAAAATGGTACACGTAAATGTACATCATTTCAAGAATTCTGCTCACCAGATCGAAGTCAAACTTACCAAACCGTTTTCCGCAGGTATAAAACTACTATTTACGCATTCAGTTCGCCTTGTCAACGTTTCGATAACTTTAAAAAATGCTTTAAAGTCGCGAGGTGGGCACATCAGCCACCGGCAATGGCGGACATGCTTGGCCTGCTTTCGCGTTGTTGACACAACATGCCAACCAAATAAAATGAAAAAAATCACTGCTCTCATAACGTTACGATTGGAACTCATTCTTTGAGGCACACATTTAGTTGGCAGAACCGGGGCAAGTTTCAGTAAAACTGAAGTAGTTTTAAAGAAGGCAGTACGGTGGTCACGTGCGAATTTCAGTGGTGTTATCTCATTCTTGCGCTCGAAACTAAAGGCTGGCTTTGTTTGAACGCAGACTTTAGAGGTTTCTCTTTCGCTCCGTGTTGGCTCGTCTCGGCCTACCCCCTCCACGAGAAAATATCCCCTTCCCCTGTTCATTTTGCCTGACGAGTCGAGCATTACCATAGAAACTCGAATTTCAATTCAAATTTACAAAATTTCTGCAATACAGATTTCAACTAGACTTCAGAATCGAATGTACTAGATTACATTCTAAATGTATGCTTAATATCATCGAATTCCCTTCAGCAGATTTTTTTCTGTCGTAAGGGGCCATATGAAACAAAACACGCACGTTTTCCAGCGATTTTAGAAGGCAACTCCGTTGCCTAATAAAAAATAAAAAATAAAGAAAAATAGAATATCAAATTTCTCTCTCTTTATTCTGTGTTAGCATCCTCAAACCTTGTCCTATAATTTGCGATTCCCAGCTGAAAAATCCAGACAGAAAACCATGTGTGTTTTCATCCTGGAAATTTTAAGAATACCCAGGTGGAATATTTTCGAATATTTTCCTTGTCCCTAATAGAAAACGAAGTCCGTGCTCTGTACCCAAGCAGGTCAAAAGTAGTCCCTCGAATTTTTGAGGAACTAAAAGGGGATTTCGCTGGTTTTGAAATCCCTCCGAAGTCCTTTTCGAGTGGAATCCCTCTGAAGTTCCTCCTCTCTGGGATCCATATTTTTACACCGTTCACAGAACATGTAGAACAAGCTAGGCCCGCCATTCCGCCAAACGTCGTTGCCAGCTCCGCTTCGCTGAGCTGGCAACGCCGTTCGGCTCAGTGGGCCTTAAAATAACGCAAACCCCATGAAACGATACCCAACATGATGTTTTATGATATTTGGCTTGTCTATGTGGCTGTAGAGCCGAAGTCGTAAGAGATAGAGAAAACAGACGAAACGTTGGTCCGAAGACCTCAAAATTACGCAAAACCCATGCCACGACACCCAACATCATGTTTTATGATATTTGGGTCTTTGGTGTCGTTGTAGCGCCAAAACGGTTAGAGCAGAATCATTTAAGAAAAGCATGAGGCAACATCGACCATCTCAGATTTCGCTAATTTTTTTAGTATCATATTCCTAAGAAACATATCCAAAATTTAGCCCGATCGGACAACCCTACTAGACACAATAAATTACGGAAAAATCGAGTCTCACAACCTAGGTAAAATAAAAAAATCACTATAACTTTTGATACTGGCGGAATCTGGTGAAAAGGAGAAATGTTCCTGACGTAAAATGTGAAATCCGATTCTGGCACGGGTTTTACGATTGGGTGAATCACCCAAACGGTATCCACCAACTTTCACCGTTTTCAGAGTAATGCCCAAACCTTGGGGTCTCTATGCCTACAATCCTAGAATTGACCGGTCTCGACGCCAAATGGTAGGGAAAGGACCAAAGTAACTTATGCTACCCGTCCGCATTGGTTTATGATGCCCCCGGGGCTCCCTCGACTTAAAAAATGTCGACTGAATCTCTTAGGGACTAGAAATTTTTGTCTCAGGCGACTACCTAGAAGTGATCAGCACCTCATATAACGCATTTTTAGAGGGGCCGCCAGGTGAACAAATTTTCGGTCAAACACTTGTTGCGGTGGGTGGTTCGTTGCCTCAGGCGCCAACTGGTTTGGCCGTAACTCCACAACCGTGCGTCCAAATCAGGCAAACGAAAGCGCAATATGAACGCCAGAGCATGGACATCAGACACATGATGACCACATCCGAGAAACACTGCACTTATAATGAAAAATTACAGTGCCAAGCTGGGCGCTGCCGCCACCCTGGGGAATTTCTATTTTTTACAAGTGTTGGACCGAAAATTTCTAGTCCCTAAGAGACTCAGTCGAAATTTTTTAAGTCGAGGGAGCCCCGGGGGCATCATAAACCAATGCGGACGGGTAGCATAAGTTACTTTGGTCCTTTCCCTACCATTTGGCGTCGAGACCGGTCAATTCTAGGATTGTGGGCATAGAAACCCCAAGGTTTGGGCATTTCTCTGAAAATGGTGAAAGTTGGTGGATACCGTTTGGGTGATTCACCCAATCGTAAAACCCGTGCCAGAATCGGATTTCACATTTTACGTCAGGAACATTTCTCCTTTTCACCAGATTCCGCCGGTATCAAAAGTTATAGTGATTTTTTAGTTTTACCTAAGTTTTGAGACTCGATTTTTCCGTAATTTATTGTGTCTAGTAGGGTTGTCCGATCGGTCTAAATTTTGGATATGTTTCTTAGGACTATGATAGGAACCCATGACAAAAAAATTAGCGAAATCTGAGATGGTCGATGTTGCCTCATGCTTTTCTTAAATGATTCTGCTCTCAGAGAGAGCGAAACGGACGAAATTTTGGAAGAAAGAGCGCTAATTTGTTGAGATACCCCTTAGGAGACTATAAAACTTTTTGTGGCAAATTTAATTTTTTTATTCTGTGAAAAGTTTAATATTTTTTTTTTTTTTAGTTTCTTTATGAGGGTTGGCAGGATTTGCACCAGGCGTTTTGGTGTCCAGGCGTGACCCTTAAGATACCCTAAAAATTTCAACTCTCTAGCTCAACTCCTTCGAGTGGAACAGACAGACTAACAGACACGCAGACAGACAGTAGAGGTGCCGCCTGGCGCAGACTATGCGGCTGCGCGCGAGCGAAGGCTCGGGCCCGCTCCGAAATGACGCGAGCCCTGCAGAGCCCGGCAACGGTCGGATCGCTCGATCCGAGAGTGAGTGAGACTGCGCGACCTCACCTCTTTTGCACCATCTCAGCGCTAGGTTCGTCTGTCCGCCCGCTCCGGATCGGGTCACTCTCGGACCGGCACGTAAGCTCGCCCGCACCACTCCTCTCCTCCCCGTACAAAAAATACAAGTCTCCTTTAGCCAAACAGTACGCGATCAGTACGCCTGGACAGGGCGCGTTTAGTCTTCCTTCGGATGTGAGACTAGTATGCTATTGCTGACTAGTATGCATTCGGTCGGACTCGGAATCAGAGCGGCAGAAAGTTGTCGCATCAGAATGAGGAATTTAACGAATTAGAAGAACAGGAGGAATATCGTCTGCTCCCGGACCATAACAAGGCCTCGACTAATCAGAGAGGGGCTTTCTGGACCGGGCCACGAGAGAAGCCCTCTCTGATTGGTCGAGGGAGCAGACGATATTCCTCCTATTCTTCTAATTCGTAAAATACCTCATTGGGACTTTGTCCGACCGTTGCAGGGCGCCTCTGCGGTGGGCAGCGCCCTGCCAGTCGGCCAGTCAGCGCCCGGCAGGTGCATGCTGGGCGAGGGGGAATGCACATTGGAAAATCTTGTACAGACTACTCGGTATTACACGGTATTACAGCTGTATTACGCAGAACATTTGATCAATAAAGAGCATATTTTTGTGTTTTTCGGTACTACATTACGGGTATTACCACGTAATACATGGATCAGGTGTACAGTGTATTACGGAAGTGAATTCCCCTCGATGCTGGGGCACCAAATAACCGAGCAGGCCAATCACAGAGCCAGGCGGCGGCGCCCGGCGGTTGTCGCCTCACTACTTACAGTCACTATAATGTGCCCCGCCCTTCCCTCCCCCACAGTTCTAGCACCCCGATGACGCGCAGCCCCATTGCGGCATAATATTCATCGTTACTGTGTGCGCAAAGTTTAGACCAGCCACGGTGTTTGCGCATGCAAATCAGTCTCGTGCTCAGTCTGCCGCGGCGCGCGCCAGGCTATAGCGGCACGGTCCCACCGCGGCGAGTGAAACACATGAAACGTCTGTTTAGCCTATTACGTGGGACGCGACCTGCGGCGGGTGTGGGACCTGCCGCCCCCGCCGCTGCCGTCGCCCCAGCCTCCGAGAGCGCGCTATAGATTTCCTCGGGGCATCGAAAGTGCTCCGAACGGGTCACCTATTGACTGTTGAGTTCGCGACAGCGCAGGAAGTACATCGGATCTTGAATTCAAACTGTCGAGAATCGACCCGGAAATAGCCCAATCAAGACTATTACGGGGAGCTTCTGATCAAGGGGTCGTCAACTCTGATATTCCTCCGTACACGAAAATGATATTACCCCGATATTACTTCAATATTACCGATATTACCTTCATATTACATCAATATTACCCATATTTTTGCCAATATTACATCAATATTACATCAATATTACCCATATTACCTACAGTATAACAATATTACCCGAATAATACTCTGATATTACAGATATTACAATATTCCTCCGTACACGGCTAAAGGCAGTTGACGACCCCTCGCTTCTTATGTCCCTCCTGCGAGTAGAGGGAGGTGTTTGCGAAGGGACAACCATCTCAGTGTGCCCAGGAATGAAATTTCTATGAATCGCGTAAGATTTCACCGGATTTTGTAAAGATTTCGTCTGGTAAAATTTCATAAAATTTTACAAAATTGTAAAAGATTTGACACGGTTTCAAGAGGTTCCACAAGGTTTCATAAGATTATTTCACAAGATTTGTATGAGTTTTTGAGAGATATCTATGAGATTTCATGAGATTTCTTAGTTGGATTTTCGATGATTGCCAAGGATTTTATCGAGTACACATGATTTCACGAATGGTTGCCCCGTCGGTTGTTTCGGTACTAGGCGGTGTGGGTGGGTGCGGAAATGGGCCGTACCAGAGGCCTGCACTCGGTAAGCATCATTATATCCGCCTGCTTTTGGAAACTAGATTCCAAGAGAAACGGCCACCTCGGCTTAGTTGGGTCGGCCACTCCCAAGCGTCAAATTTCTCATACTTTGGCTGGATCCTGAAAAACGGCGTGCTTTATTTTTCAAGCAAGCCTTAGGTAGATGCTACATGTCACACCAAAGGAATACTTCAGATAATACGGATAATACAGTTATTGGGGAACTCACTTGGCATTAAGAAGAAGAAACGAGCAAAATGGTGGTGCGGTGGCAGTTAGAGAGACTGTAAGGAGAGAGGCGACAACTTCGGGACTCACCGCTGCGCTGTGATTGGCCTGCTCTGTTTGATGCCCCATCGTGCACTCGCCGGGCACTGACTGGCCGGGCGCTGCGCGAGCGAATCGGCCGGGGGTGCTCGGGCCCGCTCCGGGCTGATCCGAGCCCTGCGGCGGTCAGCGCCCGGCCAGTCAGCGCCCGGCGGGTACATGCTGGGGCACCAAACCGAGCAGGCCAATCACAGCGCAGCGGCGAGTCCCGAAGTTGTCGCCTCTCTCCTTATAGTCTCTCTAGTCGCAGTGCGTAGCGCCGACCGAGGCCGAGGGGGCAACCACTCGTGATATTCTGTGTACAAACCCGAGGAAACCTCGATGAAATCTACACTGTGAAAAATATGTTCGTAGATTTAAGATTTATTTTAAAAATTACGACTTACGAAAAATGTTGTAAATTTACGACAGCCCATTCTTGCTTTTGATTGAATTTCAAGTCGATGATAGGTAGCCTACTGCTTGTAATTTTACGATAAGTGATCGTAGTTTTACAACTCCTTTTCGTGGAAAATTTTCCCGTAAACCTACGACAGTTTTCCCCAGTTTTCATCGAGATTCCCCAAAATTCAACTAAGAAATCTTATTTAATCGAACTGAAATCTTTTAAAAACTTAGAGAAACCTTGTGAAATCCCTTGAAATCGTGTCAAATCTTTGCAAATTTTGTGAAATCTTTAAAAATTTAGTGAAATCTTACCAGACGAAATCTTTACCAAATCTGGTGAAATCTTACGCGATCCTAAGAAATCTCATTTCAGTAGAAAGCCTACACTGGGATGGAGAGTAGCTAACAGAATCTGGTGAAATCTTACGCAATCCACTTATATCACTGGAAATGTAGTAGTCATATTTCTCGCCCGAAATGAGCAAAGCATTTTTTTATTGCTTGATGACGTACGCTGAAACGACGCAAATCGGGTCTTTTCTGGTATTTTTAAACCACTCCAGAAGAGTGACTCTGATAGAGCGATGTTAATCCATCTCGCTCTCCCAGGAGCATGAAAATTTGGTACAGAAAAGTCGCTCTCCCAAGAGCGACACAGGCGACTCCTCCATTTCCAGTGATCTCATTTCATAGAATTCCTACACTAGTATGATCAGTGGTTGCCCCCACGGCGCCGAGCCATACATGGGTACACGGCCACCACGATATACCTGGACGGGGAGCGCTCACACCCGATGTGATGCGGCGCTCCGCAAAGGGAACAGAATGCTGAGATATTTTTCGCAGAGCTAGTAAATCTGAGGATACCGTTTTCGCCGTTTTCGGTCCATGGTAAAAACAATGTCTGTTTTTTTGAGGAAGAAGGAAAAACTTTGAGGCACTCCGTGACTTTGAGGAAAACTCCTGAGATTTTGAGGAAGTTTCCTTAAAAAATGAGGACAAGTTCCTTTTTTTTTCAGGGATCTTCTTCAAAATTTGAGGAATTTTCCTCAAATTGGAATGTGTCAGTGAAGGCTAGGTGAAGGGCTGGCTGTCGTTCTTCGACGTTTCTTTCACCTTTAAGTGATGTCAGATTAATTTCGTTGTTTTGGATCGTTTTTTTTTTAGGACGTGAACAGCCTCTCAGGCTAAAATATCATAGATATTTCAGTGAAAACCCGATCCACGGAGGCTTGGATCGGCTATGTAGGTGCCGGTAGGACCCTCAAAATGACTTTTCATCTCTGTTTTCCCAGTTTCTCACACTCTTAATGGTTCATTCTTTGATCAACTTTGCTTTTGGTGTTCATACGCGTGTCACTTTATGTTATTCTACTTAAACAAACCCGAACATGAGTGTGAAGTGAGGCTTTGAATGAGACCAAACTTCAAGTGAGACTACTGTTACGTCAAAGTTGAAGCTCATGTTTTGTTTCTCTTTTTTCTAGGTTTAGTCCTTGATTGTTAGAGGTAGGCCACCTCCAAATCAAAATGCAGGAGGAGAGTGGAGGTGGTGATGTAGGGGCTCCTTCCCATGCCCATGCAACTGCACACAAGTGAAGACCAAGCTGACTATTTGCAACTGTACTCTGATAATGAAAGAGTGTACAATGTACACTGATTAATCAGTGTACATGGATGCTTGCTGATTTATCAGTGTGCATTGGAACGCTTGCTGATTAATCAGTGTACATGCCATGTACACTGATATATCAGTGTACATTGATGTACACATTTTGGCCTTTTGTTTCTCATTATTCCCCAGCACAAAATTGATTCAAAATGGGTTACATTTCCATATTCCTTGTTAAAAGAGCTTTAAAACGAGCTACCACATCATAGGGCTCATTTCATATAACAACGGTCTAATGGGTTTTGATGGATGCTCACGTGAGCACGTGCTCACGTTTTGGTTTATTTCTACTTCAAACCATCTGTACAGAATTCCTTTGCTACGAACCCCATCACATGGTAGCTCGTTTTAAAGCTCTTTTAACGCGGAATTTGGAAATGTAACCCATTTTGAATCAATTTTGTGCTGGGGAATAATGGGAAGCAAAAGGCCAAAACGTGTACATCAATGTACACTGATATATCAGTGTACATGGCATGTACACTGATTAATCTGTAAGCATTCCAATGTATACTGATAAATCAGCAAGCATCCATGTACACTGATTAATCAGTGTACATTGTACACTCTTTTATTATCAGAGTAAGGTCAGTCTTCATCCGGACCCCTCTGTCCTTTGCTACATCAGCAAATGAAGCTCTAGTTTGACTATTGATTTTTTTACTTTGTTTCAGGAGATGAGCACCGCCACCATATCTTGACTTCCGTTATTAGTTAAACGCTCTTTTAACGTAACCGTTCGGGACCGACGAAGAGTTACCTTGTAACGGGGTTAACGTTACAAGCGGGTCCGTTTGTACGGTTGTAATTACGCTCGGGATTCGTAAAATACTACGTTATAACGCGGATTACGTTGTACCGGGATACGTTAAAAGTGGGTTTTACTGTATTTGATGATTTGTTTAAATGCATCTAGTGTCATTGTTGTTATTATTGCACTATCATCAGTTATAGACTATTCCGGCGGGAGCGCGGAGAAGACAACACGGAAGAACAAAAGGGCCCGTGATTCGTCGAGCGGCTTCCCCTACCACCTTCGCAAAGTAGTGGGGGAGACCGCGCAACGAATCACGGGCCCTCTTGTTCTTCCGTGTTGTCTGCTCCGCGCTGCCGCCGGAATAGTCTATATTCATTCATTGTAATCTAAATTTTCGTGTTAGTCCATTGGCCACTAAATCTAAACTCCATTTATTTGTTCCCGTCAGTTCACCATCGTCTACTTCTCGCTGAGCTCAGATTGTTCGGCCTCTCAGACTCTGTGCTTCTCTGGATCTACAGTTACCTCACGAATTGATCACATCAAGTTGTTAATGGCGAAGATATCTCTAACCTTACTTCACTTCTTTATGGGGTGCCCCAAGGATCCGTACTAGGTCCATTGTTCTACTCCCTGTACGTTACTGACATTGACCCAGTTTTCAACAACTCTCTATACCACCTATACGCCGACCACCTCCAAAACTACGTGTCCTTCGAGGCTGATGACATCGAGAGGGCGGTCCTCACCATCAACCAGGAGGCTACCCTACTGTCGGCTTATGCTAAGGCCCATAACCTGAAAATCAATGCCAAGAAAACCCAAGCCATTATTGTCGGGAACGCAAAGCTTCTTACTAAATTGGAGAATATACCAACCATTGAAGTAGATGGCTCGAAAATCGAATCCTCAAATGTCGTAAATGACCTTGGAGTGCTGATCGACCAGCACCTCTCCTGGGGTCCCCAGTCCGAAGCCTCGTGCAAAAAGGCCCTAACTGCTTTACACGGCCTGAGAAGACACCAACGACAGCTCCTTTCCCGTAATGTTAGGAAAAACCTAGTCGAACCACTCGTTTTCCCGGTCCTGGACTATGGAAATACGGTCTGTTCCAATAGACTAGTACAGTCCAGAATCAAACTGCAAAAACTTCAGAATGCTTGTGCCCGCTTCATTTTCAACCTTCGAAGAGATTGCCATATAAGTGGTTATATTAGAGAACTGGGCTGGCTGAGTGTGGACCATAGAGCCCCTTACGCAGAAATATCCCTTCTTAAAAAAGTTATGTTAAGGCGTGCACCACACTATATCTTAGAAAATATTGTATTTGATTCAAATGTAAGATCGAGACCTGTCCGCGATCATGTCATCTCCATCTACGTGTATCACTTCACCGTACCGATAAAATGGTGGGAGCGTTCTAGATCCACACTGTATTACTGTGGAACCAGTTACCTTGTTATTTGCATACTGTGTTGAAATTGCCAACCTTTAAATCTAAGCTAAAGTCTTATTTATTAAGTGTACCACACTGCATTTAATTGTTTTGTAAAATCACTCTCTTTACCCACTACTGTCTGGCACATGGCGCCTGTCTGCTTATACCTACATGAATGATTACTTATGTTAACCATCCTGATGAAACTCTAGTTGGACTCCTAAATCCTTTTGTACCTTTTTTTCAATAAAAAATCAAATAAAATCAAATCTCTCTCTCTCTCTCTCTCTCTCTCTCTCTCTCTCTCTCTCTCTCTCTCTCTCTCTCAGGGAGAAGACTAATCATTCAAACAAATTTTACTTCAAGTATGTGCTACCAGAGGAAATTATACAAGCCACTTTATCCATTAAATCAATGGCAACTGGTGTAGACCGTGTCTCAGTCAAATTTATTGTTTTATGCCTATACCTTCACTGTTGCCTGTACTAGACCATCTCTTCAATTTTAGTCTACAACATTCAATTTTCCCCTGTGTATGGAAGAAAGCAAACATTATTCCCATTCCTAAAGTTAAAAACCCAGAAGAATGTAAGGACTATCGTCCAGTAAGCATTTTGTGTGTAATAGGAAAGATTCTTGAGAAGCTGGTGCATAAGCAAATTACTGAATACTTGAAATATAATAACCTGTACTCTGAAAATCAGTCTGGTTTTAGGACAGACTACAGCACTATCACTGCACTGCTCAAAGTCACTGAAGACATAAGACAAGCCATTGACATGAGACTACTTTCTATACTAGTTCTTTTAGACCTGAGTAAGGCATTTGATTGTGTGCATCATGATCTATTGTGCAGTAAACAAAAATACTTAAGATTTTCTACCTCAACAGTAATGTGGTTTAGATCTTATCTCATCTCTCGCTGTCATAGGAAGTTTATATCTGCAAACCAGACGTCTGGTCCTTGGCCTCCTACTTTTTCTTATTTATTTGTCTGATTTGCCTGATGTATTAAAACACTGCTCGTATGTTATGTATGCTGATGATATTCAGCTCTATGTTCATTTTCCACAAAATGATTTTAAGGTCCATGTTGATTATTTAACAGAGGATGTACAAAACATAATAAAATATTGTGAAAGGCACAACCTATTGTTAAATATACCAAAGACTCAGGCCATCATGATTGGTTATTCACAAAAACTTGTTGGAATGTTAAATGATGCTATGATGCCGCCACTTAACATTAGTAATTGTATAGTTCCTTATAGCACTAGTGTTAAAAATCTTGGTGTAACCTTTGATCGTACTCTTAGTTGGACTGAACATTATTGTAATATGTTAGTCAAAAAAGTTTTTGGTATTATGGCACAGCTGAGACGCTGCTTCTCTTTCATTCCAATTAATGTAAGGAGATCTCTTGTTAATGCTCTTATAATGTCTCATTTCGATTATCCATCTGTGTTGTTTACTGACATTAGAGTCAGTAATGAGCTGAAACTACAACGCCATCAAAACCCATGTGTTAGATTTATCACTGGTGTATCCAAGTTTGAGCACATTTCTCCATCCTATGCTGAGTCTCATACAAATCCCCAATCATAGAACAGAAAAAATGCATCAATCCTTTCTTGTTCAGTCAAGTAAATTATGGAACGACTTGCACTTATATCGACTTGTCGGAAAATCTCAAAATGTTGTAAAAAGGACTGTGATACGTCTCATAACTTCTCCTGATTAGTGTAATGTGATTAATCATAATTTTCCTGTATAATGTACAATTTATAGCTATTTAATTAATTAAAATAAGAGTTTCCTGTACCGTGAAAGAGCGGCCTTACGATGTAAGCGGAGCTTATTAGCTCTTTTTTGTAAAACAATAAAATCAAAATCAAATCAAATCTCTCTCTCTCCCCCCCTATCTCTCCCCCCCCTCCCCCCCCTCTCTCTATCTCTCTCTCGCTCTCTCTCTCTCTCTTACTCACCAGGGCCAGCTTCTCGTACTCCTCCTCCACGTAGCTGCCGTTGTAGTAGCGCTGTGGAGCCGTGATGTCCGGGAAATAGAAGCCGCGGCGGCATACGCAGCGGTACGAACCCCGGCGGAAGCCCAGCCCAGCCACGGGCTCGCACTGACAAGGGGAAAAAACACTTCTTTGAATTAAAACATTTGTTAGCAAGGTGATCTACATTACAATCTGCATCTTTATGTGCACGTCATAACGCTGTAAAGCGATATTGCGTTCAGTGATTTAAGGTATGACATGGTATTAAACTTAATTAGTATAATTACTGCGGTATTACGATGAGAGGTCGGTGGTATACGAAAAGCAACGAATACGACTGTTGTATGCGAGAAAATACCCGCACGCTTGTACATCATTAATTTTACAGCAAAATGTAAGGGAAATATGTGTGAGTAGCATTTTTGCAGCGAAATCGCAAAGCAAGAATTTGCTGAATAAATTTCGATTTTAATTTTACCTTTGCAATGAAATACATGTTTTAGACTGTACAGCATGTCCCCATTATGTTATTAATTTTTCAATTTTGGTAAAGTTTTACGATCAAAGTGCTGAAGAGACGCGAGACTTCATGGTAATGTCCCTGAATTAAGTGCACAATTTTTGGGAAGGGAGATTTGTGCATGGTCAGCCCAGCTGGCCCTTATCTCTTGTGCTCTGGCGGACACACTTTACCTACCGCAGCTAAGTCGGCCAGCGTCCAATTAGCTTGCGTACAGGTCTGCCGCGGTTCCTTTCGCTCGCGGACTCTTTCACCCATTTGACTACCTACAAGAAATTCTATTTCTTGTCCTCCTATCATTGACTCGGAATGTTTCTGTGCGTAGCTACTGTCTCGTGTAAGGGGCTGAGTATATGTGGAAGCGAAGTTTCCACCCTCAAATCCCCACCAACCCTACAATTCTTTTTATAAAGAGCCGGCGATTTGGAAAAAATCCGCCCTCCCCATCTATCTCCCAACCACATGAATGGAAATGTTTTAAGATTCTTGGGATGTTGGTGCGAGGTGCAAGGGGGAGAGGGAGGGGGTCTTATTCAAATAATTCTTTACGCACACTCCTATACTGGTGATGACTTGAGTCACCGTCTTACTTTAGTAAAGGTTTGGTTGTCCTTAGTTAGAGACGAAGGAAAAAATAATAATTACGTCAGCAGAATCCCGCACAGCCCGAGGCTCCTACACGAATATATAGTTTAGCCGCTGAGACCAGCGGGGTGGCGGCGGCACACACTAACGCGCCGAGAGGACCCCAAGAACCGCCTGTTCGTGACGATGACCCTTCCCAGGATGACTGGCAGGTCGTCGCCACGAAGAAATCTCAACGCCCGCCGACGATCTCTCGAGATTCCGGCTCTTCCATCGTTTCCGGCATGGACTTGGATCTGCCCGGCCCTTCACGCCTCCTCGGCGGTGCCTCCGCCTGCCACCAAGCCTCCAGCAAAGACTCCTTCCCAGCCCACTCCTCCTCCCAGGACGCCTGCAGCGGTGCCACCTCCTAAGAAGTCGCGCACCAAGCCTGGAAGATATCCAGTTAGCGATTTCGTGATGCGTGATGCGATGCGAGATGCGATTTTGAAGATGCGAGATGCGTGATGCGAGATGCGTTGTTGAGATTTTTGATGCGATGCGAGATGCGAGATGCGCGATGCGAGATGCGTGATGCGCGATGCGTGATGCGCGATGCGAGATGCGCGATGCGAGATGCGCGATGCGAGATGCGCGATGCGAGATGCGCGATGCGAGATGCGCGATGCGAGATGCGCGATGCGAGATGCGCGATGCGAGATGCGCGATGCGAGATGCGTGATGCGAGATGCGATCCGAGTTGGGAAATGCAGCGAGCGGGATGCGAGAGGCGATGCGACATTATGCGTCGCGCGAGATAATTTTTGCTTTGGGAAGTGTGGTACGCCACGAAGACGACTTTTTGGCACCACGTAAACTGCGAATAGCGATCACCCGTATCACGCTTTCGAATTCTTTCGGCTCTCCGCCACACGCTCGACGGCGCTCGATTCGCGATACTATCGAAAATATCGATATCTCAAACATAAAAGAAAATACGCGCGCTGCTCGTGAGTCTCCTATCTGATACGACCCATCATTTGCTTGCTAGTCATTTGAAAGAAGTTTAGGCATGCCGGTGTCAAAAATTGTTCGAAATATAAGTGTGCTTGTGTAACAACATACTACGTGTCAATCATGAGTTGGGCAGTTGGAAGTAATGGACTAGAATGCTTCGCATACCAGGGAGCCGACTGTATTGTACGATTCCCAAGCGATCTAGAGTACAAAATTCATGGTTAGTTTGCCAATGCTTTTTTGTCTCCATTATGGGCGCTGCTTTCTTCTGAAGATGGTGTTACATGTTTCAGATGAAGATTGTTTAAATCTTTTGTTGGACTATATAATCACAAACAAACTTGTCGATATGCTGAAGCCTTTCAATACTTTGAAGATGCAAGTGGCAATGGGTTTCTAGGCCTGAGTGAATTTCACATTCCTTAAAATGTATTCTTCTACATCTCATTTTGTTTGTTCTACTTCTACATTCAAATGCATTCTGTTGAAGAGCACCCCAGTGACTATGATTTTGCATCTCCGCCCCCCCCCTCCAAAACGATTTCATGAAATCCTGGTAGGCACGAAGTTAATTAATGTTTTTGTTTCACTAAATTCTTCTGTAGAAGATGGTTTATATAGAAATTTACTTTAAAAAAAATTCTAGCCTCATGGGTCATGTTACTAAATTTCTTTTATCTCAAGGTCACTAGTTCAGCGGGTCACATGCCAAATTTTAGCTTTCTAGCTGAAACGATTTAGAAGTTAGTCTCTCAGTAAAAATCGTGCGATCAGCTTGATTTTTGAACTGTAGGCTCGTTGTGCAATAGGCATTCGAACACCGCTTTTACATTTTTAGCCCGCCCTTCTGCTTTGAAAAAGCTTCAGAGCGGGCTTATGCAATCGATCTGGTGTCTGTCTGTCTGTCTGTCTGTTTGTCTGTCTGTCTGTCTGTCTGTCTGTTCCACTCGAAGGAGTTGAGCTAGAGAGTTGAAATTTTTAGGGTATCTTAAGGGTCACTCCTGGACACCGAAACGCCTGGTGCAAATCCTGCCAACCCTCATTAAGGCACTGAAAAAAATTATTAAAGTTTTCACGGAATAAAGAAAATTTTTTTTTTTTAACTTTTTCCAACCCCGTCGACCCGTACCTCTCCGGAAGCGTCTTTTCGCGTCTAGTTCAATGGTGCACACCCTTTTACGAAAAAATGGACCCAGCTCGGGACTACACTGTAAAAAGCACCCGTAATTGGTCCAGTTTTCAACTTTTCTCAACCCCGTCGACCCGTACCTCCCCGGAAGCGTCTTTTCGCGTCCAGTTCAATGGCGCCCACCGTTTTTCGATAAAAAGGACCCAACTCGCGACTACACTGTAAAAAGCACCCAAAATTGACCCACTTTTCAACTTTTACGAACCCCATCGACCCGCACCTCTCTAGAACCGTCTTTTCGAGCGAAATTCAGTGGTGCCAACCGTTTTTCAATTTTCAGTGTTGCCAATCGTCAAAACTCAAACATTTCGATTATTTTCGACATTTCTCGATATTTTCTGATGTTTTTTTGATATTTTCGACATTTTTCGTTGTTTTTCGATATTGTTCGACATTTGCGACATTTTTCGACATTTTCGATAATTTTCGATATTTTTCGGTATTTTCCGATAATTTTCGATAATTTTTGACATTTTTGATAATTTTCGATGTTTTTTGATATTTTTCGACATTGTTGACATATTCCGACATATTTTGATATTTGTAAACATTTTTGACAATTTTTGATATTCTTCGACATTTTTCGACATTATCCCTCAATTTTCGATATTTTTCGATGTTTTTCGACATTTTCCATATTTTTCGATATATCTCAACATTTTTAAAGATATTTCGAGATTTTTCGACTTTTTTGACGTATTTCTACATATTTCGAAAATTTTCGACATATTTCGACAGTTTTTGAAATTTTCGACAACCCTCGACGCATATATCGTTAAAATCGTTTCGACGAGCGTAATTCAGTGTTGCCAACTGCTGCCAAATAAAGTCCGAGTTCGACCGTTCCATCTGAGGCCGAGCTCACGTATTTCGACATTTTTCGAGATTTCCGACTCCCCTTTTTTGCCGAATAACTGACCGTTAAGTCACTATATCGGCACGTTTTCAAAGCAGAAGGGAGGGCTGTAGTTTCGGTGGTTCACCGTTACAAACTGCCTCTTTCCGAAGAGAATGCCTTTACGGGCCGCAGGCCCGATCATTTACAAGCTAAGAGGACGTTCTATGTGACTTAGGGTTCGGGCCGAAGGCCCGACCGAACGCCGCCGGCAGGCCAAGCAGGCACGCCCCCTGCCGAACGGAGTTGCCAGCGTAGCAAAGCGGAGCTGGCAACGACGTTTGGCGGAAGGGCGGGCCTGCTTGTTATTCTAACGTGTCGTTCCAAATTTTATTTTTTGAACTACTGAGCATGAGTAGAATCAACAAGTCCCCGGCAGAGCTCTGCAAAAACGCCTCTGGCGACCGACCGCACCGACCGGGCCCCGGTCGACGCCGACCGCGTGCGCGTGTGCGAGAGAGAGCGACAATGTAGCCCGAGCGCATCTCGGCTTTGTCCGCCGGAGATTCAGCCGTGCTTTCGGCTCTCGGCCGTAAGTGACTGGGCAGCTGGAAGCTGGCAAGCCATCAGAGACCGCCTCGCCTCTGCCGGCCGCGGCGCGGTCGCCGCTGACCGAACCCCGGTCGGTCGGTGGCAGCGCTGACCGACCGGACCAAGCGGTCGGCGTGCCCAGCTCACCGACCGCGCTCCGGTCGGTGCGGTCGGTCGCCAGAGGCGTTTTTGCAGAGCTCTGGTCCCCGGCCCCGCCGGTCCTCCTCCCCTGCGCGCTGCGCCGAGGGGTCGAGCAGCCGCAATAATGGCGACTCGGCCCGGCTCCCCTTTCCACGCTGCTTTCCCGTGACAAGCCGAGTATTACCATAGAAACAGAGATTTTAGATCGAAATTTCTCAAAATTGGTCGCTAACTTTGGGCTGACACTTCAGCAGTGAACTAAGGAGATCGAGTTCTACCTCTCTGCCAAGTCTTTTGAAAATCGTATAGAAAAATCTGAATTTAGGTAAAGGGCCGTGCCCAGTCCAGAAATCCCATGATCGTTCCCATGAGCCATGGGACATCAAGGAATGTCATGGGAGACATTTCCCCATGGAGGATAACATTCCATGTAGTTTTTGCCCACTTCCATGTGAGTTACTTTCCATGGAAATAAGGTTCCTTGGCAGCTGACCATCTCTATGAAATAGAGCACTAACTCCATGGAGTAATAACAAAATGTTTAAGTCCACAAAACGACAAAGAGAAGACTGATCGAAATAAATGAAACACGGATATAGGGTGTCGGAAACGAGGCGGAGCCAAATCTGGTGGCCGTTTTTGCCTAGCTCAAGCCGTTTTCGAGTTGCCAGAAAAAAGTTCTCAGATTTGAATGGAATTTAAATGGCCCTACTAAAATTCATCGTAGATGCTACTTACCAAATTTCAGATCGAAATTCCACTAGTAATAGGTTTTACAGCCCTTTTCATTTTCATCGGAAATTGTTTCCATGGTAAAGATAGGCAAGTGCCCAATGGGATAGGTCACCCCATGGAAAGACAACCGTTCCATGAAGTCTTCTCGCATGGCAATCACTTTTCCATGGAGCCTTTACCCATATGGTAAGAAATTGTCCTTGGAGTCCTCACATGGAAAGCGATATTCCATGGAATCTTGTTCCAAGGAAAACACTTTTCCATGGTAGAACGCCCATGGAAACAGACACCACATGGAATATGATGCATCTTACATGGAAAACAGACCTCTATCCTTGGAAAAGAGATCATGGAATTCCATGGTGTCCATGGGATTTTTGGACTGGGTGCTAATAAAAAAAATACGATTTCATGAAATCCTGGTAGGCACGAAGTTAATTAATGTTTTTGTTTCACTAAATACTTCGTTTGATGATGGTTTATGTAGAAATTTAATTGAAAATTTCTAGCCTTATGGGTCATGTTATTAAATTTGCCTTATCTCAGAGTCACTAGTACTCCGGGTCACATGCCAAATTTTAGCTTTCTAGCTGAAACGATTTAGAAGTTCGTCTCTCAGTAAAAATCGTCCGATCAGCTTGAATTTTGAACAGTAGGCTCGTTGTGCAATGGGCATTCGAACTCTGCTTTTATATTTTTATTGTCACGTGTCGTTCCAAATTTAATTTTATGAACTACTATGCATGAGTTGAATCAACAAGTCCCCGGCCCCGCCGGTCCTCCTCCCCTGCGCGCCGCACCGAGGGGTCGAGCAGCCGCAACAATGGCGACTCGGCTCGGCTCCCCTTTCCACGCTGTTTTCCCGAGACAAGTCGAGTATAACCATAGAAACAGAGATTTTAGATCGAAATTTCTCAAAATTGGTCACTAACTTTGGGCTGGCATTTCAGCAGTGAACTAAGGAGATTGAGTTCTACCTCTCTGCCAAATCTTATGGAAATCGTATAGAAAAATCTGGATTTAGGTAAGGGGCCACACTGATTTAAATCGGATGGTGAGACGAAACCATAAGGCTACTTCGTGCCTAAAAAAAATTAAATCGCATCCTGACACAAAACCATAAGGCTACTTCGTGCCTAAAAAAAAAAACTATCTTGTAAGTTGTTATTAGCACACACTCATCAAATGTGAACTTTTTGGTTCTGTCAATTACTTAGTCTCTTTGGATTGGAATGTTCCAGTATCGCCTTCAGCGCACAATGCAAGATACGATGTCAATCATAACGCGTACCGCCCTGCTTCTGCTAAGAAAGTCTTATGTAAGTATACACTCTGCTGTGACACTCAGGCTACTGATAAAGGAGGCAGGTGTGTCTATAATGTCTTGTTTCAAACACTTGACACAGCCCCTCAGCAGCAGCTATATCTAGCAGTTTCAACAGTACTGGATGCAGCAAACGCCTCGAACTGTGCGAATGCTGTTCTAGACACTTTGAAAAGGTATGAAAAAAATCTAGAAGATGTGGCTGCTTTTAATTCAGACTCTGCTCGATATATGACAAAATGTTTCAAGACACTTAAAGGTTTGCATGAGGATCTGCTTCTGGTGCAGTGTTGGCCCCACAAACTGCACCATGTGGGGAACACGTTTCAAGTCAGCTTGCCTGAATTAAACTTAACTGTGAAACATGTAAAGAAGGTATTCCTCAATGCTAGGAAGAGGAAGAACAATTACCTGCTGTTCCTGCAAGAAAAATACCCAGAGAGTAAGGCCAAGTGCAAATCATTCCCTTCTCCTATTATCACCCGGTGGAACTCCTGGAAGAAGGCTGTTAATTATTTGCACGAATATTTATAGATGACATATTAGAATTTTTAGATGACCAAGCAGCTACTGATGACCACAATTTTGAAGATGACACTGGAGCAGGGGGAACAAGTGCAAGCATAGAATGGTTAAAGAACCTGAATAGGCCTGAAAAAGAAAAGATCAAGGTTTACGCTGAGTTTGTTGCAACAAAAGGGAAGGGCATTGAGACACTGATTCAACAATTACAAAGCAAGAAATGTCCATCAGGCCATATTATTTATCAAAAGATGGACATCATAGAGAGAGAATTTGCAGTGATCATATCTGAAAACAGAAGCTGGTTTGATGACCTTCCCTATTTGTCCTCTCTTTCAGCTGCAAGGAAGAGGGAGCTGACAGTCATTCTTCAAGATACAGCCCGGGCCTGCAGAGGTGCTTTGGTAAAATACTGTAACTCAGACCCAGCCCAAAGCTTTTTCCTTAGTCTGGAGGCTTTGCTAAGTCCAAGGTCACTGGGCCTCTCCCAACTACCTGCAGATATGGTAAAAGACCATATGAAAAACTTGCCATTTGTAAAAAAATTAACACGTGAAGACTTCATGGGAGGCCAAGCAGCTCTGATGCAAATGGTAAAGGAAGAGACCAGCAAGCCAAACTTTAAAAGCTTGAGTGTTGTGAGCCTGCTTTGTGCACTGAAGAGCCAGTACTTAGAATTTTCCAATGCTTGTCTGAAGGCCCTCTGGATTCTTCCAGCTTATGCTAATTCTGAGCGCTCTATTTCCAGCTATAATATTGTTGTAAATGACAGGCGTCAGAAACTGAAGCTTGAAAATGCTGAGAGACTAACAATTGTTTACTTCAATAAAAATGAATACAATTACCAGGACAGCCCTTTTGACATCTGCACAGAAGAGGATCCCGAAAATATAGTTCTGACTGCTGACTTTGCTTTTGGAGAAGCTGATGTGAATGTGGATTGCGATAGAATGGGAGAGTTTTGTGAATTTTATGGTTTTCCTAGTCCTGCTTTTGTGATTAATCCTGAATCCTATTTCCCCTTTTGTGATTGATTTGCTTTGATTTAGATCAAAGAATCCAAGTCTATTGTTTGTTTCAAGTATAAGTACTTTTACAGTTTAACTGTGTAATGTAAGTGTGATGGATCCTAGCATTCCTATTTTTTGATTGATATTTTATAATTTATGACTGGACTGCTCCTCATTGTGTTATGTTTCAAGTGCTTTGACAGTTCATTTGTGAAGTATGTTAATGTTCATGATGATACAAAAACTTTGTATGGATGTAGAGAATTAAAGATAATTTATGTATGATGTAGCAGCTATTTCAATTGCTGTTCTGCTCTACAAAATTCCCCTTTGCATCTCAATAACACACATGCATCAAAGCAAATTTGTTATTAGTTGTTATAATAGCAGGAAAACAATTTTTTAGCGTGAAAAACACCCAAATTTAAGCATTTATGGAGAAAATATGGCATTTTCGTCGAATTCGCGAAAAAAAGCGAAATTTTGTAGTTTACAGGCAAAAAATTCGAAGGTCAACTCGCGAAAAGTTCCTACCTCTGGAATCGGTTGACTGCATTTTATTACATGTGGTTTCCATTTAAACAGTTTGTTGAGGCTTCACCTTTTGCAGTGCTTCATCCTTTAATTTATTCATATGTTACTCTTTTTCGCAGGGCCTTCCTTTCACTGATCAGGCAACCTTGCACCTGATTGCCTTTAGAAATGAATACGATTCTAAATTTGACAGCAACAACTATAGAAACAAGGCTTTGTGGGAGGAAATTTCTGTAAAAATGAATGAAGCAGGACATCCATACAGATACAGTGCAACGCAATGTGATGATAAAATGGAGCGGCTCATGGATGATCATAAATGTTGTGAAGAACGAAGGGGAGTCACAGGGAATAATACCGATAGATTCCCTTATGAAGAGGAAATGAAAGAACTAATGGGTCATTGGGTTAATGTGCGCCCATCTTGCCTTATCTCATTTGGTTCTGTAAGTAAATTTGTCAAGCAGTAGCTGCATTAAGTATCAGGTCTCAAGGTTCCTTTTGTTAGTTTCTGAGGCCATGTCTTAAGTTTCTGTTACTTCTATTGACTTTGCTTTATGTTTAATGCAATTGTCAAGTACTATATCGTTACTGTAATTTTTTAAATCATGAGGAATGGTTTGTATTGTACTGTTCTTATACAATGACTGTCAAGCTATGTTTGATATTTTTTTTATCATTTTGAAATAATTTAATTAACAAATTCAATTTGTGCTTGAAATAATTTCACTTAATGTTCACCATTTCCTGTAATTGTAATCCATATTGTATCTGTGATTTATTGTTGCCATATAATCCAAGTTTTAATTCTAGAAGGTTCAAATCATATATGGTACTAGGACCATGAAACCCATGTGTGATGTATTGTTCCATTTAAGTTTTCGTAATGCCAAAGCAGAACTACTGTTGATTCTAGTTACCAGTAAATGTTGATCTCTAAAGAATAGTGTACTATTTATTGTGATCCCAGAAAGAATGATCCCCATTGTTGGCAAAAAGTAGGTTTGGTTTCATAATGCAGCTTTCCTCCCGAACAATTAAATATATTTTAACCATTGAAATGAGGACTAGGCAATATATTGCAAAGAAGTTAACTCGTTAACAATACTGAAGAAAATGACTTACCGTATTGGTCTGAATATAAGCGCATATAAGCCACTTTTAGAGCCCCATTTTCCAGAAAAGAAAAACTTATTAGTGAAATTAAGCCATTAGGAGCAACCATTCTATGTTAAACTTTTATAATGGATTTTCAGGGTGTTTTTATGACTTTAAGGGAGAAGTAAAGAGGAAATTAAAGGAACAAATTGTTTTATTTGTTAAAATTCTCATTAAATAATATATTGATAAAATAAAAAGTCAAGTACAAAATAAAGGACAATGTGAGCATGCAAGAGACTAGATAAGTCTTTGAACTAGTACTCTCTACTTACCTACCAGTAAGAAGAGAGACATATTAAACATTAAAGTTATTAAAGCTTTGGTCAAAACAATTATGAACAATTCTAAAAAGTTAGTCATCATCAGAATTAAGATCTTCATCACTCAGAAGTTCCTCTTCACTCCCTGATGAGTCTGAGGAGCTGCTGGCCTCCTCTTGATCACTGTTGTAATCAGGGTCATTTTCATCATCTGATGAGTCTTGCCATAAAATGTCATCTTCTGTACCATCCATTGCATTGGAGATACAGGTTTTTTTTTGAATGATTTGACAATTATTTTTTCTGGAATTTTATCCCAGGCCCTCTTCACCCATGTGGCCACCAGGGCAGGACAGGGCCTCTTGATTTTGCCAGCAGGAGTGTACTCCTTTACCCCATTCAGCATCCAATCATTGTACAATTCTTCTATGTTATTTTTGAAAGGATTATTGACAGATACATCCAGGGGCTGGAGCAAACTCGTCATCCCTCCCGGAATAACAACTAGGTCCGTCTTCATCTCCCTTAACGTGAACTTGACGGAGTCCGTAAGATGGCCCCTGAAGGAATCGAGGACGAGCATGGATTCCTTGTTCATGAGAGCCCCAGGTCGCCGCGCCCAAACGGTCTTCAGCCAGTCCTTCGTGATATCTTCATTGAACGACCCAGACTCATGGGCGCGCACATGGACGCCCGGGGGGAACGCATCTTTGGGAAGGGTCTTCCTCCTGAAGACGATGAACGGCGGAAGCTTCCGTCCGTCGGCAGTGATTGCGAGCATCGTCGTGAATCTCGTCTTCTCATTACCAGTTGTTTTCACCCGGATAGATTTTGTTCCCACCTTTTCCACGGTAGTCCGGCTCGGCATATCCAGGTATAGTGGGGTCTGGTCCCCATTCCCGATGTGACCCAGAAGGTAACTGTTGCGCTTTCGCAGAGCAATGACATGCCTGAAACAAGAAATAATGTGTCAGTTTCTCTTTCAGTTTAGCGAGCGCGATAAGTTTCGGAGGTACAGGGACACAGCAACTTACCTCTGGAAAGAGAGCAATTTCTCTTCATATGCCATAGGGAGGCGTTGAGCTATTGTGGTACGGCGCCGCACTGATAATCCATTTCTCTTCAACACACGTCTTATCCATCCCAAGCTGCATTTTAAATTCATTATCCCCAGTGACCTGGCAATCTTGATCGCCTCACGCACCATCATTCTACGTGAGACAGAGCAGAGCTGGCTGCGAGCCTTTCGCCAAAAGTCAACGACTCTGGCCTCCACCTGTGGGAACTTCCCAGCCTTTGGCCCACGAAATGATTTTCTTGTCGAATGAACCCCTTTCAGCTTGTTCTCCTGTTTTCTCCATTCGCGCACCTGTTTTGATTCGACGTCGAACTTCCTAGCAGCAGCTTTGGTTGAAGTTTCCTTAGCCGCAGCTATAACTGCCATTTTGAATTTTGAATCATAGCTCCTTCGTTGACCCTTGGGAGCTTGTCTAGGATTGAATCCCCTCTTCTCCACATGGTCACCAGTACCTGGCATCGCAGCACTTCACTTTTGCAATAATTCATTCATTCAAAAGGCTCACAGGTTCGTTCTTGTCGGCTCCGACCACTCACAACGCTGCGTTGCTGTCGATATTCATTTGTTTCCATCCGTGCCACTATAGCCAACCTCCCGTAGAACGTCGGTCGGTACGAGTCAAAGTTTCCGAACTGACGCGTCTTACCTTTTCACGTATGTTTTGTACCGAAAGCTCGCGAAAATTATCGATAATCGTGTTAGGTTGACGTGCAACGTAAATTAAAATGTGTTTTCTAACCTTTCCGGATCTAATTATACTGAATGGTTGGTCCCACTGGCTTAAGTCACGCATATAAGCCCCCCCCCCCCTTGTTTTGAGGCTAAATTTCGGGAAAAAAAGGGAGCTTATATTCAGACCAATACGGTAAATACTACATATAACATATTCTGAAAATTACTGAAGACAGCTACTGTACTTGTGCCAAAATTCAACAAATCTTTTTCTAAGTAAACATGATTGGACATCAAATAAGTTAACTCGTTTACACTACTGAACAAAATGACTTAAATACTACGTATAACATATCCTGAAAATTACTGAAGACAGCTACTGCACTTGTGCCAAAATTCAACAAATATTTTTTGTAAGTATACATGATTGATCAATGTTGATATTACATCTTAGTCATCATCATCATACTGGGCTAGTACAGCCTCAAAGTTGGCTCGGAGATTTTCCCTCTTACGATGCCCATCTTGCGTGCTTGCATCCATTGCACGCAGCACATCAATTTGGGGCTGATCTTCAAAAACCATACCATCCTGTAATGTGATACAATTTGCACATAGATCAAAAGAGATACATGAGTTTAGTTTGTTCTCAGTTTTAGGAAGCTTACCATTTCCTCTTCTTCCAACAAAATAAAATTGTAGATGATTGCTGATGCTGCGATGTGTTGATAGGCAACAACGATAGATTTAGTGAAAAGTTTTCCTAAGCGTTGCATCCTTAATTTAAGGAGGCCGTTAAGTCGCTCAACAGTGGCTCGACATTGAGAAAGTACTTGATTAAAGTACCTTTGACTATTAGTGAGGTGCCCATTATTCCTGTACGGGACTAGCACCTGGAGTGGGAAGTAACTGACATTTCATGCAGAAGATACTTTTCAAACCAATACTAGACATATATTTCATGCATTACCTTGTTTGTCAAAGGATAGCCCTGGTCAACCACAAGGTACTCATCAGCACCCATCGTATCATTCCTTGAGAAAAGGCAATTGGCCAGAGGGCTCCTTCGGAAAACTCGAGAATCATTAACGCCTCCTGGCTGTCCAAAAAAAAATGTCTCTGATCTGCCTCTTGTGATCAGATACGATTTGCACATTGGAAGAGCAATCGTGGTTCCAATCGACAGATCTCTGTTTCTGTTCCTTTGGGGCTGTGATAGGAATCAAGGTGCCATCAATGGATCCTACTACATTGGGCAACACATTGGGACCTCCGCTAAGTTTGCGATTTAATATCTCCCTCACTAAGGCACGTAGACAAACCAAACCAAGAGTGGATGGAAGAGAAGAAATTCGGAGGAGGAAAGAGTTCGGAGGTTCTACGCGGCCTCCGTGAGTTCGGAGCTTCCTGCATGGAGGTATCGATTTCAATACATGCTTCATCGTTCTACTTCACACATCCACTCTACAAAGATCACCTCAAAACATTGCTTGCTCATGCGAAAATGTTTCTGATGAAGGTAGAACAGAACGGCCTTTCTAAAACAGTGCAGAATATGGCTAGTTAAAACCGAAGTATTCAGATAGCAACTATTCGAAAATATCACGACTTTATTACTCGATTCTCACCGGCATAACCTTCCATCTTTTATTTTAGAGAGACAAATATACGATGAGGACCGCGTCCCACAATTAACCCTCTAAGGCATGAGCTGGTCCAAATGAACAAAAGTTGAATATGGGACTTGTGCCGACCTAGGTTATGTCTAAGAAGCATTTTGAGCCCACGTGGGGTGTTCTAGCATGTACGGTCTAGGATATCTGAATGTTGTACACCAACAACATCATGCCTTTGGGGTCAACCGACATGATTTCTTATTTTTTTTCCAAAGTGAATGAAATTTTTATGACACTTCTGGGTGGTAGGGATGTTCACATTTCTTTAAAAAAATGATCATATTTCAAAAATCAAGTGGCCATTTTGCCCCCAAAACACGTATTTTTGGGTCATTTTTGAGGGGTGCTTGTAAATGACGCTGTGTAGACGGCAGGTCTTTAAGAAAAACATAGGTAAATCTCTCGTCTCCTATGCAAAAAAGTGCAAGGAATGACATCCTGAGCTCGAAGCATCAAATTTCTCAAAGACGACGGCCCTACGGCTGCGGAAAGTGAGCGTTGTTTTAAAACAACACCATGCCTCCCCCTACAAAGTGTACATGAAAATGCGATTTTCTCAATAAAACGTACCGTGAAGGTTTCTATCAGTATCAGCATCTTGTGTAGAGGGCATTTTGGGAAAAATTCAAGAATCTTATCCCTAAAATCAGTGCCAAACGCCCTTTGCATGTTGAATATTTGACTTTGTTGTTCTAAAACAACATATGTTGTTTGAGTACAACAAGCGTTGTGAAAATGCGTGGTTTTGCACGTCTTTATGTCCTTTGAGCGTTGTCGCACACTATCCCCTGTTTGCCGGCTGGTTGTAAATGTTTCTGATGAACTATTAAGCATGCATACGTAACTTTAGTGCTCAGCGTCTGTAAGCAAAGAGCGATCAAAACAGCCCATCCGTACAACCATTGTTGTTCTCAAACAACATATGTTGTTTGAGTACAACAAACGTTGTGCTAAGGCGCGTTTTTGCACGTCTTTATCTCCTTCGACCGCAGAGCTGGAAGTGCGCTACTTTGTGGAATGACGCCTGTACACAGCCAGGGTAGGCCACCCCGCATCGCGCGGGTGTGTTGCGGGCCGGTCACCCTCCCAGGCGCTCTAAAGTGGCCGCTTGGCGTCAGTGTATAACTTCTTAGAAAGGAGCTTGCAAATGCGATTTTCGAAAAGAAACGTGTCCGGGCAAGGTGGGGTGGGCGAGCGCCACGAGGGTGAGCGCGGACCGCGGGGGTGAGCGCCGCGAGCCTGAGCGAGGCCCGCGAGGGCGAGCGCCACGTGTAAGCGCGAACCGCGGGGGTGAGCGCCGCGAGCCTGAGAGAGGCCCGCGAGGGCGAGCGCCACGTGTAAGCGCGAACCGCGGGGGTTAGGGCCGCGAGCTCGAGCGAGGCCCGCGAGGCTCAGGCTCGCGGCGCTAACCCCCGCGGTTCGCGCTTACACGTGGCGCTCGCCCTCGCGGGCCTCGCTCAGGCTCGCGGCGCTCACCCCCGCGGTCCGCGCTCACCCTCGTGGCGCTCGCCCACCCCACCTTGCCCGGACACGTTTCTTTTCGAAAATCGCATTTGCAAGCTCCTTTCTAAGAAGTTATACACTGACGCCAAGCGGCCACTTTGGAGCGCCTGGGAGGGTGACCGGCCCGCAACACACCCGCGCGATGCGGGGTGGCCTACCCTGGCTGTGTACAGGCGTCATTCCACAAAGTGGTGCACCTCCAGCTCTGCGGTCGAAGGAGATAAAGACGTGCAAAAACGCGCCTTAGCACAACGTTTGTTGTACTCAAACAACATATGTTGTTTGAGAACAACGAGGGGTGTGTACGGGTGGGCTATTTTGAGCGCTCTTTGCTTACAGACGCTGAGCACTAAAGTTACGTTTTTGTGCTGAATAGTACATCAGAAACATTTACTACCAGCCGGTAAACTGGGGGTAGTGTGTAACTAAGGGCGATGGACATAAAGACGTGCAAAACCGCGCATTTGCACAACGCTTGTTGTACTCAAACAACATATGTTGTTTCAGAACAACATTGGTTGTACGGATAGGCTGTTTTGAGCGCCCTTTGCTCACAGCCGCTGTGCGCTAAAGTTACGTATGCATGCTTGAGAGTACCTTAGAAGCACATATTGTCAGCTGGTAAACTGGGGTGAGTGTGTAACGTATGCATCACAGATACTTGTGTGCTCAAAAAGGGGAACTTGCGCGATGATGCGCCCTGTGCTCCGAAGCTATATTACTTGAAATCAGTACCAGGTGTGTCGTTATTCTTAACTTTGGACATTTGATACAGATTCAATATGTAGTTTTGGAACACGATAGACGAAAAAAACAGTTCAGTTATAAATTTTTGATTTGCGAGGTGGTCGGTTGACCCCAAAGGCATGACGTTGTTTTAAAACAACATTCGACTATTTTGCACTGTCAGAGCAGCCTGACGCATCGGACCGGAGAGGTAGGCATCGGATTACGTTCAGTCAACCTTCTGGACCAGGTTTCTGTCTAATTGTCAACCAATTTAACCCCTATCTCGTCAGAATAGGAAAATTTCCAAGCCGGCGCACGAAAAATTGAAATTCGTCATTTTTCGATCATAATAGGACCCACTGTGTGCGTCGCAGAGGTCTGTCGGCTGGCCTGCAACATCGACGGGTACTAGTACAACATGTTTCGGCCATAAAATCGCAAAGGATATAAATGTTAGCTGCTCTAGAGCCAAATTTAGTGAACGTTGTTTTAAAACAACGTCATGCCTTAGAGGGTTAAATCGGTCACTTTGGGTGCTTCGGGTAACACAAAATTTTTAATTAACGATCTATTTTCGTTCACTATGATACGAAGAAGAAAGTCATATGAACCAATCTTGTCAAACTCGATGTCAGTGCGCGGTGCATAAACTTGGAGAAAGTATTCACACTTCGAGTGGTCGTAGTGCCAATAAGAGCTCCCATACAAAGCGTACCACCAACCACCACCACACTCCCCTCCAGAAGATAAAAAGCATCGCCTCTCGCCTCGCATAATCAGCTCATCGCATCTCGCATCTTCCAATCGCGTCCCGCACCGGAATCACCAAGAGACTACAGAGAGGGGACAAGAAGGTCCCTGCCCCGGCGCTGCTGTCCGGCCGCACGTTGCGACACCTAGCATCCTCAATATTTATCGCACCGACATCGTTTTGGTCTAGAATTGTACGGGAGGGTTCAACGATTGCCTTCGTACCAAAAACTTTGTTGCAAGTCTCACCAGATTTGAACTGCGAGAGCTAGAGTGCGTACGGCGGTCCTGTTGCCGTCCGCTGCCGCTAACGAGCGTCGCCTTCTAAGACTGGAGGCGGCGTTCCGCTACGCCACGCCACTCCGAAGTAGTCCAGACGATGTATTTTTGAAGAATGTGATTTGCACATTGTCATGTCAATGACAATATAAGTCTAGGTAAGTGTTTCTGAGCTTCACAAATACACGTTGGGGTTTTTGGTACGAAGGCAATCGTTGAACCCTCCCGTACAATTCTAGACCAAACCGATGTCGGTGCGATAAATATTGAGGATGCTAGGTGTCGCAACGTGTGGCCCGGCTGCAGCGCCGGGGCGGAGAGCTTCTTGTCCCCTCTCTGTAGTCTCTTGGAATCACATTTTCGAAATCGTATCTCGTATTTTCAAAATCGCATCTCACATCATCGAAATCGCATCTCGCATTTTCGAATTGGAACTCGCATCTCCAAAATCACATCACGCATCGCATAACGTATCCCGTAATCGCTAACGGGATATCTTCCTGGGCCGGGCCGAGCTGCAGGAGAGAACAAGAAGAGAGAAAAAAATGAGAAAATACGACGACGCGACTGTGGATGTTCCACTCGTTTTCCTACGCGGAGGGTTGATGATGTATGGGAGCGACGGAAAAATTGGGCCGGGAGCGGAGGGAGGGCAGGGGTGAGATGACGGCGAGGAAATCGAGTGGATGGGAAGGTGGTTGTCTATTTCCTCGCATGATTTGCCCGACCCGTGCGCGTCGTTCTCCACGCCCGTCCCAGCCTAGAGAGACTCAGAGGGAGAGAGGCGTCAACTCGCCGCGCGGCGAGAAGCGCCGTGGTTGGATAGTCCCAGCGTGAGCTACCGGTCGCTGATTGGCCGGTTGGAGTGACGTCACGCAGTGGACGTGCAGAAATCAGACAGGATCGCATCTAGCCGGCCGGGCCTCGAGCACGACCCGAACCGACCCTCGGCGGATCCGGTGGCAGGGGATTACCGAGGGGATTAGGCGGCTTAGCGGAGGGGTGCTGCCTGTTCCGATTGCATAGTGTTCCGTTCTATATTTTTAGGATATTATTTCAGAATCGTATTCGGCTTAAAATAGTGATTCGATTGAGTCCAAACGGCATGTTCATACTCCAATTTTTAGTCTGAACCTGCCAGCGTGCAATAATTGAACGTTCGGACACGTTCAGACCAAAACTTGGAGTATGAACATGCCGTTTGGACTCAATCGAACTACATTTTTAAGCCGAATAAGATTCTGAAATAATATCATAAAAGTATTGAACGGAACACTTTTCGAACGGAACAGGCAACCACCCCTCCGCTAAGACGCCTAATCTCCTCGGTAATCCCCTGTCACTGGGCGCGACGAGGGTCGGCCGAGGTCGCCTGGCCGGTCTGTCCGAGAGTGTGTGAAGCGGCAGGCTGCGACTCGCTACCCGCACCTTCTCAGAAAGCGCTTATCCCACGTGAGTGCGTCGGCCAATCAGAGCCTTGCCCAGAGCTCACGCTGGGACTATCCAACCACGGCGCTTCTCGCCGCGCGGCGAGTTGACGCCTCTCTCCCTCTGAGTCTCTCT
>JAHWGI010000903.1:0-52052 GCA_029379305.1 Frankliniella fusca | reverse complement strand
GAAATATGCAAGATTTGTGGAGAACACATTTTATTTTTACATGTGTTTGTAATGAACATACACAACAAAAATAAGAAGCTTTAACAGAAAAATAGATTTAACTACAGATAACAAAGGTTACATTTTACTTACAAATTTAACAAAATAAATTTCATGGGAAATGAATAAGTTTTGATTAACACAGAATCTTTACACCTTTCTCAGGTTGCTAATATTAAACCATTTATGGCATTAGAAAAATACATTTACCTAGATAACAAAACATGTTTTTATTTCAAATTTAACAAAGTAAATTTAATGGAAAGTAGTAGTTCTAAATAGCAACACAGAAATTTTACACCTTTCTCTGGTTGCTAGTATTACACCAGTTTTGGCATTTGTTTTCATATCTTGAAAGTTTAGAAGTGGGGAAAACTTTTAGTATAGAACCTGATAACAAATGAACAGTCATTTATCCGAGGAAGAGCTCACTATACTTTACATGATAACTTCAACATATGCATGTACTTACAACGCATAGTACTGTTGCAGCGTGAGGATTCAGATTTAATTTTAGTACCTCCTGATGAGCCCCAGCTAATTAATCGAGATGGCTTGTTAGATATCACAGTCTGAAGCATTTTGCCAGTTGCCTCCTTCTCTGTTGCATCTGCCTTAAACAGTGCTGTCAAAAAATTTACCTGTAGAAGATGTTGGTATGCAAATAATTATTAGATAGAATAAACGTTAGCAGAAACAAAAGATTGGAGCTGCAGTAACTTACTAGAAGAACCTAACGACATGAAGAGATTCCTTGCTTCTTCTCTCTGCTCAGCTAAACGCAGTAAGCCAGCTGCACGAGCTCGTGCTTGATTTAGAAGACCACGATCTCTAGGCTACAATGAAGTACCAAAGTAATATTAAGTTGCCCCAATAGGGACATTTCAAATCAGCCAAGGATCACGAAATATTCATGACAGAAACCCACTATTGATCAAACAACAAAGCGAATGAAGCACTAATGTAAAGACATACCAGCCATCGAAGCCAGAAGATCGATCATAAACTAATTTACTTATCTCATATATGTCGTGGTACTGGAAACAAACTAGGCCCGCCCTTCCGCCAAACGTCGTTGCCAGCTCCGCTTCGCTGCGCTAGCAACTCCGTTCGGCCGGGGGCAGCCTAGCTTGGCCTGCTGGCGGCGTTATGGACGGGCCTTCGGCCCGTCCTAAGAGTCACAGGTTACAAAAATATTACTTTAAAAAGCGGGCCTTCGCACGCTAACTGGCAATGTACTTTTTCGTACATGTGAAATGTACGCATATAAACGTGCGGATTTATGTAAAAAATCGTGCAGAATTATGTAGAATTTTGTACATGAATCTGTTTATTATTGTGCATTTTTTCGACATGTAACAAATTCTGCAGATCTATGCACAATATTGAACATAATTCTGCACGATTTTTTACATAAATCCGCACGTTTATATGCGTACATTTCACATGTACGAAAAAGTACATTGCCAGTTAGAGTGCGGCACGCTTACTTATTGTCACGGTCGTACGCATTTACACAACTTTTGACATAGGCATATCAACACAGGCCTTAAATTAACATAGAAGTAAACACAAACTTTAAACTAACATAGGAATCATTACACCCTTTTACATGACATAGGCCGCTTTGGTGTTAAAGCACGGTTTGGATTTTTTTCAAAAGGCCATCTTCTGTCCCCTGGTCTTCTACTTCCACCACGATTCTCCGTCTTGACTTGACTGCACTGTCAGGTTTTTCAGTATCATTAAGGATTTCAACATTGTTAGCATCAGAAGGAATTTCGACTTGGTTGGTGGTCTGATTTGTTTGCACCTTTTCTTCTTTACGCTCTCATCTTCAGAAATTTGCTGCTCTGTACTTCTGTCTTTGGAAGACCTGCTTGTCTCCTTTTCTCTCTCTTTCCTTTTCTTGGCACTATCATCTGCAGGATTTTGGCATTTTGTACTTTTATCTGCTGACGGCTTCCTTGTCTTGTTCTCTCTTCTTTCTCTCGCATGCCTCTCCTGTTCTTCACTCAAATCACTCCTTTTTTTGGCCACTTCTTTCTCCACTCTTAACTGTCCCTTTACTCTCTTAAATATTTATTCTTGACTCTCTTTCAATTTTTTCTCGCTGCTGCCAACCTAACGTCATCAATTGGAGCAGGTTTGTTGATTTTTGCTTTGGGTCCTTTAAAAAAGCCCTGCGGAGCAGTACGCTTTCGAGCGAAGACCTGTGAACAATTAACAATTGATAACCTCCTCTTCCCGTCGGGGAGACGTTGTCGTGCTCAGGTCTACACTATCTAGAAGGTTGAATAGATCAAACTCGTCCGCGGTCGCCATCGAAGAAACCTCAGTAGGGGGGGGGGGGGGCGGGCTGCAGCGGAACAATCCGTCTCGGCTTCTATCACGGGGCTTAAGCTCGGCATATCCATTTTCTGCAACAATTGAAAGACCGTCTGTCACAGAAGCATGACACTCACTAGTCACCTGTATCAGAGGGGGAAAATGTGACCTATCGTGTGACCTAATGCCTAGCCTAACGGCCCTAACGACAGCTGCCCCAACCACGCAACTGCCCGTGAGGGTCAACCATAAACGATACCCTTTCCGTCCACGGTCACCTCTAGCTGCAAACCTCAGCTAAGCGCCCCGAACGCACAGCGCTCGGACCGAACTGCCACAGTTCCGACCTACACCGCCAGCACGGCGCACCGTCAGCACAAACATGCATTTGAGTAAAGAAAAATAAATGGGTGACTGCTCAAGTTGCGCCCGTTGCACCACCGCCACGCTCTCACATGTGAACGTGGCTGATACCTACACCAGGTTTTCTGTGAAGAACAGCCCATCAGAGCGAACCTTAAGATAGCGACCGAATGGCAAACGTTCAACTTCATCTACCATATTTAGTTCCCAAATTTGCAAAATTAACCATTTCAATTTAACCGAGTCATTCTGATTTAATATTCAATTTTCAATCACACACTGCTCACAGGAACAGAAAGGTTGTTGGTAGCAATTTACTGGCATGAAGGAATTTTACAGCATACACGATAAACAGATAATTACCTGCTAAGCCTAACCTTGAAGCGAATAGCACCGGCAAAAATTCACAGAACACTTCCACGCCTACGTCCACCACGTCCACAAACTGTGTCGTATTGTATCTTTATGAAGACAACAGTTGGGTGGCCAAAGCTTGTGGGCCGGTGGAGCGACTAGATAAATTGTCTTGAGAAGGGGGGGGGGAATAACTGCAGATGCGTGTGGGTGCGTGTCAGACCGAAGACTGGTTTATTGAAATTGTGACAGGTGTATTTATAACATTGAACAGTTGACAATCGACAGTGCTACCAACATAAACAACACATTGTAAGTTTCTTACGAAGAACAGCAATGTATCCGAATAAAACCGTTAAAAAATACCCGTTCTTGGGTGGACTAAATTCTGGGACTCTGGCCATGCGTTCTACTCCCTCAAGACTACTTGTAGCCACAACCGTTAAATTCAGTCTACCTAGGTTATTCGCCTTAGGATTAGCGGGACGTCCCGACAGGCTCTTCATAAGTACTTGATGGCTAGTGGGACGGTGGGACGCCCTGGCTGGCGTTCAAGTGTGTCAGGACGGTCTTTCAGATGGTTGGCGCTACAGGGACATCCTGGCGGGTGTCATAAGATAGTCAGATAGTCTTAGACGACTACTGGACGTTCGCATGCCCGGGAAGACGAAGCAGCAAGCTTCTAGGCGCTGCATCAGCGATCATCACAGCTGTATCTGCCTTTGGGTTGCAACAGCAGCAGTGAACTTCTTGAATTCGTGGATCAGTCTGTACACCGCAGGACGACTTTTGCCGACCCCTTTTTGTAGCAGGGGTCTGAGAACTTCAATCTCATCTGCCAGATGAGGGATGTACTCCTGTTCATAATTCGACGCTCCCTACGAACAAGCGGCTATCTTTCTAAGCGGTGTAGACACTAAGCTATCTTCTCAGGGCTGGTAGACAGACGGCTATCTTCCCGAGCGCGGTAGACACTAGGCTATCTATATAGCCGCGGCCTAGCAGATAGCCTAGTGTCTACCGCGCTCGGGAAGATAGCCGTCTGTCTACCAGCCCTGAGAAGATAGCTTAGTGTCTCCAGCGCTTAGAAAGATAGCCGCTTGTTCGTAGGGAGCGTCGAATTGAACTTGCCCAAGATCTTCTGTAACTGCATCTTATTTGTTGGTGAAGTGAGAACTTGGATGGCTTGTACCCGGTCAGGGTTAATACTTCTACCTCTTCTGCTAAACACTTGACCAACGTATTTCACTGAATGTGTTCGCAGTTGAATTTTGTTTGGATTAAATCTGACGTTGCACTTCCTTGCCCTTTCCAAGAGCAGAGTGAGATAGTTTTCATGTTCTTTAATGGTCTTCGCATAGACTATTATGTCATCAAAGTAGCAGAACACATTAGGGAGGTCACCAAAATATTTTGTGACTGCCTGCTGAAAAATTTCTGGTGCAGCATTAAGTCCAAATGGTAAACGATTGAATTTATAGCATTCAAATGGTGTTGAGAACACACAAGCGCTACTGCTTTCACTGTCCAACTTGCAATGCCAAAAGCGATCTTTAAGATCTAATACTGTGAAAACTGCGTTGTCAGAGAGTTTGGTTTGTATGTGCTGTGCCGTGGGTATCTCAAAGAAGGGTCTTTGAATAGCTTCATTAAGGTCTTTGGGGTCGAGGCAAATTCTCAGGGACCCATCTGACTTTTCTCGAATAAGCATATTTGAAACCCAGGTCTCGGGCATTTCACATTTCTCTATGATAGATGCTTCTTCTGACTTCTTCAAGGCATCTTGGAGCTTGGTGCTGATGACTGCAGGAAGTCTTCTTGGTGGTTTTCTTGTTGGCTGCACTTTCTTGTCTATCATAAGAGTGACAATATCAGGGAATGTTCCAAAGCCTTCAAATAAATCTTGATTTGCTTCTATAAAATTCGATGTTTCATCTTGAGTAGTGACACTGTTGGGTTCGACACTTTTTGGGTTGTCAAAATCTGGATTGTCACTGTTGGGTTTGTCACAATCGGGTTTGTTAATGGCTCTGATCTTAGGACTTAAAGAGGGAGGAATGAACATTGCCAGGCCTAAATCTTTACATGTTTCCACACAGAGCACTGGTACATCATCATGCTTGGTGATGAAAAATTCAAGGTTGGTCTGAATTCCTCAGCACTTCACAGGCAAGCTTATCACCCCCACAGTCTCGATCAGCAAGTAAGTATAGCCACGTGCTGTCACAGTTGAGAGAATTAGTTTGGGATCAACATTGAGTTTGTTGATGAGAGATAGACATAAAGTATATTGACATCTGATCCAGGGTCTAGTTTGAAGTTGATTGGGATTGCACATACTTGTAACACTTCATACCATCCACGACGTTTAGGCTTGACTGAAATGTGGTGAATGAGATTGAATGAATCCTCTGATGTCGTTTGAACTGAGATGCTGTTGATTGAAACAGATGTACAACACTTCGTGAAATGATTCATTTTTCGGCAGTTGCTGCACTGATATCCTTCAGCTGGACATTGTCCGAAGGGATGTCTTGCCTGGCATCTTCTGCATGGTTTCTTCTTGAAGTTTTCAGGGTCTGGAGACGCATGCCGTCTGTTCCAGGTTCCCGGTGATTTGGACCTTGATCTTGATGTGGTGCGTGATCTTTGACGATGTCTTGATTTTGATTGTGACCTTGACCTTGATCTTGACCTAGTTCTTGACCTTGATCTTGAATTTCTTGATGGTTGACGATGATATTGATGATATTGATAATAAGGTTGATAGTTTGATTGGTGTTTACTGTTTGATTATGAGATGTGATGAATTGTCTTACCGTTCTTTTCAGTCAGTTGATTGGACGCTTCTCTTAGTTTTTCATTATTTTTTATTTTTTCAACAAGTGTTTCTGCTGTCTTGAGCGATAAGTCTTTCGTGCAGATTTGTTTTAAATCATGTTCTTGAATGGAGTCTACCATGTTGTCGATCATCTTATGTTGAGCTTCAGTTTCTTAGAAGTCACAACCTTCACATAGTTTCATCAGTTCAGTATGATAATCTTCTATTTTTCATTAGGGCGTCGAGTTCTTTGAATAGTAATCTGTTGACGATCGGGTAGCACTTGGGCCTTATTTTACGATCAATTGCTTGGATTAGAAGTTCATAGCTCTTGGTGATGGTTGCATCAAAATTCCAATTGGCAATAAGTTGTTTGGCCTCTCTTCCCATGTAGGCAAGAAGAAGTCCAGCCTTCTGCTTAGAGTCAAGTTCATCTTGGCCCGTTGCTTGCATGTAGATTTCCAAATCTGATTTATACGAGATCCATGACTCTTCAAGTCGACTACCCACTTTCATAGGGTCTGGAGGTGGGACTGCAAAAGCTAGTTTGGATGCGGATCAATTAATTGATTTTGATCAGCCACCTTGTCACGTGGTGGGTTGCTAGGCTAGGAAATGAAGTTTCCGCCTAGCTGACCTACTTGAACCAACTCTTCTTGGTCAAAATTTGATAAAATCTTCTTAACTTCACAGATCAGATGTTCACAGTTTAATGGTTCAAGATAGACTGGTGATGTGGATTACAGTTATTGGAAGGTGGGAGGTGGTGTGAATAATTACAAAGCAGCTGGTTGGGTGGAGAGTGAAAAGACATTATGACACGTATCCGTCTATGCGAGTCTGCAAGCTTACTACCTTCTCGTTTGTGAAAGTGTGCTTTTTGCTGCATCTTACAGATCTTCCCGGCTTTTCCCTAGGTTTCGGATGAATCTGGTTTTTCTTCAGGTTGAAGTAGCCTTCTACAGGTGCATTAGTCGCTGTGAACTTAGCATTTCCTGTTTTCAGGCTGTCGAGTAGTCCAGTCCAAAGTGGTATGAGCGCAGCATAATGGTTTTTGAAGAAAATCACATCGAGGAATTCAGGACAGTGAAACGGATTTCTCATAGTTTCTTCTGGATCCTCAATATTTACCAAATTAGATTTACGCAGTTCGTCTTCCACAGCCATTGCAAGTTTTCTACAATGAACATGGAAGGCTGTTGAATCCATTTGTTTCTTTGCAGGGAAAGAGTGCTCATCCAAGCCATCATCAATGATGCTGTAATACTTGGGATCTTCAATGTGATCTTTAAGATTCTGCTCCTGAAGTCCTAGTTTTTGGAAAGCCTGCACTACACCGAAATGTTTAACTTTACTTAGCAGTATGACAACCAAACTTCGGAAGATGTTTTCGAACGAGGCAAAATCTCTGCACTCCATTAGCTTCACCATTACCTCTACGATCACTGTCTTCAGTTTTCCAGCGATAGAGTGGGAGCTTAAATTGTTGCACACCATTTTGATCCAATGATTTTTGCATAGGCGCAGTATTACTAGAGAAGCCATATTCTGGTGTGTGAATTGATTAACACAATACTTATAAGCTACCAGCAAATATTTCTCTAGGTTCGTGCTGTTCCAGCGTACCATCACAGCGTGAATCAAGGCAAAGCTGCTGTCTGTAACAATGCGTCCAATACTTGGCCACACCAAGAGCAAATCACGTTCGCAATGATGCCTGAAAAGACTCAAAATGCTTCCAATTGATTCATCATCATGTTTACTACTCAGAAGCTCGAACAAATGTAGATAGTACCCATTGACATTGACAATGCAGCTGTACAGATAAATGGTATTTCCGGAATACGCATTGAACCGTATTAATTTACCGGTGGCATCCAGGTGACAAATAACCAATCTTTTATTGTGGAAGTGCTTAAATATTGTCTGTAGAACTCTACTTACCATTAACTGCACCATGAACGGTTCCGAAACTGATTGTATAATACGATCTGATGTCGGTTCTTTCAATTCTTTGCGTCTCATTAGAATCAAGTCTATGACATCATCAGCGTTTAAACCATGTTCTGCCAATTTTTCAGCTCTAAGATTCTCGTAGACGGCATCACTGTGCAGTTTTTTCCAGTTATATTCGTCAAATTCCATTGGTTCTATCTTCTCGATAACCTTTTGTTTGTATTGGAATGCAGTGTCACGTTCCAGTTCACTTCCTACTACCTCACGCTCGGAACCACGAATCCGGGTGGTTTTTGTCACGACCTCTTCATGATTTTCTTCACCCGAAGAAAAGACAGTGACAACAATATCTTCGTTTCTTTTAGGAAGGAACGAAAGACAATAGTGCTTACATTTTCCACGGTTGCAGACAACATAAGCCCGAACACTAGTAAGTTCTCCAGTATTTTTTGAGATCAAGCACGTGCTAGAGCTTCCTCCCCATGTTATTTTGCACGCATCTTTGAAGTGTTGAAAATGTTGCTTCAAAGCGAAGTTCCATTTTCTTCTGTCCTTAATTTCTTTCTTCTCCCAGTCAAATGATGCGTCCCAAATAATGTGCTTCACAATAAATTGACCTTCTTTATGAGCATTATCGCAGATTGCATACGTCTGCCTTTGCAAGTTTGGTGTAGGCACAGGCTCATCTTGTCTTTTAGGAACATCTTTTCTGTCAGGAACATCTTGTTTGTCAGGAACATCCTCATAGTGATGTGCTCCGTGTTCGGTTTCGATATCTTCCAGGAAGTTGTGGTCAATGCTTTGGGTCCGTGAGCCCACTTCTTTGGGAATTGCAGAAATTTCTGTAACCTGCAATTTAATATCCGGGCCTTTAACAGGGGTTGAATTGGATGCCGCTGTCATTTTATTGGGAGGGACCCACTTGAAGACTAAAATGTACACCTCCGCCGATGCTAGACATTTCACTGTGTTGAAATTCACCTGTAATGCAGCAAATATTTTAGAACTTGTAATTTATGTACCGGATGTTTCGTAAAAGAAGCAGAGATAATGCAGGTTTGCCTCTGCTCGACTCGGCGGGCACACCGGTCCAGTGCGCTCGGCTAGGGATGGGACGGAGCAGGCCGAGAGAGCAGAGGCAAACCCGCAACTCCTCTGCGTCTTTTATGAAACACCCAGTACTTTACCTGGGTTTAATCTTCCATACCTCCTGCGTGGAACTAATTGTTCCAAGGGAGAATAAGAAAGGAGGAATTTGTCTTATACCTATAGCTGTATACACTTAAGGCTGCGCCAATGAAGGAGCACCGAGGGCGCACCGAGGGCGCACCGAGAGCGCACGCGACGGAGCAAGCTCCGTAGCGCTGGAGGGGGGAGGGGAAACTTCATCGGGTGGGTTCGGCTTTAGCTGCCGGGGTGCTCGAGGAGCAACAGCAACACATTCACGTTTGTTGCTAGTCTGTTTTGGTCTATTTGGCGCGAGATCGAATTCAATTTTAATTTGGCAATAGACGTAAAGCCGGCCTTGGACCCTGCTATAACTCCCCCCCCACAGCCGAAGCCGAACCCACCCGAAGTTCCCCCCTCCCCTCTCCAGCGCTACGGAACTCGCTCCGACGCGTGCGCTCTCGGTGCGCCCTCCGTGCTCCTTCGTTGGCGCAGCCTTAACTGTATGTATCTTATGTACACAGGTCAGCCCTTACAAATGTGGCACGCAATTGGATCACAAACAAAGCCCACAAAATTATCCCGTTTGCAGTGACAACAAAATGCATACCAATTACCCGGCTGGGTTAGGGATGGAAAAACCGAAACCGGTTCTGGCCGAAAACCGGTCATGGCCGAAAAATATCCGTTTTTTTGTAAACGGTGGTTCAATCGGTCTTAAAACCGGTAACCGGTTATTTTTAAATAAAACCGGTTACAGTAATTCAGCCAACTTTCAAAGAAATGCAGATATAAAACTTATGTTCTGCGTGATGAGCACAAGCACAAAGCAGAACACACCTCGCGCGGCCGCGGCCACGTCGTCGTAGTTGACGTAGCCCACCAACAGATGGCAGTACTAGCTCCACTGTACACATACTGCATTCTTTCAAAACCGTCACTATTTTTGGAAAATGATCAATTTATTACGTTAGTAAACGATTTTATCCGTTAGTCAAATGATAGGAACTGTCAAAATAAAGCATTAAAACGCTTTGGTTGGGACATTTTTGGGAACGGTCTCTAAATTTTGATTAATGGAGTTGATTGCTAACGTTTAGTCAGAGAGCAAGAACATGGGGGAGAACTGAGAAGAAAAGTTCGGCCCGAACGGGAATCGATCCACAGTCCGTACAGTCGTGAGTCTGTGCCTCTACCGACTGAGCCATCGGCGTCGCGTCGTTTAAAACTGCTTGTAGTTCGAAATGTTGCCACCGCTGGCGCCGCGACGCGACGCATGTGTGTGACCGGAACAATGATGCGCTTTACATCCGTAGTTAAGAAGTGGCGCAGATGGCTCAGTCGGTAGAGACACTGATCCACGACTGTCCGGTCCGTGGTTCGAGACCCGTTCGGGCCCAACTTTTCTTCTTGTGTTAGAGCGTTTGGACGTATGGCAGCAACCTGGATTTAACTCAGGGCACTGGCCACATATAGATGCATCGGAAAACAACTTTGTCCCTACAACACACATATTTAGATCCTGTAGCTAAACGACGGGGCTTAAACCGTTTTAGACGCCTGAACCAAAGTGTTTAGTGCGCTCTGAGATCACTAAATTTTTTAGTGCTGTGGTCTAAAATTTTAGTCCCTGCAACTAATCATTTCTCTCAGTGTAATCCTGTAAAACGATCACAAGTCTCAACACGTACATTTCAACGGTCTATTGGTGAGCTGTGATGTTGTGAGTGAGGCAAGGGCTGCATCAGCTTAAGCGACTGCTCTCGGAGAGCAGAGAGCACGGAGAGCAACCCCCTATTTTCCCCCAATCCCCCCTCAATTACCACCTTGATTACCACACTCAGCGATTCAAATATTTACCAAATTTAAGTTTTTACACTTGTGACTTCGTTTTCGCTGGTTTTCGTGGAGCGCAAGTTTTCTGGGCGCAGCCCGGGCCGTGCCGCCGCGCCGCCGCGCCGCCGCGCCATCTATGGGCTAAGGCTGGAGCTAGTGCGGCTGTTTGTTTATGTTTTGGAATGTTGAGCCGGTTGAAAGTGTAGCATGGCATGAAAAATGAACGCCGACGAAATTGATAATGTTGCAGCAATTTTGCTTGAACAGCAATTGGAGGAAATGATGGCTGAAATGGACATGTTAGCTCTTGTTGCTGGGCAGTGGGGCGCTCGAATTATGGGTGCTATTGAAGATGGGTTTGACATTGGTTAGTGTTTTATGTTGTTATTTTTATTGTCTTAACCAAAAAGACGGTCTTTGAAAGAATGCCGTGTTTTATATTGCAGATGCTGAGGAACTTAATGAGGAAAACTGGGTGTTTCTCACCGTGAATGCAGAGGAGTATCGCATCATGGGGGACCCTTCATTCAGAATGCACTTCAGAATGAAAAAGAACACATTTGAAGCAAGTATTTTCCTCGGCTGATTCACATTATCTTGTGTTATGAAAGGAAACAGGTTGCAACTGAAATGTGTCATGTAATGCAGGCTCTGTTACGTGAGATGGCATTTTTCCTCCTGGACACTGGGAAAGTGCAACGGATTAGGAATCGACTGGACATACCTCTCCTTATGGTGTTGTGGATTATGGCGACTCCTGATTCCTTCCGAAGCGTCGCCTTAAGATTTGGTGTCCGCCCTGGCTCTGTCCATGACAATTATTCATTTATTATTGAGGCTCTCAGGGATATGTCCCCAAGATATATTCAGTGGCCAGATCGAGAAGAGAGAGCTTTAATCAAAGAAAGGTTTCAACGGTACTCAGGATTCCCAGGCATTGTTGGTGCACTGGATGGCACATACCAGAATGTCACTGCACCAAGAGTGCATCCTCAAAGCTACATTAACAGGCACCATCAGTACTCCCTCAATACCATGGTTGTTGCAGATGACAACCTTCTAATCAGATATCTGAAAGTTGGAGAAGTTGGCAGTATGCACGACTCTCGAGTATTTAGGCGCAGTCCACTGTATATGGAGCTTCTACGCAATGAAAATGATTATCTGAGTGATGATGAACACATAGTGGGAGATGGTGCATATGCAGTCACAAATTTTGTAAGCATTAATGTGTTTGGACCATAAATAAAATATAAGGAGGGATGTTTCATTAGTAGCATTCCCAACTGGCAGATATTTTCTTCGCAGCTCATGACTCCATACAGAAATCTGGGACGGCTTACTGAACAGCAAACCCAGTTCAACAGGCAGCTCTCACGTTGCAGGGTTCGAATCGAGCACACTTTTGGTAAGGCGTTTGGTCAGTGGCGCCGTATGCTGGAGTCTTCAAACATTGATTTAGCTGTGGACCATTTCACTGCAAGCTATGTTCTCCACAACTTCATGATTCTTAATGGAGAAGAGATAATGGTAAGTAATATCACATTTTTTATGAGAAATGGATCTAGTCAATATTACAATTTTTTTTAATTTTCTTAAGAACCTAGACCAGCCAGACCAGTTTCCTCAAAGATTGCTGGAACAGAATGATGATGCTGATGAGGAGGAGGATGTGGAAGAACCAGTGCAGAACGCAGAATTCATCAGGCTGGTGAACAGAGCCAAACGCCTAGGAGTAGAGAAAAGAAGGATCATAACTGAAAATATGTGATATTATTTGTGTTTTTGGAAGCATGAAAGTTTATACGTAACCATGGACACAGTTTTATTTCAATTATATTTATTGTGTCTGACAACTTCCTCAGTGCAAAAAACAAATGTAATTTTTGGTCTTGAGCATCAACAATTGCTACACTAAAATGACACGAACAAAACAAAATAAAGATTATGTATCTATAACCAGAATAATAATTAGTATCCTAATATGGAAACAGCTGTCATAAATTATTTTAAGAACACATGCCATGTTTGTTTAAACAATATTTAAATCGAAAAGTATCAATTGCCTTATTGATACAGATTACTAGGACAGAAAATTATTACTACAGCTTACTCAATCTAGGAAAAATGGCAGTATGATGACAGAAACAAAATTGATAATGAAACTAGAATCACACGAACAAAACAAAATACAGATTATGTATCTATAACCAGAATGATAATCAGTATTAATATGAAAGCAGCTGTCATAAATTATTAAGAGATCACATGTCATGTTTGTTTTAACAATACTTAAATCAAAAAGTATCAATTTCATTATTGATACAGATTACTACGACAGAAAATTATTACTACAGCTTTTTCAAGCTAATAAATGGCAGTATGATCACAGAAACAATATTCATAATGAAACTAGAATCACAGTAACAATTTAATGTAAAAATCAACTGCAAGGTCACATGCCTCAAAATGAAACAAAAATAATAAAAGAATGAAATATTAGAGGTCATTAATTCTTGGGAGACTGAGACCTGTTCCTGTCTTTAAGTTCTTGTAATGCTTTTAAGCATTCAGCAAAATGGTTTTCTCTAGCTTGCATGTTTCGCCTCATCAAGCTCAATTCAGACACAAACTGAGCTTCAAGAAGAAGCTTTTCCTTCTGAAATTGAAGGGCTTCGTTTTGAGTCCCTATTTCACCTGTGGAAGTTGACTCTTGAGATGGTCCCATAAGTCGACTAGCCCTCTGCTGCCTGTTAGTGGTAAGTGGCCTTTTCTTGGTATTTCTAAAACTAGTGTTAGGAGCATTGTGCCTCACTATCTTGTTGTGTGCACCAACAGAGACAGTTACTGGCGCATTGAGTCCAGGATTGTCCTCCCCTTCATGAGTCATGAAAAGGTCATACAGTTCATCACTGAATCCCCCTTCACCTGTATTCGGTCGGAAAGCGAGCTATCCCCACCACCGCGTCTCCCACCCGCCTCCCTTCCTCAGTCCCCTCGCCTGGGGGCCAACAAATGAACGTCGTCTGCCGCGGTCTGCTCGTCGGGCAACGCGACCGGCAACAAAAATCGAAATGAAACGGGTGTTTTAGCATTATTTTGACATTGACAATTGTTTTGGATATATATTTATGCCTGGAGGGTAAACAAGGGTACTTAAAATCATATTGATAATTGAAAAGCGTCTATATATGAGGCGTAAACCACGATGAAATATTAGCTGTACCTGCGGTGAGTCCCACTAAATCGCGATGTATTTAAATATTATCACGTTTTGTCACATTTTATTTTATTTTATTCTGATGTAATTAATTCCCAACAAGATTCAGTTTCAGTAAAGAAAAACACAATAAAATACTGTACCTCACTCTTCTCACTAGGGCTGGAAAAACAATAGTTTTATTCGGTTAATCGACAGTCGGTGACTAATTTGCATCAAATTATCAGTTAACTTGTTTGATTTTCTATTAGTCAAAGCACTCTTTCGGCGAGGGTTAATCGAATAAACGTTGCTTTTTTTCAAACAATCGAATAACCGATCGTCTGTTCTTCCAACCCTACTTCTCACCCAACGTCTACGACGATTCGGACTCTTCGGAAAGCGATGGAAAGAGCAACTATTTTTCCCCGACTTGTGATTGCAGTCTGGCGCGAAGCAAACTTTCATTTTTTTAAACACAAAAATTCACAAAGCAGCCGAGAATACAAGTAATCTGACGGAAAAACAGTGACGACAGCTAGGTTATTGTTGCCCTGTGCCGCCAGACGACGACCAACGGCCTTCTGCTTGTTGGCCCCCAGGCGAGGGGGCTGAGGTACGGTGGAGGGGAGCGGTGGGGGCATACCCCGGGTGGTGGGGATAGCTCGATTTCTAACCGAATTCCGTTGCTGATCAAACCGTGCTCTGAACATTGCTCTTAGCTTTTCAAATCTTGTCTTCACATCACTCATGCTCAGAAGGAACTGCAGCTGATTTTGCAAATTGGAAGCAACTTTAAAATAGATCATAGTATTTCTCATTAATTCTGGGCTGTTTGCTTTGACTTCATAATATTCTTCAGCTATGAGAAGATCTGTGCCATCCCAATTCCAACCAACTGAGGAAAAAAATATAATTAAAACAATGCTGAATCTAATTTAAAATATCCAACAAATAAAAAAACCCACCAGTGTTGTCTCTCTTGTTTTTATTAGAAGTTTGAGCAGGGGCTGAGTCAGAAGTGGTTGAATGCGAGTCAACTATGGACATATTCTCATGAATATTTTGGATATCATCTTCAACATTCTCCATATCATGAAAGGCATCTAAAAGGGTACAAAAGAAATTAGTGACAGTAATGCACATTGTTGACAAAACATGACACGGAGAATAAGTCATCACATACCAATACCAGAAAACACAGCGCGTTGTGGCTCCTTGTCCTTAGGCACTTCCTGTGACTCCTGAATCACATTGTCTTCAAGCACTTCCTGTGACTCCTGAATTAGAGATGAATCTTGTTCACCTTAGTTGAAAACATTGGTAAAATTTTAATGGATTCAACTATACTGCTTAGCCTTATGTTCATGCTATGTTACTTACTATTAAGTGAATCAGAGGTAGTGTCACGACAAGATGCGGGTTTAGATTGAAATCCTGCAGGCCATGTTTTGTTAATGAGGTGCTGCATACCACAGAAAAAAGGCCATTTCTTCTGAGCCTGAGCTGACTTTCCAACAAGTCTGTAATACGAAGATTCCAAGGTCCGCCTCTTCCCCTTGCACTCATCCGAAGTAACTTTGTGCCCTAGTGCATTCATATCACTGCTGACTTTTTCCCAAATAGACGTGTGTACCTTCTTGTACTTGAATTCCGTAATGTAAGACCCTATCACATTTATAAGGTCATGAACTGACGTCTCATCATTCCATCGGAATGGTGCAGTGTTCTTTCCTTCTGCAAAACAAATTAAGAACAATCTCAGAATCATGCTTTCCACCGCTGATCAAATCCATACCAAAAGAAAACTTACCAGCAATATGCTGTACTTGCGTTACGGAAGTGTCAAAGTCCAGTGCTGTGGCTAATACGCTCTGCTCAGCTTGCCCATCAACTTTCTTAGCATTATTATTTGAATCCTTCGCTTTTAAGTAAGGGGTGGATGAAGCTGGCATGAGGCTCCGTTTCACACCTTTGATAATGAAGCTCTCCGAGGCAACTTCGTCAAATCCTGTACGCAAAAAGAGACACATGAAAACCAAATAGTGTACATAAATGTGAGGTAAGAGTGAAAATTTGCCTACTGGATTTTTGGAGTTTATGCCATGAACCATGAGCTTGATTAACAGCATCTGTGAACATAAAAGAACATTACAGACCTTAGACAAATTGTTTTAGGAGAATATAATACAGGGGCGTCGACCTGGCAATTTTTCAGTAGAACCTACCATTATCATCAGCAAAATTAATATTGCTGAAGCTTGTGTTAAGAACATCCTCATGGTCATCAGCGTTTACAATTCCATCTGGTTGATTTTCATTAAGAACATCCTCATGGTCATCAGCATTCACAATCCCAGCATTCTGCGGTTGATATTCAGCATTGGATGCGACAGGTTGTAAAACACCATCCTGAAAGACCTCGGCAGCTATAGCAGTCTGTCGTTGACTCTTGGCAGTGGATTTACACGGTTTCTTCGTCTTCTTCTTTAAAGGAGACTTCAAATCTGTCGTAGAGGGCATAATAGATGTACATCACCTTCAAAATATTACCTGATGAAGACTACCCTAGAGGCTAAGCACGTACCTTTATCAACGTTAGAGACAACCTCCACTTCACCTTTTTTGGCCATTTGCAGTAGTCGGTAAGTGGCTTTGTGATCTGGGAACGATAATTTTAATCATTTTAATTACAATCACAAGTAAATACAAATAAATTGATAACATTAAATAATGCCGGCTAAGGTTATGTAGAGCTTACCCATGTTGTAGACAGCCACCTTGCTCTTTGGCACTCTCACTTTGATTTCTTTTAAGGTTTCGTCGTATATTGTATAATTTACTAATTTGTCCGACATTTTCACTCATGCAATAAGAAATTTTAGTAAATTTTCGAACTTTCTTTGGACTTCAGCAAAGTCTCGCCCACCACTGGCGCCAATAACGTTAGTTTACACCAATTAACACATAGATGGCGCGGCGGCGCGGCGGCACGGCCCGGGCCGCGCTCAGAAAACTTGCGCTCCACGAAAACCAGCGAAAACGAAGTCACAAGTGTAAAAACTTAAATTTGGTAAAGATTTGAATCGCTGAGTGTGGTAATCAAGGTGGTAATTGAGGGGGGATTGGGGGAAAATAGGGGGTTGCTCTCTGTGCTCTCTGCTCTCTGCTCTCCGAGAGCAGTCGCTTAAGCTGATGCAGCCAAGGTGAAGCTGTTTTTGAATTTGAACGGTGCTAGTGAGTGATCTGTGCTATGGCCCCAAGTAAAGTTTGGGTCTATATGACCCGAATAAGTGCTAATCAAGTGAAATGCAACAAATGCAATAAAACTTTCGAAAATCTGAAGGGAGGTGGCACTTCGTCTCTTTGAACCCACTTAGTAAAAGTAGAGGGCATCGCATGTCCACCACAGGCGCAATGGAGAAAACGTGCCCACTCTCCTGAGTCGGAGATAGTAGATGTCGACGATCCTGAAGAAGTGGTAAGATAAATATTCAATGAGTGTTGTTGTGTTAATCTCTTCAGAGGTTATGTTTAATTTGAATGACTTAACGGCTAGAATGATAATGATAAGGCGACTAGTTGCGACGGCGACCAGACCCCTGCCCTTGCCAAAAAATCTCGGGAAGTGCGTCCTCCCACCTCTAGTCCCCAAACTCCGAAGTCTAGCAGGTCTGGCTCTGGCAATGGCAATTCAGGCGTATTTCAAGGACCGATGGATAGGTGCCTTAACAATGCATCATCATTCACACGTGAGTATTTTCAGCCTCCATAGGCCAAATTTGAGAGAAAATGGTTGTATGAACATTATAATTTTTTGAATGATTTTTTTCTTTTTCTGTAGGTGGCGGTACGCGCTACGAAGAGTGCACTAATGCACTGATGTATGCTATTGCTAAGGACAACATGCCCCTGTCCGTGACAGAGCGCCCGGGGTTTAGGGCGTTTGTAAGAAAGGTCCAGCCAAATTACAAACTTCCCTCTGAACCAACGCTTACTAAGAAGCTGGATGGGAAACACAAGGAGCTCAAACTCCAAATAAAGCAGGAAATTAAAGATGCCCCTTGCCTTATAAGAGGCGTGGCCAGGTGCCCTACCCCCTGCCTGTCAACTGTCTAACTGCTCGAGGGATTTCCAAACGGATGTTTGCTATTGGGGTTTTATTCGCTCCTTGTCCTTCGTATCTCTCTCCACCGTCGAAAAGTTTAACTTTTGCTAACTCTTGTACATGCACCCGCTTCATGTAAACATCCATACTCAAAATACTGTGATAATAATTGCAGCGAAATAATGCTTCCTGCTAAATCTGCACGCATATAATTATCAAAGATATAACCGAGCAGTCCACGACGGCACTCGTTTATGAAGCACGTAATTTTCACTTCGCGATCTTTTTCCTTACAACAGTGTACATATAACTTACTATTCCAGTAGTTTCACAATTTATATGCATTGACGCGTGCACCATAGAAATTATTAGGATCTGGAAATTTGCTAACATTTAAGAGGAAAATCGGAACGTAAACATGGTAAAAATCCCATAATGTGTAGGGAAATACTTCTATCAAACGCATATAGGCATTTTACCACAAAAGTATGGGATTTTTCACATACTTTTAATAGTTTTCCGATACACAATTACAGGTATAGGAAAAATCCTACACATGTGTGGGAAATTTCGCGTCCAATACACGTATCGGATTTTTCCTATACACTTGTATAGTAAAAATCCGAACATTTTTTACAGTGTATATCTACGATAAAACTGCAGTTAAACTAAACTGTAGTTTCTCGGTATAACTTTGACTACAGATCCTTCCACTCTCTGTTTGAACACACGATTATCGATTACCATGACACTCAACCGTTTCCCTAACAGAAGTTGAAATCCCAAATTTGTCCAAAAGTCCAAAGTCCCTCGAGATCCCAAAGTCCAAATCCCCTGGAAGTCCCAAATAGTAGCATAGTCCCTACGTAACTACCGCTGAATCCTAGTCGCATAGCTGTCTGGCGGTTTTAAAGCACCGTTCATGGATGAAACATGTATGAAAGAGACATCTATACAATACAGTATATTGTTTCTGAACATCTGAATTTCATGTGACGTGTTAAAAACGACCTGGGAGTCCTCCTGAACCACTTTTTCGAATAGGTCAAAAAGGCATCGCGATCGCAAATGGAACTTCGGAGGGATTTCGGGGGGCAGGGACTTCAGAGGGATTTGAGCAAGTGCCAAATCCCCTCCAAGTCCCTTGAAAAGTAGAGGGACAACTTTGGTACTTCAAAGGGACAATTTTGGGATTTCAACTTCTGTCAGGGTTTTCGGAAAATTTTCAAAGATTTTTCCTTTTTTTCCCGTATTCTAGCGAGGAAAAACCCGAGGAAAACCCCGAAACAGCCTGAAAACTATGAAAAGGTGATTTTTGGGATGTGATAACCCGTAATTGCGGGAAAAAGTGTCCTTTTTGGTGCGCCAGAGTGTTGGACTCCTCGCTGTAGTGAGGAAGAGTAAGTGCGAGGTAGCAGCACAGGAAAAACGGGCGGGGCGCGCGGCAATGGATCGGCTAGTCCGCCGGCGTGCCGATGGAGCACACGTCCCATGAGGCTCGCACCTCCTCTCACCCGACCCCAGCGCGGCGCGGCGCAGCGGCCCGTTGGCTCTTTCTCAGCCCTAGTTCCGGCCGCACGGCTCGGCGGCCCGTCGTCGCGGCGGAGGGGCTACACACGGCCCGACTCCGCACGTTTAGCCGGTAATGCTGTTGAGATTGCGCAAATTGCGGAGAGAGGCCCACCGAGCCGCGCCACTCGTATCGTGAAAGCTCATTCAAACATGCGTCGGCCGTGGGGCGCGTTTGGCGTGGGGTTCAAGCACACATGCGCGCGGGCTCCGGCCTGGATCGGGGAGGGAATGAGACGTAGGCGGCAGCCTTTCTAAGGTCATGGCGGGCCGCGGCGGGGCGCAGAGTGTCCAGAGAGTGCCTCTCTCGCGAGGAAAGAACTGTCTCTCATGAGGGCTGCCATATTTCAGCAGCGCCCTCTACTACTCCCCGCCACACCCCTGCCGCAGTGATCACATAGGGAGCACAACATGCCTCCCGCGATGCGTGGTGCTGGTGAAGGAGGAGAAGGGGGAAGTCGTCTTGACGGACACATGAGCATCACAAGAGGACAGACAGCGACAGATGGGAAGCCACATGCAGGGGCCCAAACGGCCCAGCATGAGGCGTAGAGAGGAGAGAGAGAGAGAGAGAGAGAGAGAGAGAGAGAGAGAGAGAGAGAGAGAGAGGCCCACACCATACCCTAGGGGCACCACTACCTCGCTCTTCGTCCATTCAATGAATCTGTAGGAAGGGGCAAACAAAAAGTGATTCGGCCTCGGCCCCAAGGCTTGTACTGGCTCCTCACTGCAATCGCACTCGGCTTCTCTATCGCAGGTCCTACTCCCTCGGGCTATCTAGCTGAACCTCCTGCCCCCCCCCCCCCCCAGCCCCCTCCTCAAGTCCTTTAAAGAGACGTCCTCCAGCCAAATCTTTCCTGCCCTTCTCCTGGTTCTCCAGGTTCTCCAGTCCTCCTTGCTGTCATCACTGTCATCTAGACGAGGGGGCCTCAACTCACCCAAAATTTGTACACATGATTTCAAGATTTCACATGATTTCATTTCGGAGCCCGCACCCTAGACCAGACCAGAGCACTGCGGCCGTAACCTAGCCTAGCCAAGGGGGAAACGACTCGCGTAATCTGGCTGGACCAGACAACGAGAAATTTCCGGAGGTACACTGTAAAAAATCAGTCTTGGATACGTAGCTTATCACGGCGTTCCGTACCCCATTTTTGGGAAAGGTAGTATGGAAATTTACCGTACCTGGCCACCGTACCTACCATTTTTACATAGGCTAGCATAGGGAAAGGGGTACGGAACGCCGTTAACAGTCCGTACCCAAAACGGAAACCGCCGGCAAAAAATTAGCGGTAACTTTTCCGTACCTTGGCACCGTACCCATATTTCTTTTACATGGGCTCTTATGGAAAGAGAGTACGGAACCGAATGTACGGAGACACCGTAATCTAAATAAACTGTAAATTTCCGTATGGGCGACCGTGTTTTACAGTAGTGTCCGGTGACTGTAGGCCAGCCAGAGCCCAGGGCTCTCGTTGTGGGCTCCAGCCGAGCTTCCTTGTGGGTGCGAGAGAGAAGCGCGGAGCCCGGGCAGATCCCTGGCAGAGCCTGGCTGGCTACTGATCGCTCCGGGCGAGTTTCTGAGTGGCTGCGACGAGTGACCGCGACTTCAGCGTGGGGTAGAGACCAACACGGACCGAACAGGATGCTGTCCGTTCCGGGGCCTCTGGTACTTCGCGTTTTCTGGATAGTTTGTTTCCTTTTTGCCTTTTAGCAGGTTCTTCAGATACTTTGCTTGCCCGAAGAGGTGCCGCCCCTTCCGCTCTATAAGCAGTCGACCCGAGTCAAGGGGTCGTCAACTCTGATATTCCTCCGTACGCGAAACTGATATTACCCCGGTATTACTTCAATATTACCGATATTACCTTCATATTACATCAATATTACCCACATTACCTACAATATTACATCAATATTACCCATATTACCTACAATATTACAATATTACCCTAATAATACTCTGATATTACTGATAATACCAATATTCCTCCGTACACGGCTAAAGGCAGTTGACGACCCCTCGACCCGAGTCGATCTCCCCTCACTGGTAAAACTAAGGCGTAGCCTTACGCCCCGTTTTCAAGCGTACTGAGATTACGCTTGAAATCAAGCGTACTAGGTCGATCCGCTCCTATTCGTCCTATCTAAATGTATGGGAGAATTTCTTCCGTACGTTTCATTTCAAGCGTAACGTCTTCAAGCGTAACTATATGCTTCATTCAAGCGTACAGTTATACTTCTTAGTTTTACCAGTGCTGTTTCCGGGGTTCTCGTCTCCCTCTTGGAGCCCGTCCGGAGTCTGGAGGTGTGAAGATGCCCCGAAGAGGCCACTGGCCACCACACTCCGGCCTTGCTGGCCCCGCCGGCACAGCGCAGGAAAGAAGTGTGTTTAACGCTTTTGCATACACGTAGATTAATGTCCGCGCCACGCCGCCCGTGTATTCTCCGCTGCGGGGCTCATTCGATTCGTCCGTGCTCTGCGTGTTGGGACTGAGCGACGTGTATTCCGTGTCTGATTTCATTCGCCTGGGAGAGGGGGGTCGTGTAGTAGAACATTCTGTGGCGTTGTGTTAAGAAAATGGACGGCAGCGGGCGCCGCCGTTCATCGACGTCGCGTTTCGATGTCGTCGTCGCTGACGCCTCCGTCGGAATGTCGTCGTTGATGTCGAGCTGGAGGTAGGTGAGGCTTTGGTGGGGGGGGGAGGGGGGGAGGCTGGACGCTGACTGCACGGCTGCGCTGTACGGCTGATACAGCCGGCGCGGCGGCAGCCTCAGGAAACACGTAAGTGTTGCAGGTCTGCCCTGCCCACTCCGAAGGGGTTTTCACTCGAGATTTTCGTGTATACATATACACAGTATTACATAATCCGTGTATTACGCGGCATTACGCCGGTATTACACATGCATTTCTTTATAAATGTTACCGTTTTAGAGCATATTTTGGCATTTTCGGTATAACATTACACTGTTAAACCAAGTGTGCAACTGTTCAAACCTTGTAAAGAAATACTTCGTAAGCTTACGAAGAACTAGTTCGTAATACAATGCTTCAAAATTCTTTGCAACTTGCAAAGAATAAAGTTTGCAATACGAACCAATTCTTTGCAAGCATTTTGCAGTGTGCATTTGTTAGCGTTTGACACGGAAGTTGCGCACTTAAAAGTGTTCATCAACACTTTCCTTGTAGAACACCTGCAAGTATAACTGCACTGTAAAAAAACAGCCTCTGGTACGGAGCCAACTACGGACACCGTACCCCCTCGAAAAGTGAGTTTTCTCTATGAAAGTACGGTTTTTTCCGTACTTCGTTCCGTACCTTGCCGAACTTTCAGGAAGAACCTGGCTTTTCTTATGGGCAAGATGTGAAACGAAGGTACGGAATAACGCCGTCCCTGATGCCGTACCGAAAACGGAAATCACCGGAAAAAAAATTAACGGTAACTTTTCCGTACATCTCACCGTACCTCCCATTTTTTGACACAGAGTCTTATTGGGATAAGGCACGGAAACCAGGAACGGAGTGTTCGTAATCCATAATTACGGCATTTTTCCGTAGTAGAGTCCGTCATTATTTTTACCAGTGTGCTGGGTTGCAAATCTAGGAAATTTTTCCAAGACAAACCCTGCCTACTTGGCAACATTCGGACACCACTGTGTGGCAGGTTGCCTAGTAGGCAGGGGTTGTTTCGGAAAAATTTCCTAGATTTGGAACTCTAAGTGAAAAATTTGCGAGTTAAACACTCGCAAATGTTTTTTAACTCTAGGTTGAAGACCAAGGTGCCGAAGCCCACCTCCGCGAGCAGTACTCAAGGGTATATAGTATACGCCGTTCTCCCGCCTTCGTTCACCGTCACCCTTTTCCTGTCTCACTTCGGGGCCAAAACAAAACAAGGGAAAGAAAGAAGAAAAAAACAGCTCATACTATCGGCACGCCCCGCCAACCGGCTTCCGCGGCCCGTACCATGCCGTGCCGTGCTGTGTGGTACAAGAAAATAGGGGTCAGCGGCCGGTGCGGCGAGCGACAGCCCCAATAATATGCAAACCGCCCTTATACCTTCCGTCGCCCCACCCCACCGAACCCGCCCCTTTAATCGCTTCATTACGCCCCCGCGAGGGGGTTGGGGACGGCGGTAGGTGCCACTTTCACACATTTAATCTCAAAAATAGAGGAACGTGGGGAAATCTTGATTGCGGGCAACAAGGCATAAGCATGAGGGGGAGGGGCCTGGGGCTCCGAGGGAGGGTGGACGCACGCGTGCACGCCACCGGCCGCCACCGGCCGCCACCGGCCGGGCAGAGCTGATAGCTGCTGCTTTGACGCAGGCAGTGAATTTTTGACTGAGACCCTGTGTAACTCAAAGCCTAACCGCCTAACCCCACCACATTCCCTGCACCGGACTTCACTCAGACTGCCCTGGCTGATTCGGGCTTGAATCGAGCAGTCCTCCGTTGTACGCGGGCTCCCATTATTAAAATTAATAGCAATCGACGATATTTTGAAAAACTGAAATTGGACTCGATTCGATTTTTTGTAATCGCACATCGAAAAAAAAATATTAGAAAAGCGAAAAAAATCGAACATTCACAAATAATCGAAAATTGCATTTAATCGAATTTTGACAAATTATCACATTTCCGAAAAACATCGCAATTTAAAATGTATTGTAAAATTAAAACAAGCTAGGCCCGCCCTTCCGCCAAACGTCGTTGCTAGCTCCGCTCCGCTGAGCTGGCAACTCCGTTCGGCCGGGGGCAGCCTAGCTTGGCCTGCCGGCGTTATGGACGGGCCTTCGGCCCGTACTCGGAGTTACAGGTTATAAAAAAATTACTTTAAAAAGCGGGCCTTCGGCCCGCTTACTTATTGTCGCAGTCGTACAAAACAATTCGAGCCTTCGGCCCGATGATACTTTTCATTTTTTTAATTTTTTTATTTTATTTTTGGATGCTGTGGCGAATAACGGGCCTTCGGCCTGCTAACCTATTGTCGCCTCTCGCGGTCATAGGATACATTTTGGCCTTCGGTCTGATCATCCTTTTATTTATTTTTACAGATTATGCCTGTTTATTTTTTACATACCAGTGTAGTGGGTTTGCCTATCCTAGGAGTTACGGCGCCTTACGTGCAGATCGGGTAGGCAAACCCGCAACAGTGGTGTGTATTTGACTTGACAGAACACAGTGTTATTTAATATTACAAACGATTTTTAATATGTTCGTTTATCATGAGTATATACATGCTCTTCCCGAGGGGGCATGCACTCGCGTATTAGTCGGGTCACTATCCGTAATAAAGGCGTAATAGAAGCGTAATGGCCGAAATACTCCATATTTTCCTCATTATTTTGGGGTAGTTTTAGGCTGTTCTTGCCCGTTTTTGCTTAACTTTGATCATATCTGTAAATTTTCAGAGCGTAAAACAGCGTAATAGTCGTAGTAGAGTCGGGTCACAGATTTTAAGAGTGAATGCGCCCTCGGCCCTTCCTAAGCAGGGTAGTATGCTCTTCTTGGTCTTACCGGTAGGTTACCGGTATGTGCAACATCTTAATTTCAAAAATTGTTCAGAAAAAAGAAACTCGAAAAGGAAACCGAAACCGTATTAACATTTAAACGGAATATAAAATCAAAATCGAGAAAAAGTCGTCTAATGTCAAAAATCACTGCTTGATTTCATTTTTTTTATTTTTATTTTTATTTTTTTTTATTATTATTTTTGATTTCGGTAATCGAAATTGACTCCTCAAATTATTTGTCAATCCCGAAAATAATCGAAAAATAGCATAGGCCTAACCTATGACGGACTGTCTCGGACTGGATTTGGGCCAGTCCTAGGCCATCGGACCGACTTTGGAAATGTCCACGACAAGTTTCGTAATGACTTCCTTTCATACGCGTCTGACTTGGCTCCTTCACTGTAAATACCAGAGCGATGATTCTCGCCTTCGGAAGAGCGAGAAATTTTCTCTCAGGATTGGTTTTCTCGCTCAATTAGAGTAACATTAAAAAATCTCGCAGTATTTGAGCGAGGATTGGGAAACCTCGCCCTTTTTGAGTGAGGATTTTTATCCTTTATCTCGCTTAATTTGAGTGATGTTGTGAATTCTTTCTCAATAAGAGCGAGGTTCCTAAAACTCTCACTTAAATAGGGCAAGAGGAAAAATCTCGCTCCTTTCTGATGAGACATCTCACTCTTGCATTTGCAGTGTTTTGTAAATTGTAGCTCGTGCTGGGGCAGTGGTAGTGAAAGGGGGCTCCCAAGTGGTCAACAAAGTGTCGTTTACTCTAAACAGTGAACATGCCTGTGGTATTCAGTTTAAAATTCAGCAGTATTCACCCTCATTCAGCAGTATTCCATTCCAATTTAATTACGTTCTAGCCCCTCTCTAGATAAACTTCCCTAAAATTTACCAGAATTTAACCGATTTTGATGAACATTCAACCCGGTGTACACGAGATCCCGAAGTTGATATCCTCACTGTTAAAAAAATGATGGAAAATTCACAGCACCTGTGTTGTGAAAAAAGTTGCCAGAACTCTTCGTTAAATTACAACAGTCCTCTGTATTTAAACAAGAACTCTGCGGGACATTACAACTGGCCTCTGTATTTAAACCAGAACTCTTCGGCAAATTACAACTGGCCTCTGTATTTTAACCCTTTGAGGCATGAACTTTGCCCCGCTTTTAAAATTAAAATATTTGGCCTTAGCCGACCTAGACTTTGTCTAAGAAGCATTTTGAGCACACGTGGGGTGTTCTACCACGATTGGTTCGGGAGTTATTGATAGTTGTACTCATACAACATCATGCCTCCTGGGTCAAAAAATAGAAAATGCAATTTTGTTTTTTTGTTAACTTTTTATGGTATGGTTGGATGTAACTGATCAAGGTGTTTATGTTCAAAGCAAAAAACAAATTGTTTGCAAAAATTTAGAGGGTGCTATGCCATGAAAACTCCATTTTTTAGGCCAAATTTCCCATATTTTTTTTTCAAGTCCAATTTGACATCACAATTTATAAATATTATCGTAAACTTTCGGTATAAACTGAAAGGTAGTCATATAAACAATAAAACACCTCGACGTCGAAAGTTCATTTTTCTCAAAAACCTGGCCTCTAGGGCAGTGTGAAGTGAACGTTGTTTTCATACAACATCATGCCTCCCACCCCGTAAAATAATACTCGATATTGGCCATTTTCATAAGAGCAATCTGAAATTGTAACGGATTGCACGCAGGGACCATTGTACAATCGATTTTGAAAGAAAAGAGGAAAGAGGGTCTCAAAATTCTGATAGCAGGAACGTTTATAGGTGAAAAAACAAAAAAAAACAGGTTGTTGTACAGAAACAACATATGTTGTATGGGTACAACAAGATGTGCTCGCTATATCGTGTTTTGAGAGGCACCTTTCTTGTCCACCCGGTGGACTTGCAGGTGCATTCGGTGGTGCAATGGCGCCTCCGAGCACGTGTGTTAGGCCTCCCAGCTCCGCACCTGTGTAGTGCGGGCTGTTCAGCCTTAGCCGGAGGAGTTACATTGGGCCGCGCGAGGACAATGTTGTACACAAACAACATATGTTGTATGGGTACAACATGATGTGCTCCCTGCTGTCGCATTTTCGGAGGCGCCTTTCTTGTCCTCCCGACTGACTTGCAGGTGCATGCGGTGGTGCAATGGAGCATAGGGGCAGCCGGGTAAGGCCTCGTAGCCTCACACATGTGTAGGGTCGGGCTTTCAGTCTGTCATGGCACCCTAAAGATGACTGCGACGCGAATGTGCCAGATCGCCTCCTTCGTGCTTCACAGTCAAAACTGGTCGAATTCATTCAAGAACCGACGCTCTCACCATTCGAATGGCTACATAACTCATTATAGAGTCACACTAGATCATAATTATTGGAATCCTACCGCATTTAGCCTTTTGGGCGAAATCGACTACCCTAAAGGCATAATGTTGTATGAGTACAACACTCGTGTTTTCTATGTTGCTGACGCTAGCGGAAGTGTCAGAGCATGTACTGTGAGACAGCAAATAGACCAGTAGACCTTATAGAGCAAAATTCTTTCTGGTATTTTTATCTACGTCGATTTTTTCGTGCCAAATAAGGGGCATTTTTAGATGGGTGCAGAAAAAAGTAAAAAAGGCCATTTTTGAGACACTTTGGCACTCTCTGTATGGGACACATAAGGTCGGCGAGGAGCTTAATAGAAAGCCATATACTTGTAGAAGGTATTTTGAGTACAGAAAGCAATAAATGGACTAAACTCTCTTATCAGGAGCTAATTTTAGTGAACGTTGTACTGGTACAACATCATGCCTCAAAGGGTTAATCACAACTCTTCGGGAAATTACAACTGTCCTCTGTATTTAAAATAGACTGGCTTCAAAAATATGGTGGACTGTCAGACAAAATGTTCCACTTTGAGGCAGCGAAAGTGTCCCTTTCTGATTACAGAGAAGTGTTGGGATTTCACAATCGTTCCGTATCGAGGAAGTGCTGGGAAATCACAATAAATTTTTAACAGTGCTTCGTGGAGGCCCGTTGTGGGTGACGGTGTAGCGCATGCGTGTTACTCGATCCTTCGTAGCTCTTCGCCCCGCTGCAGACGTTCGTTTGTCTTTTCTTTAAACGGGGCAGAAGTATTGGACAGTACAACTGGGCGGCTTGGGGCGGGGGATATTATGGTCTCGCGTGTGGAGGGTGGCGCGTCGCTGGCTGCAGCGCTGGTATAGGGCTCTAGGGGCTGCAGCACCATCATCCCTCCTTGCACCGCAGTGCTGCAGGGGGTTGCCCACGAGCTCACCCTCGTCCTCCCAGCCCTTGCAGGGCCCAACCACCCCGCCTTTCCTCGAATCACCCCGCCCCGCCCCACCCAGCCCCTTCCACTGCGCGTGTCACACAGCACGGCACGCAACGCCGTCGTCGGAATGCAATCGCTTTCGCACGCGAGGGGCACAAATATTTTGGAGTATTGTTATTGTGGTAGTGGTGAGGGCCCGTCCCGGGGTCTGGGGTTGGCGTAGTTATAGGGCGTAGGAGGGCTGAGGCGGGGTGGAAAGCCGGTAGGAGGGGGGAAGGGGAGCGTGGCCCCGCGCACCTCGCACCACATCGCACATCCGTTCGAGCAACGCACCATCCTGCACTTATTGTGGCTAGAGGGCTTATACGTTGTCGCCTGTGTGTGTTTGAGAGAGAGAGAGAGAGAGAGAGAGAGAGAGAGAGAGAGAGAGAGAGAGAGAGAGAGAGAGAGAGAGAGAGAGAGGGGGGGGGGAGAGGGAGGGAGTGTGCGTCTCGGTGGGTGTGACGCATTGCGGCGACCGGGGTGCCCGATCGGTGCGGTGCACCCCTTTGTCGGCCTCCGCCCCTCTCTGCCCCGCACCGCCCGGCCTTGCTACGACCGAGGCCCCAACGAGTCTCTGTCCTGGTCCTTTGTATTAGATCCATTAGGTCTGCATCATAGTACGATTGAAGGGTGGATTACGGGGGCTGTGAGGGACGGAGAGGAGAGACAGAGAGAGAAAAGTTCATTCATGTGAGAGATTGCGAAAGCTTTGTGCACGGCAGACTGAGCGGGGAGGGCGTGGCGGCTGCTATGGGCCCGCGTGATGAACCCCTTTGGATACCGGGAGCTTCCCACCGCCTCGTGCGCGCAGCCCATCGAGCCAAATGCAGATCTTTGTAAACCGATAGCTGTGGAGTCAGGTCGGGCGGGGCAGGATCCCCTGTCCCCGCCTGCGCCGCCTATACAGACGCGCTTGCACCGGGTGCGCGGGTCGAGGCGGGGCGGCGCACGCCTCCGATTTGCTACAACCAACTCTCAAGTCAAGTCAAGTCAAAAGGGTACCACTGGACGGCTCCTGTGCACACGGTAAACACAGTTTCTTGTATTTCAAGAGCTTTCTTGGGACAGATCTTGAAATACAAGAAACGATTTTTACCGTGCACAGGCCACACGTATGAATGCGAGGGGGCCTCAACTCCTGAAATCATGTGTACACAATCGCTGATATCTTCGAAATCATTGTGAAAAAAAATGTGGATCTATTGCCGAAAAAAAAATGATTTGAGTGCGTATTTTGGGCTCATAAAGCTCAAAATACGCTTGTATTTACTTCACAAATTTTTTCGTTCAATTAAAAGAGGTGTAATCATGTGAAATCATGTGAAATCTTGAAATCATGTGTACAAATTTTGGGTGAGTTGAGGCCCCCTCGTATGAATGCATAATCACTTGTAATCAAGCAGTCGTAGAAACCTGTATTGACGGCCTATCATCGATGAAATGTCAATTGTTATAACCTTATTATTTATTTTAAGATGTAATACATCCAAAGATAACGAAAAATGAATTATAAACATTTTTAATAACGGGTGTAATCGCGTCATCAGCTGTACTTATTTTACTAAAGTAATTACCCCCTCGGCCAGAACGTACTCCCCCACTCCCCCTGTATTCCGTATAATCCGGCTGTTCTGGACACAAGTACACCGCGCACTCTACCTGTACTTCGGCTGTACTTCAGGTGCGCTTGGCGTACTCCTACATGCTGTTCGCCATGTTCTCCGACTGTTCTCCCCGTACTCACTGTGAAAAAAATATTCGTAAATTTACGACTTTTTCCGTAATTTGTGTTTACGACACAGGGTTGTGAATTTAGGAGTGCAGTAGTAAATTTACGGCAAAAATGTTCTTACTCGCCAAGGAAAACTAGGTCGACACAAGGTGTGAAAAAATTATCGTAACAACACAACTGAAAGTTGTAACTTTACGACATTTATCATTGAAAATTTTCCCGTAACCCTTACCAATATTTTCACAGTGCTCCACACTCCTGTGTACACCGAAACTTCGAGTCACCTTCAAGTCGGTTACTACAGCCTTACGGCCGCCTAGACATGGCGTTGAGGAAAAATTTGGCCAGCGGCGAACACTGTTATTGGCGGCGGCGGCGTTGCCGGCGCGTATTGTTGAAAAGAGGGCTACTTATGATTACGGTTGCATTTAAAAACAAGCTAGGCCCACCCTTCCGCCAAACGTCGTTGCCAGCTCCGCTTCGCTGCGCTGGCAACTCCGTTCGGCCGGGGGCGGCCTAGCTTGGCCTGCCGGCGGCGTTATGGACAGGCTTTGACCCGTCCTCGGAGTCATGAGTTATAAAAAAGTTACTTTAAAAAGCGGGCCTTCGGTCCGCTTACTTATTGTTGCAGTCGTACAAAACAATTCAAGCCTTCGGCCCGATTGAACCTCTTTTTTTTTTTTAATTTTATTTTTTAGATGTAATTTACTGCTTTGAATTACGGGCCTTCGGCCTGCTGACCTATTGTCGCCTCTCGCGGTCATAGGATACATTTTGGCCTTCGGTCTGATCATCCTTTTATTTATTTTTACAGATTATGCCTGTTTATTTTTTACATACCAGTGTAGTGGGTTTGCCTATCCTAGGAGTTACGGCGCTTTACATGTAGATCGGGTAGGCAAACCCGCAACAGTGGTGTGTATTTGACTTGACAGAACACAGTGTTATTTAATATTACAAACGATTTTGATAATATATTCGTTTATCATGAATATAAACATGAACAAAAGAGTACATTTCCAGTAAGTGTGAACCATTTGAACGACATGCAAAGCTTTGGTAAGCGGAGAAAAAGTACTATAAATTAGTTTGAAACGCACAGTATTTGAGGCGGGAAAATATTTGAGGTAGCGGTGTATCACCGTGACTACAGCCCTACCTTGAGCCCACCCTTCTGCTTTGAAACGCAGTGGTTATTGTGGTCTTTGATGTGGCTGTAGCGCCGAAACGGTTCGAGATAGAGCGAAACGGACGAAATTTTAGTTCCAAAGGTCGCAAAATTACGCGAAACCCACGGCAGTCCAACATGATGTTTTATGATGATTGGGTCGTCGATGTGGCTGTAACGCCAAAACGGTAAGAGATAGAGCAAAACGGACGAAATTATGGTCCAAGGGGCCGCAAAATTACGCAAAACCCATGCCACGACACCCATCATGATGTTTTGTGATATTTGGGTGTTTGCTGTGGCTGTAGCGCCGAAACGGTTAAAGATAGAGCGATACGGACGAAATTTTGGTTCAAAGGAAGCTAATTCGTCGAGATACCCCTTATACCCCTTTATGTAACAATTTTTTTATTTTCCGTGAAAACTTAATAGTTTTTTTTCAGTGCCTTAATGAGGGTTGGCAGGATTTGCACCAGGCGTTTCGTTGTCCCAGAGTGACCCCTAAGATCCCCTTAAAATTTCAATTCTCTAGCTCAACTCCTTCGAGTGGAACAGACAGACTTACTAACACAGACAGACAGACAGACAGACAGACAGACAGACAGACAGACAGACAGACAGACAGACAGACAGACAAACAAACAAACAGACACAAGGTCGTTTACATAAGCCCACTCTGAAGCTTCTTCAAAGCAGAAGGGCGGGCTAAAAAACGTTTCATTATCAACAATTTTAATGGACTAGATAAGTAAGTGCTGCAGCGTAGCCAAAATACACTTATTCAGGAATATACAATTGAAACCACTATTTGAAAAGATCTTTGCACATATCAGGAGTGCAGGTTTGGTTGCCTATCGTTTGGGCTGGACGCCCATGGAGTTAAACATGTAGTGAATTCGAGCCGCGCCACCGGATAAGCCGCCGGTAAAATTGCCGGCGGTGGCTCGGCGACGCACCGCAGTTTTAAGTCCGCGGCGGCGCATCGGCGGCGTGGCGTGCATGTCTACGGCCGCCACGGCCCGGCGGCGGCCTCGCCACCCCATTTGTGCGTTTCAGCCCGTTTCAGCGGTCGGCTTTCGGAAAGCGGCACTTATACTTTATGTGTCTTACAGCCAGCGCGCGTGTTTGAAAGGAAATAACTGAATTCACCGCCGCGCTTGATGAAATATTCACATGCCTTTTACGTTTCTTTGCTACAACGTTATCGCGTTTTACTTCGAGGAAACTTGGGATGTGGACATGTTGAAGAGTTAAATGTTGTCATGCGCGCGTGTTGCCCAGGGGGAAACGAGGGGAAGGGGATGGGGGAAAGGCTCTAGCATTGGCTCTAGCCTCACGGCCTGCCGTCGGTTCCCACGCGAGGTGTGAGGCTAGTCGCCAGGCCCGGCCCGGCTGTCAGCCTATTTCATATCCTTGTTGGTGGTCAATATAATGAGGAGATTTCCATTCCTGACTGCGGCTACCGGGCTTTAACGACAGGGCGCGACGTGGCGGCCCGCAGGCTGAAGGGCCCTGGTATCTAGGTAGTTGAGGACAGCAGCCTCTACCGGCTCTTTCCGCTTACGGGAGGGAAAAGGGGAAGCAGGAGAGTGAAGGGGAGGGAGAGGGAGAGGGAGAGGGAGAGAGAGAGAGAGAGAGAGAGAGAGAGAGAGAGAGAGAGAGAGAGAGAGAGAGAGAGAGAGAGAGAGAGAGATTTAAACGGAACACGCTCGCCGCGCCGGCTGGCCGGCTTGTTTCGGCGGAAACAAAGACGCTACGGGACGACAAAAACGGACACTATAATCGAGGGGTCGCCAACTCGCCTGAGCCGTGTACGGACTATTATATATTATGGATATTATGAATATTATGGATATTATGGGTATTATGAAGTATTATACGGTATTATGGGTATTATTAAGTATTATACGGTATTATGGAGGTATTATGAGGTATTATGGTGGTATTATGAAGTATTATGGCGTCATAATGAGGTTTTAAGGTACTATTATAACGTCCTATGATGGTTTTATGAATGTAATGGGGGAATTATAGACCATAATACACGTTTAATAAAAGCTTGCACAATTATTTTAAAATTTGCTATTTATGTCTCCGAAATAAGCTCAGATTCACTCAAAGGCTGCTTAAGATGTTTACTTAGGAGAGTAATGGCGCTAGGCAGGCAGCTCGCAGTACATTTGTACCGGAAGGGTGGCTACGACCTCTTCTTTGCTGCACTCTGTCCTCCCCGGTGCAAAACTCGACATCCGCTCGACGACGTTCGGCTTTCGGGTACACAGATTCGGTAACCACGCGCGTAGTATAGTGTGTGTTGCGAGAGCCGTCGGCATAGTGAGGACGTACGTCGACATCAATGTTATGTTAAAGACAGCTTAGGTGTTGTCCTCACATGCGTTTATTGTAGTGCACAGCGTTCACAGTGTTGTGAGCTTTGACACAAAAACGAATAATTTAAGTTTAGAAGGTTCTCTTGAAACCGAATAAAATATTGCTTTTGTCGGTTATGTTCGTTTCTACTTCAAACAGCGGGAAACAGATTGGTTTCAAAATCGTCTCTACCAATTATACGTAAAACAAAAATTTATCGATTTCTAGGAATGTTCCCTACTTTAATTTCATAAAGCCCTTTTCTTCGATAAATTGGTGGATAGTGGGGGATCCCGGACCAGCCTAGACCGCCCAAAACAATGCAGAATGCCGATAAGTTTGAAACATTTAAGGTAGGTTGCGCTGAGGTCGGATGGTGACAGGGTCATGGAGGGAGGGGGCGGGGGGAGGTGCGGGAGTTCTTCCCGAGAGACGGAGGGGTTCTTCCATCCCTACCACTCCGTACCTCTGAGGAAGAGTTGGGAAGAGGTTGCCTAATTGGGAGAGATGAAACGGGCGACACTCCAGGCAAACTGCAACCACTATTCGCACACACTCAAGGCATCCTGCTCGCACCAAGTGCAGTGGAGGTATGCGAGGATGCGTTAGGACGCGCTGCACGTTTAAAGGCCAAATAGGTTTAGTAGGAAAAAGTTAGGATTATTCTTCCTTTTAATGAGATATTATGAAGTATTATGAAGTATTATGAAGTATTATGAAGTATTATGAAGTATTATGAAGTATTATAAGGTATTATGGGGAGTATTATGTGGTATTATGAAGGATTATGAGGTATTATGAGGTATTATGAAGTATTATGAGGTATTATGGGTATTATGAGGTATTATAAGTATTATGGGGTATTATAAGGGTATTATGGGGCCGTGTACGGAGTATTATGCGAGTTGGCGACCCCTCGACTATAATCATCGCTTTACGCGGCCATTTTTACTCCCTGACCGAAGAAATTTGGACAGACGCAGAGAAAGAGAGGGAACGGAATGGAGAATATCTTCATTCATTCTTACAAGACAAGTTGAGTAGCTGCCAAGCTTAAGAATTCTTATCCGCATAAGACTGTAAACCATTATTTAAAGGAAATTAAAATTTTTTAAAAAAAAGGAAAATAAAAAATTCTAACGCTAACGCGTTAAACGGCCCCCTTGGTTTGAACACTTTCCTCAAATTTTAAAAGAACTGAAAAATATAAAGCCAGAGCTATTGGAGAGAGCCAAATCATGAACTTTATTCGCCACAATCGGGCACACATCAAGGGCACACGTAATGTCACCCAGGGCCGTCGGAAGTGGGGTGCAGGGGGGGCGCGGTGCAGAATAATCTGGCGAAGCCACCCCCAGAATTTTAGACAGGGAACGCAACGCGGCGTCGGGGGCAGGCCTCAGCCTCAGGCCTAAGGTGCGTGTGAGAGATCATTAAGTGTGTTGAGCCGCATCAAAACGTGGTTGCGGTCAACCACGTCACAGAAACGAAGTACACACTTTATGCTCCTTCATGTACACAAAAAACGTGCTCTGAAACTGTCAAGAAAGTCTGTTTTGAAAGAATTTGTTTCTAAAACAAGCGAACGACGAAGGGTTTTTGGATGTGTTAACTAGTTAACTGATACACTTTTGTGAGAACTAAACTATAAAAGTATAAAAGTATCTCTAAATTATGTAATTTGATGTCTGTGCCAAAGAGTGCCCTTATAGAAATAATCCATACCGAAAAGAGCCCGAGATTCGGACTGTCCGGTAAGATGTCCGCGGGCAGCCCGAAATGTATTCCCGGACTGTTCCGAAATATTGCTGAAATGTAGCAAATCAGAAAGTTTTCGGGCTGTCCGAAGAGGCGCGATCGGACGTAAGTCGGACTGTTCTTCTGGTGTCCGAAAAAAATGCACGACAGCATCGAGATTCGTTCCTTTGCCTTCGGTTCTTCTGCCCCCTTGTCCGACCCTCTTTCCAACTGAGCCACACTGACAACTGAGAGACTGTGCCTCAGGAAGGCCTCTTCATCAACGCGCAACGCCTTGCCAAACAAAGTGCTGTATGCGATGAACAAATCATCGCATCGAGATGCGGTTTTCGACAAATACATTAACATGCCCAGGCGCATTGCATCGTCTGAAATGGTTTTCAATTTCCAAATTCGACTTTGCAATTAGGGCCCTGTTGAATAAATTCATAAAACCCCTGCACGCTTTTTCATGACTACATCATGGGGTGGTTTTTTTTCCTTTTTTTTTCGTTACTTTGCTATGCCACACAATATACGTAACAAAACCAAATTAACAAAACAAAAAAAAATATCCAAAGTTGCTTTTAGTAGATTCCAAACTTCCATAGATGTTTGCGTCATGTGGGGGTCGAACAGTTCATGTACAGCACCGGACTTTCTTCGGGCTGCCCTTGTGTTGCCGGGCTACTTTGGAACTGTCCTTTGCTTTCGGACCAATATCGGGTTGCTCCGGCTCGGACATTCTCCGGGCTGCCCTTGACTTGTCGGGCTCGTTTGGAACTGTCCGACGCTTTCGGGCCTAAGTCGGGTGAGTCCGGTTCGGACTCGGGCTTCTCGCGGATTGTCCCTGGACAAGTTTCGGTCTGTCCGGGGCTAAATGGACGGTTTTGGAACTGTCCAGGACAAATTTCGGTATGGATTCGTTTCATACGGGTGCCAAAGAAATTTTTTTTTTACTAATAAAAAAATTGAATGTTTGAACATCGAGAGAAAAAAATCTTCCAAGAATGAGTTCCCCAGCCTAAACCACTTCCGACGGTCCTGATGTCACCCAGCGGGCCAGCTGTCAACAAACGCGCCTTGACAACCACTAAAGCCGAGGGGCGGCAAACTCGAAAAAAACTTGTACACATAAATACCTGTGTGTATTTCTAGAAATACACTAAAAATGCAAGGATATACTCTACATTACACAGAAATACACTCTAAACTTCCTACTAAGAAACCTCATTGTATTACAAAGGATTTTGTGCTGTCGTATTTTACAAAGAAAAAAATCTTTGTAATACAAGGAAATTTCCTGTGTCCTACGACAGAACAAAATTCTTTGTATTACAAGGGGTCTATACAAAGAAATTCTTTGTAAAAAGTTTAGAGTGTATACTGTAAATGAAATGGCCGGCAGTGATAACCGATGCTGATGTTCTGTTGCTGCCTTTGCTTCCAGCTGTTCTGCCTGTTATATTTTCTTTTTGTTTACTAGTACCGCGGTGCCTGCTCATTCACCTCAATTTGTTTGTTTTTGTAATGTTACTCGAAGAGAGAACATTCAAGAGCATTCCTCGACTACGAGTTCCCCTGGAAAGTGGATTCCCCGTTCTAATAGAATAAGGAAAAGAGGCCGTTGTTCTTGGCACTGGATGTAAGTGATTAATTTGTTGTATGTTGACTGGTGGCTTGCCATCGAAGGTTGTCGTGTGATTAATAACTTTTGTCTTGTGTTCAATTCAGGTACAAGTGCTGAAGAAAAAGCCAAAGGAACGGGATATTACAATAGACTCTCTAAATGGCATAAACGAAGAGTGCACAGACCGAGGGTCGCCACCCCATGGGAACCAAACGGGGTATCCACATGGATGCAACATAGCCGATGTGGATTGGGATACGAGGACTTGTCCATTTGATATCGACGTAGATTTCACCACGACCACACATGGAATGATCGATGTGGATTGCTCTCCGTGCCATCCTCCTACTGCCTTAAGGCGTGTACGGAGGAATATTGGTATTATCAGAGATATCAGAGTAATATTGGTGTAATTTTGTAATGTTGTAGGTAATATGGGTAATATTGATGTAATATTGGCAAAAATATGGGTAATACTGATGTAATATGAAGGTAATATCGGTAATATTGAAGTAATATCGGGGTAATATCAGTTTCGTGTACGAAGGAATATCAGAGTTGACGACCCCTTGGCACAGACTGGGTATTTACGCAAGATTTTGGAGGAAGAGGTGGGTAAAAGGTTAATTAAATTACCATCAAAACTTTATCTTACAATGCCCAAAACAAATTCATATCTAAAATCTTTTTCTTGTTGTTTTGTGCAGCACCTGGCAGCCCGACCAGTAGCAGTGATGAAGGAGAAGTAAAGAAGCGCAAGGCACATCAGAAGACCTCAAAGGCAACAAGGGCTTCAAGAGCTCGACTGAACCTGATTGATGATTGTAATTGTGTGTATGGTTTGTAGTATTATTTTATATAATGGCCAACAGCCCATTTTAAGTTGTAATTTAATTCCTTGTACCTCTAAATAGTGATTCCCTTGTTAAATATACTTTTCATTGCTAGGGGAGAGTGGGGCACATTGGTCCATGGGGCACATTGGTCCATTTCGAATTTCGCGAGGTTAGAGCGACCGCAGCGCCACCACTCGGACAGTGGAAGAAGCTATCACCTACCCGACTATTTTTCCGAAGAGTCCGCCGTTCGTCAACGGTCGCAATCCAAATGGCCAGGGGTGAAGTATTGAATACCCCATAAAACAGGTAAAAGTAAAATGTTTCTACTCTAAAACCATCTCGTTTAGGGGTATACAACACTATATTTTAATCACGGCACCTTTTTAAAACGAAAGCCTGATCACTTACCTTTAAATTGAATATAGTTTTGAATGGGCTAGAAACAACTACTTGCATTCTAGAAGCATTTGAATTTATTTGCTACACTTGGGGCAGGTTGGGCCGCTTTTTTACGGGGCACATTGTGCCAATCTAACAGTATCCATTAAAATTGCAAATTTTGATATTTCAGGAAGTGTTGTGACAAATGCTAGGTTAGGTTTTCTTATGGTTTCATTTTCTGACATTTATAAAAAATATTCTTAACTGTTTTTACTGTTTTAATTAGTTAGCAGAATTTTATTTTTGATTAGCCTACTTTTGTTAAAGTACAAATACAAGAGTACGAAGTACCTAACTGAAATTACTTTTTTTGACAAATTCGACTTCCTTTATCACAGAGTATCACTCAACACATCATTAAGTGGCGTAGATAACGGTTCTGGCCATTTTTTCCAGCTTGGCCCAATGTGCCCCATAGGTCGGACCAATGTGCCCCGGCCCGGGGCAGATTGGTCCACTTGCAGGCCTCTTGGGTTTTCGGTTTATCTCAGCTTGCATGGTCGGCAAAATGTTGGGGATGGTTTTCTAAGGTAAAGTAATGTACAAACTAAGACTTGGCACAAAAAACTTTTTTTGGGGTCATCACATGCGGCGTAGGGAACTAAAAGAAAAAAAACGGACCAATGTGCCCCACTCTCCCCTACTCATAAAATTTTTTTTTGTCCTTACACGCCCACTTGTAAAATGGTATCAAATTACAATCCAGTGTTTCATTGTATTTTTTGATTAGTTATTTTATTGGAAAAGTGAATACAGAGGCAGTTTGTTAAAACAATTGGATCACACAAAATTTTTATAAAAGCAAATACAATGCTGTAAAAATTACTTAGTATCAAACATAGTAAAAATTGACAAACTCATGCAATTTTTTGAACTATTTTCTTCGCTTATTCCTACCCATTTTCCAAAGAGTTCACAGGGGTGCACATAAATTCATCTTCTAATCTCGGGACTGCAGATTGAGTGGCGTAATGCATTTTATCTTAGTCGATACAAGGAAATCACATTCTCTTTCGAGGTGAAATTTGGAGGCCGTTTTGGACCTTTAACCTTTACGTCACATTGTTCGTTTGCACTACTTGTGTTTTCTTCTCCACCGCCGTGAGGTTTTAAGTGTATTAAAATGGTGAGAATCTTATCTGCATCGCAACCTCTACTGTCAAAACCTCAACAGTTTATGTTCTGTTAGCATGAGTTATTCAGGTGTTCAAGTGTTCAACTGTACCCTAACCTGTACAATTGTTTGTGTCCAGATGACCAAGTTATTCTGGAATCAAAACTTAAAGGGGCTGAAGAAAAGATGGTTGAGGAGCTCAAAAAGAAAAGTAGCCAGCAATCAGAGGGTTCAATTGGAAGACCAAAGAGATCCAGAAACAAGTTAGAGATGTCTAGTACTGCATCTGAAAGGAAGTAGCCAATTTCTTGGGTATGCGTCAACCTGTCCCGTCTAAACTTCAGTCTACCAAAGCAGCTATGAGCAAGATTAAAAAGGATACTGTTAAATCTCATGCAGCTGGACAACAGAAACTTGACGGTGTTTCCAGATTGCTTGGTGAAACACATTCTAAGGTGTCTGCAAATCTTTCAGGTTCTATTTGTGACTCAGGTTTGTTTAATGTCACATGCGCTAATTCAATGGAACTATTACTTTGTTAGAAGTCATTCTTCTGGTCTCTTACGGCTGATATGGATTTCAATCTCAGTATAACCGAAAATGGCAAGCTAAACGACAGTAACCAGGACTCAAATAGTGACGATGAAGGTGAAACTCCCAATGGGAGTGGTTGTTTATGTCCAATGGACCTATTTTTCAGGAAGTATGGTTAGTGGAAACCACTCTTCAAGCATTCCGGTAAAACTAAAGATATAAGAATGCGGGGAACAAATAAACGGAAATCACCATGTTATAGCATAGGGATTTCCGCTTACTTAGTCCCCGCATTCTTTTTATTTTTTTTTATTTTTTTTTAGCTTTACAGAAGTACTTTATTGTTTATTACCCTGCATTATTTTTCTTTTATTGTATATTTTCTGTTTTAGTTAACTCCAATCCATTGGGCCTCTTAGAGACTTGACTTTCTTGTTTGAAAACAATGGTAACAATATGGCGAAATACATATGTCTCCTTACTACTTCTGATAAATTGAAAAGGGTACTCGTCTTAAGATGGCTTTACTTTCTATGTGCTAAAAGTTGTATCCAATTTGTAACACTTATCTCGTTCTTGCATGTTGAAGAGGTTCGTGGCAAAGGAATTTTTATTGCATAATCTGACAAAGACTCTCTTAAAGTTGACTTCAAGAATAGGCCTTCGTTACTGATCAGAGAGACATTGTACTGCCTCTTTGGAAGGAAGGTATTCAGCTCTTTCCATGTGACTGCTAGGGGGAGAGCATCAGGGTCAAATGGAATTGAAGAGGATGTCCTTAAAGTACTCAATGGAATTTAAAATGTTATTTTCTAGTTTTTCAGTAACTGATATTTCTCTAAGTGAGTTCTGATACATCCTTTTTTTTCTTTCTTTTTTTTTTCTTTTGTAGCATTAATGTCAACAACAATGTGGATTTCGACAAGCGCATTAAGTTCAGCGATATGGTTGCATGCATAAAGAGAAGAGCTCCAGACTGAAGATCAAAAGGAACTCCGTGTTCAGAGAAGAAAAGGAAGATAAACAAGAAGAAAGAACAGGTGAAATATTTATTGAAAATCCTGATGTGTTATTCACAGTTAACTTTAAAATTGAATTATGTTTTAGTAACAGAAATTCTTAATAGCAGGTGCACAAGTCAGAAGCATCAGATGAGGAGATAGAAGGTCTCTGTTCAGACCCCAGGGTAAAATTCCCATGATGCCCATAGGAACAAATGCCCTATTCCTATGGGCAGAGTACCTTTGCCCATGGGCAACCCCAAAAACCCATGGGCAGTTCCCATAGCCAACCCATGGGAATCACTTGCCCATTGGCAGGCACGATTGCCCATAGCCAACTAGCCTATAGGAACGCCTTGCCCATAGGTAAAATGCCTATGGGCATCCGATGCCCATGGGTAACTTGCCTATGAGAAGTTCTTCGCCCATAGAAAAGATTTCCCATGAAAGTTCAGAATGCTGTCAAATGTGTAGTTTTTGGAATATCGATCTGAAATTTGTTATGTAGTATCTAGGGCGAAATTAAGTAGGGCCATTTTAATTTTATTGAAATCGGAGCATTTTTTTCTGGCATCTTGAAAACGGCTCGAGCTACCTGCAAACGGACAGCAGATTTGGCTTCGCCTCGATTCCGACACCCTGAAACATGTTCCGTTGATTCCGTAAGGCCTTGTTAATTAAGGCTTTGTCGCTTTCAACATTTGAAAACCCATAGGATACAATACGATAGGAACTAGCCTATGGGCGAGCTTCCCATAGCCACATCTCCCCATACCCAGCCAAAAAATTTGTGTCAACACTGGTAAAACAAATGTATAGTTCTAAACATCAAATGATGTTTAACTGCTAATGTTTAATACTTAAACACTATATCATGTTTAGTTCAAACTATACATCAGCAGATGTTTATTTTCTAAACACTTTGCAAGTGTTCAGTTGACTATACACTTGGCGCAGCGTGGTGTCCCTATGCTTTTCCATGTGAAGCCTCGCCCAAGTGTATACTTCTATACATCATAAAATGTTTAACCTTTAAACATTTGTGAAGTGTATAGGTGTTAAACATCTTGTCATGTTTAGTTCCTGCTATACATCATGTCATGTATAGAATTGCCAACTATACACCATGATGTATAGAAACTAAACATTTGTTTTACCAGTGAACCTTCGTTTCGATATCGAAATTTTCACTCGATTCGACGGATATTTGTCCTCAAATCGACGTCGAAACGATGTCGAATGGTCGAAACGATGTCGTATCGACGTCGTTTCGACTGTTCGACATCGTTTCGACGTCGATTTTGAGGACAAATATCCGTCGAATCGAGTAAATATTTCGATATCGAAACGAAGGTAGACACAAATTTTTTGGCTGGGATAGGCAATCTTCCCATAAAAACATATGCCTATGGGATCACCATGGGTTCCCATGTTCCATAATTTCATGGGTTTGTGTCCCCATGAGTGTGTTATGGGGATGCCCATGACTGCCCATAGGAGAGTTCATCCTATAGGAATCACCATGGGAATTTTACCCCGGGACAGGGGGAGGAAGAAGATAAGCAACAAGAAGAATGATCAGGTAAGATTAATTTAAAACTGTCATGTTTGATTCATACTCAAACTTTTTACTTGAATTACTTGTTATTTTTTAAAATCTCATCTGCAGCTGCAGGATTCAGAAGCACCGTACGTGGAGGCAAAGACTTTTTAAAGAGTTTTCTTTACAGGAATTTCCACGTCCTATAAAGGTAAGTATTAAAGTTTCTTTAATATTTGAACTATCCCCCCCCCCCTTCATCCGCTACCCCTCTACCCATTCTAGGTGTTATGTCCCCATCCCAAAATGGAAACCAAAACACCCACTAAAGCTTCTCCTGATGCTGCCACCCCCGCAGTCACGCCCGCTCCGGCCCCAACAGGACCAACAGCACTGTAAAAAAATTAGTGATTTTACATGAAAATCATGTTAAGTGTTACAGGAAATAAATGTAAGCTTACAGGCTCTGGTATTTTTGAAACTTTTTATGTGATAAATTTACAAGCCATGTAATTTTACAAGAGACTGATGGTAAAAGCGCAGAACCCACCGCCAATCGCACCTCAACCTGTGCCAACGGCCCCTGTCGCCCCAGAGAAGCCTGAAGTCAAGAGAACTTCCACGTTCGACTTCGAAGTCAAAAACCCTTCCGGTCTCGACTCAATCAGCAAGAAATACAACCTTGCCATCTCTGCGAGCTCTTCTGCTCCAGCACCACCCTCCTCATCATTCTTCACTAGACGCTTGTCTGTAAATAGAGGTCTAGATCATACCATTGATGTACAACCTGACTTTAGATTTGTTCTAAACTACATATTCTACAACGTTCTTGAATTGTACCCTACTCTAGAAGTTGCTGCCCACCCCTATGTAAGTCCAACCTCCATTGTAGCCTATTGTGTTTATATCTATGTAACACCTGAACTGATCTTTGACACTTCTATCCGAAAGGTGACCTCAGCATGTAATTTTACGAGAGACTGATGGTAAAAGTAAATGACTACTTAGAGCATTTAAGCACCTTACATGTAATTACCTCAGTTCATGGTAGATTTATTATTATTACTATCGTATTAAGGTACGATCTGTGTACACCGAGTTGGTGACCACTCCCCTTTAATGTGTACTCATGATTCCCGGAATGATTGATTCCCAAGGATTCCCATCCACATCTTTTCATTTCTAACTGTATCTAGCGACATAAAACGCTAATTTCGGCTTAATACAACTGATTCCAGGTGTTTCCTGCTTTGTTGTAGTGGGTTTCATTAGTTCCCTACATTTTTATGTTGATGATTCCCAGGCTTGTGAACACATGATTCCCAAATTTGTCACCCCTCGGTCTACGTACACCTTGTGCACGCTTGAGCAAGCGATAACGATGTACAAATCGTTTGGTACAAGAACACGCTTAGCCTTAGTACGACCCCTGTAAAACGAAACCTGTGCAGAACACTGCTCAGCGCGTGCAAATCGTAGCAGAGCCTGTGCGAAAGGTCATGAAACCTGTGCGTACTCCGTGCAACACGCGTGCAAAACCGAGCGAATCTCTGCTCTGAGTGTGCTCCGCGCGTGCTCCGTGCGTGTCGGGCGTGCAAAGGTGTGCACGCCTCTTCTCCTCACTCGAGTCGTCCCCTGATGACCACCTCAACAGAACACGATTTCCCGGTCTCGGGGCTGTGGGAATTCTAGAGCCGAAAACCGTTTTTCTCTGCGACGTCAGGTTCCCGAGATACGAGGACGTACCACGACGTACCGGGAGCTCCGCGCCAAGGATACGTTCACATTTAGGAGGCCAAAGTGACCCTGGCGCCTTTCTCGTTGGGTGTCCGGGACTTCTGACTTCATAATTAGGTTCCACAGGCTGTGGCGCTTCTGTAGACACCTCTCACACCCTTCTGTCACCTGACATTGGGGTTTGGCGGCGTCCTTAACAGTCTGATCCTGTTGAACACCAAATATTTACAGGAATGCACAGTTTTAGGACGCCGCCAAACCCCAATGTCAGGTGACAGAAGGGTGTGAGAGGTGTCTACAGAAGCGCCACAGCCTGTGGAACCTAATTATGAAGTCAGAAGTCCCGGACACCCAACGAGAAAGGCGCCAGGGTCACTTTGGCCTCCTAAATGTGAACGTATCCTTGGCGCGGAGCTCCCGGTACGTCGTGGTACGTCCTCGTATCTCGGGAACCTGACGTCGCAGAGAAAAACGGTTTTCGGCGCTAGAATTCCCACAGCCCCGAGACCGGGAAATCGTGTTCTGTTGAGGTGGTCATCAGGGGACGACTCGAGTGAGGAGAAGAGGCGTGCACACCTTTGCACGCGCGACACGCACGGAGCACGCGCGGAGCACACTCAGAGCAGAGATTCGCTCGGTTTTGCACGCGTGTTGCACGGAGTACGCACAGGTTTCATGACCTTTCGCACAGGCTCTGCTACGATTTGCACGCGCTGAGCAGTGTTCTGCACAGGTTTCGTTTTACAGGGGGAATTGTGTACTCCGTGTGTACGCTGGATCTAACGAATCTCGATGTACAAGCAGTTTACGGTACACGCTTTTTTCTGGGTACCAACTGTACAGGAAGGTCTTAGTGTACCGGGTGCTTCAGAAAAGACGCCTGTGCACACGGCAAAAAAATGACTTTGTTGTGAGAAGCAATTTTTGTCGATAGGCAAAATTCGATAGCTGAAATCGAGAATCCGACACCCACACGGTAAAAACCCGTCCTTGGACTCCAAGGACAAATTTTCATTTTCAAGGACCAGAGGAAGAGTTTATGGACGGTCCTTGAAAAATGTCTGTTTTCAAGGACTGTACTTGAATACGACAGCGATCCTTGAAACTTAAGGTCATAATCGTGTAGTTAAGGACCCAGACGTGTACTTGAGGTTCCAGACGTGCATGTACGGTCCCAAACGTTCACTTGAGGTCCCAAACGTTCACTTGAGGTCCCACCTGTTCACTGAAGATCCCTACTGCTCACTTGAGGTCCCAGTTGCGTCTTTGAGGTCTCAGGTTTATACTTGAGGTCCCACCTGTTCACTTAAGGTTCCACACGTGTACTTGAAGTCCCCAACGTGAACTACAGGTCCCAGATGTGTAGTTGTGGTCCCAACTGTTCACTTGAGGTCCTAGACGTGTACTTGAGGTCACAAAGGTGGACTTGAGGTCCCAGGAGTATCAGCGAGGTCCCAGAGGTGGACTTAAAGTCCCAGGTTTAGACTTAAGGTCCCACCAGCTCATTTCAAGTCCCACACGCGTACTTGAGGTCCCATCTGTTCACTTGAGGTCCCACACGTGTACTTGAGGGCCCAAACGTGGACTTGAGGTCCCAGAGGTGGACAAGAGGTCCTAGGGGTATCAGCGAGGTCCCAAAGTTGGACTTGAGGTCCCAGGTTTATACTTTAGGTCCCACCTGTTCATTTAAAGTCCCACACGTGTACTTAAGGTCCCATCTGTTCACTTAAGGTGCCACACGTGTACTTGAGCTCCCAGACGTAGACTTGAGGTCCCAGAGGTGGACTTGTGGTCCCAGGGGTGTATTTCAGGTCCCACCAGTTCACTTGTGGTCCCATTGATGTATTTCACGTCCCACCAGCTCACTTGAGGTCCCAGATGTGTACTTGAGGTCCCAGGGGTGTATTTCAGGTCCCACCAGTTCACTTGTGGTCCCATTGGTGAATTTCAGGTCCAATCAGATCACTTGGGGTCCCAGACGTGAACTTGAGGTCCCAGGTGTGTACCAAAGGTCCCATATGTTCATTTGAGGTCCCAGACGTGAACTTCAGGTCCCAGGCCTGTACTTGAGGTCCCCCGTGTGTAACAAAAGTCCCATATGTTCATTGGAGGTCCCAGACGTGAACTTCGGGTCCCAGGCGTGTACTTAAGGTCCCACGGGTCTATTTCAGGTCCCACCAGTTCATTTGAGATCCCAGACGTGTACTTGAGGTCCCAGGTGTGTAACAAAGGTCCCATATGTTCATTTGAGGTCCCAGACCAGGACTTTAGGTCCACAGGCGTTTACTTGAGGTCCCAGGGGTGTATTTCCGGTCCCACCAGTCCACTTGAGGTCCCAGGGGTGTATTTCAGGTCCCACCAGTTCACTTGTGGTCCCATTGATGTATTTCAGGTCCCACCAGATCACTTGAGGTCCCAGATGTGTACTTGAGGTCCCAGGGGTGTATTTCAGGTCCCAGGGGTGTATTTCAGGTCACACCAGATCACTTGAGGTCCTAGACGTGTACTTGAGGTCCCAGGTGTGTAACAAAGGCCCTATATGTTCATATGGGGTTCCAGACGTGAACTTGAGGTCCCAGGCGTGTACTTGAGGTCCCATGGGTATACTTCAGGTCCAAACAGATCACTTGAGGTCCCAGGCGCGTACTTGATGTCCCACGGGTCTATATTAGGTCCCACCAGTTCACTTGAGGTCCTATATATTCATTTGAGGTCCCAGACGTAAACTTCAGGTCCCAGGCCTGTACTTGAGGTCCCAGCTGTGTAACAAAAGTCCCATAAAATTATTCGAGGTCCTAGACGTGAACTTTAGGTCTCAGGCGTGTACTTGAGGTCCCAGGTGTGTAACAAAGGTCCCATGTGTTCATTTGAGGTCTCAGATGTGAACTTCCTTTTCAAGGCGGGTACTTGAGGTCCCAGGTATGTAACAAAGGTCCCACTAGTTCATTTGAGGTCCAACTAGTTCACTTAAGTTCCCAGACGTGTACTTAAGGTCCCAGGTGTGTAAAAAAGGTCCCATACATCCATTTAAAGCCCCAGAGTTGTACTTCATTTCCTAGGCGTGTACTTGTGGTCCCAGGTGTGTAACAAAGGTCCCATATGTTCATATGGCGTCTCAGACATGAACATTATGTTCCAGGCGTGTACTTGACGTCCCATTCGTGTACTTGAGGGCCCAGCGGTGTACTTTTGCTCCAATTAGATCACTTGAGGTCCCAGGCGTGTACTTGAGGTCCCACATGTTCAATTGAGGTCCCAGACGTCTACTTGAGGTCCGAGGCGTGTGCTTGTAGTCCAACGGATGTGCTTGAGGTCCCAGGCGAGTAGTTTTGGTTCCATTTGGTCTCTTGAGTCCTCAGACGTGTAACTGAAGTCCCAGGCGTGCACTTGAGGTCCCTGGGGTGTATTCCGGTGCGCATGGTCACTTAGGTCCCAGGCGTATTCTTGAAGTGCTAGGGGCGTACTGTCGGTCTCGGTGCTATATCCAATTAAGTATTGTTCGTTTCCACGCTCAGCGCAGCGCGCGCTCACGCGGGCGTCGGCAGGCGAGGGGAAGAGAGCAGGTAGGGAAAGCTGAGTGTCGCGCCGCTCCCTCACCTGCTCAACGCTCCCCTACTTGCCCACCTCACGCCCGCGTGAGCGCGCGCTGCGCTGAGCGTGCAAACGAACAATTCCTAATTGGATATAGCACCGGGACCGACAGTACACCCCTAGCACTTCGAGAAAACGCCTGGGACCAAAAGTGACCAGGAGTACCGAAATACACCCCTGGGACCTCAAGTGCACGCCTGGGACTTCAATTACACGTCTGAGGACTCAAGTGACCAAGTGGAACCAAAACTACTCGCCTGGGACCTCAAGCACATCCATTGGACTTTAAGTGCACGAATCGGAACTCAAGTATACGTCTGGTACTTCAGTAGAACATGTTGGACCTCAAGTACACGCCTGGGACCCCAAGTGATTTAGTTGGACCAGAAGTACAACGCTGGGACCTCAAGTACGCGAATGGGACCTCAAGTACACGCCTGGGACATTAAGTTCACGTCTGGGACCCCATATGAACACATGGGACCTTTGTAACACACCTTGGACCACAAGTAAACGCCTAGGAAATAAAGGAAACGTCTAGGACTTCAAATGGATGTATGGGACCTTTTTTACACACCTGGGACCTTAAGTACACGTCTCGGACCTTAAGTGAACTAGTTGGACCTCAAATGAACTGGTGGGACCTTTGTTACAGACCTGGGATCTCAAGTACACGCCTGCGGGACGTAATGTTCACGTCTGGGACCTCGAATAATTTTATGGGACTTTTGTTACACAGCTGGGACCTCAAGTACAGGAATGGGACCTAAAGCTCACGTATGGGACCTCAAATGAATATATAGGACCTCAAGTGAACTGGTGGAACCGACAATACACCCCTGGGACCTCAACTACACGCCTGAGACCTAAAGTTCTCGTCTGGGACCTCAAATGAACATATGGGACCTTTGTTACACACCTGGGACCCCAAGTACACGTCTTGGACCTCAAGTGAGCTGGTGGGACCGCTAATATACCCCTGGGACCTCAAGTGAACTGGTGCGACCGGAAATACACCCCTGGGACCTCTAGTACACGCCTGGGACCTCAAGTGATCTGTTTGGACCTGAAGTACACCCCTGGGACCTCAAGTTCACGTCTGGGATCTCAAGTGATCTGGTAGGACCTGAAATATACCCCTGGGACCTCAAGTTAAGTGGTGGGACCGAAAATACACCCCTGGGACCTCAAGTACACGCCTGGGACCTAAATTTCTCGTCTGGGGCCTGAAATGAACATATGTGACCTTTGTTACACACCTAGGACCTCAAGTTCACGTCTGGGACCTCAAGTAATCTAGTTGGACCTGAAATACACCATTGGGACCACAAGTAAACTGGTGGGACCTGAAATACACCCCTGGGACCTCAATTACACGTCTGGGACCTCAAGTGATCTGGTGGGACCTGAAATACACCAATAGAACCTCAAGTGCACTGGTGGAACCAACAATACACCCCTGGGACCTCAAGTAAACGCCTGGGACCTAAAGTTCTCGTCTGGGACCTCAAATGAACAAATGGGACCTTTGTTACACACCTGGGACCTCAAGTACACGTCTTGGACCTCAAGTGAGCTAGTGGGACCGCTAATAGACCCCTGGGACCTCAAGTGAACTGGTACGACCGGAAATACACCCCTTGGACCTCAAGTACAGGCCTGGGACATGACGTTTACGTCTAGGACCACAAGTGAACTGGTGAGACCTGAAATACACCCCTTGGACCTCAAGTTCACGTCTGGGACCTCAAGAGATCTAGTGGGACCTGAAATACGCCAATGGGACCACAAGAGAACCAGTGGGACCCGAAATACACCTTTGGGACCTCAAGTACACATCTGGGACCTCAAGTGATCTGGTGGGACCTGAAATACGCCAATGGGACCACAAGAGAACCAGTGGGACCCGAAATACACCTTTGGGACCTCAAGTACACATCTGGGACCTCAAGTGATCTGGTGGGATCTGAATTACACCAATTGGACCACAAGTGAACTGGTGGGACCTGAAATACACCCCTGGGACCTCAAATACACGTCTGGGACCTCAAGTGATATGGTGGGACCTGAAATACACCAAGGGGACCACAAGTGAACTGGTGGGACCGGAAATACACCTCTGGGACCTCAAGTACACGCCTGGGACCTCAAGTGATCTGATGGGACCTGAAATACACTAATGGGACCACAAGTGAACTAGTGGGACCTGAAATGCACCCCTGGGACCTTAAGTACACATCTGGGACCTCAAGTGATCTGGTGGGACCTGAAATAAACTACTGGGACCTCAAGTGAACTGGTGGGACCTCAAATACACCTCTGGGACCTCAAGTACACGTCTGGGACCTCAAGTGATCTGGTGGGACCTGAAATTTACAAATGGGACCACAAGTGAACTGGGGGGATCGGAAATACACCTCCGGGACCTCAAATACACGCCTGGGACCTCAAGTAATCTGGTGGGACCTGAAATACACCAATGGGACCACAAGTGAACTAGTGGGACCTGAAATACACCCCTAGGGACCTCAAGTACACGTCTGGGACCTCAAGTGATCTGGTGGGACCTGAAATACACCAATGGGACCTCAAGTGAACTGGTGGGACCTGAAATACACCCCTGGGACCTCAAGTGATCTGGTTGGACCTTAAATACGCCAATGGAACCACAAGTGAACTGGTGGGACTTCAAATACACCCCGAGGACCTCAAGTACACGTCTGGGGTCTCAAGTGATCTTGTGGGACCTGAAATAAACTAATGGTACCTCAAGTGAACTGGTAGGACCTCAAATACACCTCTGGGACCTCAAATACACGCCTGGGACCTCAAGTAATCTGGTGGGACCTGAAATACACTAATGGGACCACAAGTGAACTAGTGGGACCTGAAATACACCCCTAGGGACCTCAAGTACACTTTTGGGACCTCAAGTGATCTGGTGGGACCTGAAATACACCAATGGGACCACAAGTGAACTGGTGGGACTTGAAATACACCCCTGGGACCTCAAGTACATGTCTGGGACCTCAAGTGATCTGGTGGGACCTGAAATACACCAATGGGACCTCAAGTGAACTGGTGGGACCTGAAATACGCCCCTGGGACCTCAAGTGATCTGGTTTGACCTGAAATACGCCAATGGGACCACAAGTGAACTGGTGGGACCTGAAATACACCCCTGGGACCTCAAGTACATGTCTGGGACCTCAAGTGATCTGGTTGGACCTGAAATACACCAATGGGACCTCAAGTGAACTGGTGGGACCTGAAATACACCCCTGGGACCTCAAGTGATCTGGTTGGACCTGAAATACGCCATTGGGACCACAAGTGAACTGGTGGGACCTGAAACACACCCCTGGGACCTCAAGTACACGTCTGGGACCTCAAGTAATCTGGTTGGACCTGAAATACACCAATGGGACCACAAGTGAACTGGTGGGACCTGAAATACACCCCTTGGACCTCAAGTACACGTCTGGGACCTCAAGTGATCTGGTGGGACCTGAAATACACCAATGGGACCACAAGTGAACTGGTGGGACCTGAAATACACCCCTGGGACCTTAAGTTCACGTCTGGGACCTCAAGTGATCTTGTGGGACCTGAAATACACCAATGGGAACACAAGTGAACTGGTGGGACCTGAAATACACCCCTGGGACCTCAAGTACACGTCTGGGATCTTAACTGAACATGTGGGGCGTAATGTACACACCGGGGGACTTCAAGTGAATAGGTGGGACCTCAAGTGACAGGTGCGACGTAAAGTACACTCTTGGGACCGTATGTTCACGCCTGGGACCTTGAATGGTGGTGGGGGACCTCATGTGCACCCATGGGACCTGGTCTTTTCCTTGTTTTCGACGTCTCATTTGATTTCAAGGATGGTCCTTGTTGTTCAGATTTTATGTTCAAGGACTGTCCTTGAATGCCGTTTTTAGGTTCAAGGACGCCTCTGTTGGTCCTTGAAAAGTCGTTTATTATCAAGGACCGTCCTTGAAACGTTCCTCTGGTCCTTGAAAAGTGCATTTG
>JAHWGI010000898.1:402500-412997 GCA_029379305.1 Frankliniella fusca | reverse complement strand
CAGGTATTCTTCTTCTCTCCTTCTTCACAATGCAAAATCGACGATTTTTCCAAGCTTTCTGAAGTCGCCATTTGGCGCCAATTCTGGGCCGGAGATAGGGATGCCGATTCGCATGTTAAATCAGCGTGCGTCACGCCAGCCGAGGGTCTGTAAAGTTAGCGACGCGCGCGCGTGCGTGCGTACGTGCGTATCCTTGTCAGAACATGTTTTAAGAAAAATACGCCCTCGTTCACGTGAGTGAGAGTGATGGTGCATAGGAGTGAGCTTTCTCCCCCGCACCCGCACCTTCGCGGCCGCGAGTTTGTTAGTAGTTGAAGGTTTCTTTTATTCTTTTTTTTTTTTTTTTTTTTTTTTTTTTTTTTTAAAGAAAATTTCAGACTTGAGCAGAAAATGTTTAAAAACCATACAAATTAAATAGACGCAAGGCAGGGAATAGAAAAGTAAACTAGTTTCAACTCACCATCATACTTCCTTCGTCGTCGCTCGAACCATTAAATTCGCGCATTGTTGTCTTAACTTTCCTTGAAAACCCTCAAAAAAAAAAAAAAAAAAAAAAAATCCCGGCAGCTAATGTGCAGGGATCTCCACTTCGGGCCGTGTGGGCGTGTTCTGAGGGTTCTGTCTCGCTTTCCTGGTTTTGAGGCGAATCATTCCTCCGGTAGTGGTTTATCGCGCACATAATATTAGGCTTTTGAAACTGATTCACGGATTTTGGAAATGACAACATTTACTTGAGAATGTTAGTGTTTTGGATTGAGTGATCTGTTTAATTTATCAGAACCTTATCTGCAATGACATCTTAAAAAGAATAAGTAGAGAAACAATGAAAAGATGAAATTATGGTGAAGATAAAAAGAATTCTAATAATAATGTTTTATGTAGAATTCTAAAGTGGTGAAGTACAAGTTACATTTTAAAGACCAAAGTATTTTGGTTTTTACTTGGGCTTCTGTTTTTATTATTTTATTTTGTTGGGCAGGAGAGATTTCATTGAGGCACAAGGGACTCAATCAAGAATGATAAGGATACAGAATGGAATAACCTGACAAATTCGTTCTTCAATAAGTATTTATTAACTTGGTGAAAGGAGATGTCACTAATAATCGTCAATTTGGTTTCAGATAAATACATCACAAAGAATAACACCAGGAGGTCTCTTAATATGAGGGTATATTTAGCAAAATATAGGTCTGTTTGCTTTAGTTCACAAAATGTTTACATAGCTTATCTCTTGTCTTGAAATTTGTGTCAAATAAGATTAAAATGTGTTTCTAATGCTTCATTTGGTAAATACAAGAAACCTATTAACCTAAATGACTTGTGTACAAGAGAGGTCTTTGGAGCTGGTCAACATCAAAGTCCTCACCTTTACACAGAACTATCATGTTGAGTCCTACTCTAGGACTCTACAATCATGTGAGTGCTAAACTTACAATAGAAAAATTTATAAAGGAAAAGAAATTTTGCAATGGGATTGACAAACCAGAACACAGAAGTTTTAGTATGGCACAGCCAAAAGTATATTTGGAGAACTTGTGTGATTTGTCACAACGTGTCCAAAATCATTTCTGATAGAGGTGCAAAATCTAATCTGTACAAACAAACGATGATTACAGGCGTCAGATGCAAGATTGAAAGCATACTGGACCTAGATTTAAATACACAACTATGACAGTATATACAAAAACCAAAAAGTGTATGATAAATAGCCTTAAGGCATATAAGACTGATAGTTTTCCATAGGTCACAACAATAGAAATAATTATATATGTACAGCATACTATCAACATTTACTGACTTGAGGAATGTTAGCTTTGGTATGTGCTTTTGTTTGAAAAATGCATAAGTAGTTTGAAGACCGAAATTTCTCCACAATAGGTGCAAACATTGATGACTTGGTTGCTGGGTGGGTGGGTTTATCTCATTGACTATTAATGAATGGACAGAGGACATTCAGGACCTTAAAGATTTCACAGCACAAAGTACAGGACTGGTACAAACACTAAAAAGTTAAAGTCAGCAGGGGAATGGAATTTCCTTACAAGACTTTTCTTGTGCCATTGCACAGCAATTTTTGATTCAGACAGAGGACAAATTTCCATGCAATGTTATTTTTAATGTTACATGATTGATAAATCTAAGAATACAGGAAAGAAAATGAGAAAACTGTTCATTAGTAATAAACTGAAGTTAAAAGAAGCAACAAGAGTGCGAGGAAAAGTTTGTGGAAATGAGAGCAATCATAGTTTTACCATCTCGTTATGTATCGGCAGTTTTCTTTTGAATAACTCAACTTTTTTTGAGTAATGGTTTTATCTCTGACAACAGAGATTAGAATGAGATTTGGTGCTCATTACTATTATTATTGGTTCAATTACACTTTGATTATAAACATATTTAAAACGTAATCAGATCAACAGTACAGAAACTCATAACAATTAGAAACAACATATATACAAACAACAATAAATTATTGGATCACATCAAAAAAAAGTCTCTCATAGGAAAATCTAATGTGAGAGCCCAACATTTTTAAATGCACCCTTTACACATGGTACTTCTTAAAATACGGCTTTGAGACAATACATTGAAAATGTTACATACAGATACCTAAGCACCATGAAACGAAGGAAGAGAGTGGTTGAGTATGCATCAACCACAACCTAAGAGTGCTTAATAAGTGATTTGCACCATTTAGTGAGAGTTATCACTAAACCCCCCAAAAAATACTTAGAATCTGCTCTAAAGAACTCATTACAAGTTTTGTAGTTTAATAATTATGTTGGTTTCTTAAACTGGTAAAAATTAACTTTGGCTAAATCACATTCATGTTTTGTCAGTCAGAGCTCCCATGAGAGGCTAAACTGGCGATCCGTCTCCACTGCTGCCAAAATCTTTAAGCATTTCTCTCAACCGAAGAATCTCTTTTGATGCGGCAGCAAGATCAGACTGTAGTTGTAACTCCTTCTCTCGTAATCTTTTAATATCTCTTTGGCATGTCTATAACAAAGAATTGTAATTTTAAATTATTAGCAAGTAGAAATAATAAGATCAAAAACTGTTTTCAGTTTTGCTAATGTTACTTACCACATTCTGCCTTAAGAGATCGAGTTTATCACACTTTAATCGGGTGACTTCTTGTCTAAGTGTGTCAGTGCTTGGTTTATCCCCACAACACCCTGAACCAGTTTGAATGCTAATTCCATTTGTGGTAGAAGAACCATCAGTGCTTCCTGTTCCACTACTGTTAGTAGAACCATTGGTGATATTGCAGCTGCACGCATGGCAATGGGGAGTGCCATTGGGTCCACTTTTGTGTGGAGTCTCTGCCGATGACATGCTCTCGAGTCCAGTATCACTATCCACATAGACAGCGACATCCAGGTCCATGCTGTTCAAGGATGATGAATCGCTTTCAGACAGGGTTACTCTGCAAAAGAAAAGCAAATTTTAGAGACTTTTCAAACTAGACAGATTGAGATCAATAAGGTTTTCCTTAAGCTGAGGCCAATGCTCACCTCTGAGACCGGTGTGCATACATATCAGGACTTGATACAGGAGATGATGGAGAGCTTTTTTTGTTAGATAGAACAGATTTTGGTTGTGATCTTGCACACTGTAAGAAGAGTAAAATTTAAGTTACTGGACAATAAAATTACCACATATCAAACACTTTCAGCATAAAATACTTACAGCTGGTGTAGTGCCTTCTGAGAAGTTCCCCTGTGATAATTGGGAAATTTGAGCGGCAGATGATTTTCTCATGCCATTTTGGTGTGCAGGATTATTATTGTTATTATTGTTATTTAAATTCTGTTCCATGCTCTGAGATCTCCCCTTGGTGGAGAGTGCTTTCCTAACAGTGTCAATGAATCTGCTACCAGCCCCACCAGCGCCCTCTGACTTAGGTGTGTCTGGTGCAGAACTAGTACCAGCTGATGTTCCACCAACAAAGCTTTGTGACTTGTCTTGGAGCTCATCAACCAAAGACTGAAGGAGTGAAGATCTTGTGCGTAGCTAAAATGAAGAACAACAACAACCAAATTAATTTTAGTTTTATAATAAGCCGGCTATTTAGTTGAACATTAATTAAAATAATAAAATCACCTCCAGCTTTGCAAATTTTTCAGCCTTATAGCAGGCATTCTCTGCATTAATTAATTTTGTGAGAAGGAATTCTCTAAATTCAGGTCCTTTTCTGAATATTGCTGGATTTGGTAGAGGTGGTCCAAAGAATGGGACATCATCCCTAGCCGTTACACTAACTTTGTACCTGAAAAAAAATTTCAAGAAATATGTCACAAGAGGGTAAAGCCAGAAAAAAAGTGAAAGCACCAATAAAATTTCCTTGTAACATACCTAGTGTTAGGAGTGTTCGGTTCCAAAACCTGGACCACGATATAAGCGTGTAGAAAATGTGAGGCAATCATGTCTGGAGAAAACGGAGTGTTTGACTCTTGGAAAACAAGAGCAACAATATCATTACCTGAAAATCAAGACCAGTTAATTTCACTCCGGTGACTGCTATATATTCATCAATTTAAATAGAGCAATAGGATTCGTATTTTTCCGGAGAAATAAAATTGTTGGAAAAAAGGCTTATCTTATGCCGATTTTTTGGGGGGGAAATTAGGAAAAATTTGAAAAATTCCTAATTTCATGAAATCTGCGTTTGCGATGATAAAAACGATACGAAACGATCTAATGACGTTCCTTCAGCCTATGGCAGTATGCGGTGCATAAAAGAACTTGTAAAACAGGTCAGGATCGTGGAAATTTCAGAATTAGATCCATAATGTTAATAAACATCGAAATTTGACAAAGAAAATTTTTTAAATTTTAGTGAATTTTTCACCTCCACAGAAAGCGTTTACCATCATTCCAGACCATGAACACGTACTAAAAAGTATCTTTTAACACAATTTCAACTTTTTCATTTTTCCAATTTTTCCAATTTTCCGACCCCTAGAGCAATAGAAAATTACATACCAATATGCCTCTTGCGCTGTAATTGCTGAGGGTCATTTTCTGTGTAAGGTAACATAGTGGACACATGGAACATGATCTCTCTGTCCTTAAAAACATCATAGATGGCCTCATCCCCAGTTTGTCCAAATTGTGTATCCAAACCACCACGATACCTAAACGTTTATAAAAAAAAAAAAAAAGTTACAGAAAATTACATCAGAAGAGTTAAAAAAAAAAAAAAAAAAAAAAAAAAAAGTCTTATCATAATCTCAACTATCTCAATCTACATACCCCTTGTGGTCTTTCAGTTGGATACGACGGCCGAGAACCTGGAGGAACTCGTCGAGTGCTGGTGACGAGTGGCGGTTCGAGAAGAGCTGCTCCTCAGAGGTCTGCCCGAAGCGCTGGTACAGCACGCCAAACTTGAAATTGGAGACCAGGACGTGCTCGTCGTAGGCAGCGATCAGCTGCGAGGCGCGCGGGCACAGCACGGGGGACAGCCGCTCCACCGACAAGCCGTCATTTAGCAGCTGTAGGAGAAAAGGGAAGAATGAGAATAGCGATAAGACGAGGACTAAGAAACAGAAACAGGAAATCGGCCGCTCTTTTTCTACCCTCACCCCCGAGGGGGAGACAACTATGGAATTTTTGTACACCTCGTAATTCAGAAAAAAATCAGGACAAATCAGAATAATTTAGGACAATTCAGAAAAAATCAGAAAAACTGACAAAAATTTTGGTAAAATTCAAGCAAAAGTTCACAAAAATTCAATAAAAATTTATAAAAATTTACAAAAATTCACATAATTTGTAGACCAAAATTCAGAGTTGTTTCCCCCTCGCTCGCCCTGCCTCATGGTTCCACAAGAACGCCCCGTCACCTGCCGTGACGAGTGGGACCCGGCCCGGTCCCGGTCCGCCGGGTCACGCCATGCGCTACGCACGGAAGCACGCTCGGCTACCCGCTTCCTGCGCGGCGGCAGCGGCAGCAAGACCAGACCAGCCGACTGATTCAGAAGAGCGCTCTCCTCGCCCTGTCTCTCTCATACCTATGCGGCAAAGCCCAGGCGTGGAAGAGAGAGGGCGAGGAAAGCGCTCTTCGTAATAAGTCGGCAGCACGTTCCGAGAGCGACGCGGCGCGACTCCAGTACTGCTCCAGTACACCCCAACCCCACCGTGGGGCGAGAGAGCGAGAGAGAGAGGCCACGACAGACTAAAATGGGCACGCGGGCGCAATCACACACACAAAAAGACAATAGGCACCCCTAACGGGGGCCTAAAAAGAACTTTCCGCCCCGCCACGCAGCTGCTGCGTGTGGGTCCAGGGCGGGGAGCAGGGGGCGAGGGAAGCCCCACGGAGTAGCGACGAGGACGAGTCAAGACGACTCGAGGTTCAGATTTCTCGTCGCCCCGCCGAGCTGCTAGGCAATGCGGTTTGTTTGTGCACCCCCCCCCCTCCCCCCGTCCGGTCACTATACGAGCGGATCTCACGCGGTGGACCTCAGCCCGGCGCGAGCAAGCAGTGGGACGGCAGGACAGGACCAGCCACCACAGGTGAAGTGAGGGCGCCTTTGTACCTCTCCTCTCAGATGTGTCGCGGCCCCGAGCTCGCTCACACGGAAGGGCCCTGCGCTGCGCGCCAACCGCTCGGGTTAAAGCGCCTTTTAAACGCGTTTCCCACCCGTAGTACACACTCTCCGGCAAGTTTCCTCCTGTGCTCCACTTCGTCTTAGCAACTCGGACACGGCGCGAGCGCAAGGTCTGCGCCGCCCTCGCCCCACCCCACCCCGCCCCGCCCCAAGCACCATGATTTTTCTCAAATTGAAAAAACAAAACGACATGGAAAAAAATAAATGATGAAACACGTTTCGTCGCGGTGGCTTGCGCGCGAACCCCTCCCCCCCGCTCCGTCCCGGCCCGGCCCGGCCCCATCGTTAGGCGGACCACGAGACGATGACGAGACGGACCAGACCAGCAGAGGAGAGGAGGGCCTCCTTGTCCTCCTCGACGACGGGTCGTCGTCGTGGTCGTCACGCTCGACGGGAGCGCGCGGCCGTGACTCGGCCGCCGCACCGCACCGCACCGCACCGCGCACCGCCGACCCGTGACCACCGCTGGACGGGGCGGGGCGGACCCACCACCGGCCACTGGCCCTGCCGCCGCCTCGAGCCTCTGTCCTTGTCGCACTCATGGGGGCCCTGCCATCCCCAAAACAGGGCACCGCCATAGGTGCGACAAGGACGGAGGCACGAGGGCCATCTTCGGAACCAGATGGCTGCACTCTACGTATACGTACCTTGGCGAGAGCGGCGGGCGAGGGGTGCGCGGCCAGGCAGGACGACGGCAGCAGCTCGTGCACGGTGCCCGTGCGCAGCCGCAGCAGCAGGCGCGCGTGCTCCTGCTCCACCTTGAGCGACAGCACCATGGGGCCCAGGGCGTCGTCCACGCCCACCCAGTTACTGTGCTCCTGCAACAGAAAACGACCAAAAACACAAGTTAGTTGAGAGGCTTTTCGACGGCAAAGAGAAATCCAGAAAAAAAAACTACCAAAGAATAAGAAGCCGGGGAGGGGGGACTATATATATACGAGCAAAGGGTGCCAGGGTGCACAACCAACCACCCCCTACACCGGAGACAGGCCGGAAAGGGCACGAGGGGCAGAAAGACAACTCGGCAGCGAGGAGGGGCGGAGGCCTTGAGCCACCCGCCGCGTGACCGTCACAGGAGGGGGGAAGGGGGAGGGAGGGGGAGGGGGTGGCGCGGTCCTCCAACGCAGGCGGGGCGGGCATCGAGTATCGGCGAGCAGTATCTGCGGCCGGCCCTCGGGCCCCAAGCTCAAAGCAGAACGCCTGCGTTCCCCGGCCCCGGGCGGAGCCATGGCCCTGCCTATGAGCCGCGCACCCCACCCGAGGGGAAAACAACTCTGAATTTTGGGGTACGCATAAAGCGATTATTCGTGAATTTTCGTGAATTTTCGTGATTTTTTTTTCGAATTTTTCGAGAATTTTTTGAGATTTTTATAGAAGTTTTGTTAATTTTCCTAAATTTTTGTGAATGTTTGATTTTTTATAAATTTTCCTGAATTTTCTTAATTTTTCAGAATTATGAGGTGTGCGAAACTTTCATAGTTGTTCCCCCCTCGACGCCGACCAACCCCGCCCCGCAGCGGGCGCCTTTCCCACGATCTGGTACGACACCCTGTGGATGGATGGGGGCGGCGCGGGAGGGGTGCTGCTCCACACCACCTGCCCGCACCGTCGCCCCTCCCCCTCCCCCTCTCCACTTCCCCTTGGCCACTGGGCATACAAAGTCTCGACGGAAATTAACCGGAAGCGAGCGCCCAGGGCAGGGCGGGGCGGAGCAGGGCAGGGCGGGGTGGGGCAGGGCGGGGCAGGGCGGGGCAGGGCGGGGCAGGGCGGGGCAGGGCGGGGCAGGGCGGGGCAGGGCGGGGCAGGGCGGGGCGCGTGTGCCACCGCAAGGGTGGCGAGGCTAGGGTGACCCCCGCGGGAGCAGACACCCCAGGCACCTCCACCCCCGCCCTGACAGCGCGTGCTGACGCTAACATTTCTTCCTCCCGCCACCGCACCATCGCCATCCTCCAACATTTTACCGCCGACTTGGGAAATTTGGGAAAAGGAGAGCGAGTTCTTGCGGCGGGTCGTGGCTGGTTGTCGGGCGCCACCCGCATCGGGCGTGAATAAACCCTCGCCCCAGGGGGGACGCGCGAGCGCTATGGGGCTGGCTGGGCCGGAGCCGCAGGAGCAGGGGGCGGTAATGCAATCTTGAGGTAGGCTGCTGCAAGGGGGTGGTTGCTGCTCGGCCTAGCGGCCCGACATCGCCCGGAGGCCGGGGAGGGCGAGCACCGCGGCGGGACGGGACGGCGGGGGCGGGGGCGGTGATAGGGTGGCGCCGCACTTTCGAATATGATTTCCTCACCCCGCCCCGCCCGCTCCCACCCGCCGTTCCTTCCTCGGGGCATAAATCGCTTCCCCGCAGACATGGTGCACCCCGACATGAACGAGATTGCGCGCCGCAAATCCGGCCGGCCGCAAGCAGCAGGGGGAGCGGCGCGCGCGCACAGCACAGCGCCGACGCGCCGACATGGAGTAGGGGGTGCAAGAAGCGCGAAGGCTATCGATACCATCCATACCAATATCTTATCGTCACGCCCCGCCCCGCCACAGCAGCGCCGCTAATAAATGAGCCGCAATGATACGTCGCGCGGAGCGAGCGGGGAGGCTCTCTGGTCTGGTCTCGATCGCGCCTTTGCCTTCTCGCTCACAACTCGCGCGTACAATAAGAGGATGTTATTACTCTTTCCGCGGCGCGGCTCGCCAGCCATTAGTGCAAGTGCGTTCGTGGTGGGCGAGCACAGCGCGGGGGGCGCGGAGCGCAGCAGAGCCTGGCGCGCTGCCACGGGAGGACCCCGCCCCGCCCCGCCACGCCCCGCCCCGCCCCGCCACGCCACGGATCTCTCGCTCGCGAGTCCAGCGCAGATCCGATCATCCAATCACACCATAGTACGGCTCTCCTCTCGCCGCCTGACCCATAAATCTACACCAGGGCGAGCGCCACGGCGGGGCGGGGCGGGGCGTGGCGGGGCGTGGCGGGGCGGGGCGGGCTGACCGGTGCCGGACAAGACGCGCGGACCGGACCGCGATATGTTCCATTAGTTTCATTTGCAAAAGTATCGCTCCCTCTCTCTCGCACTCGCATAGACCGCGCCTCACCACACCGCGCGCTCTAGCACGCAAGGAGCTCGACGCGCGCCAATAGCTCATTCCTGAAACGAGCAGCAGGAAAAAAGTTATAAAATAATAGCTTCAATCGAAACGCCGCTAACAGCGAGGCGGCGCGGCCGGACAGCGGGGCTTGTGCAAATAATACACAAATCTAGTGGAATACAAATTACCCTCCTCAGCCGGTTTCACGCAGCAAACTCAGATACAATGACGAGTTGGAACTTCCTTCACATAACTCCGTCCGACACGGAGACAAGGAACCGAAATTTTTAGGCGGAATAGTTAAACTTGCCGGCTAGCCATTGTATCATCCAAGGTCAGCCAGCGTGTCACGACCACGGCGCAAAAGATGCGTATGTCAAATCCTATATCCTGAACCAACTACTCTGGAAAATTAAATACGACGTTGGAAGTACAAGACGTCCACCTGCCCAGCCCCATCAACGTCGGCAGCGTCCTGAAGACCTCCACAGCCACCATCATCATAAATGGTGTTCCAGTATTACATGACGTCCATCATCTCTTAAACTAGACCAGCTGTATGAATTTCGAATGAGGAGCTGTTCGCCATTTCCAAATCGCTCGTCTCCTGAGCGCGGGCCGCGCCGGCACGGCCGCCACCGCCGTGCTTTGCGCCCGCCATTATGGAGTGCCGATAATTTATCACGCGGCGATACTGTCAAAAAAGAAGAAAAAAGAAAAAAAAAACAACAACGCTTGGTTTGGCGGCAGCCTGCGCGGAGCTGCGCCGCACACCCATTTTTCATTCGAGTCTACACAAAATTCA